>VYXF01010206.1:283219-294344 GCA_013397295.1 Polioptila caerulea | reverse complement strand
ACCGGCAGTGCCCCGGGACCGGCAGTGCCCCCGGACCGGCAGTGCCAAGGGACCGGCAGTGCCCCTGGAACCGGCAGTGCCCCCGGACCGGCAGTGCCCCCGGACCGGCTCCCCGCGAGCCCCCGCGAGCCCGGCCGGGGTCGCCGCCCGCGGGAGCCCCGCCCCGGCAACGGCCGCGTCCGTGGAGACAGCGGCGGTGGCGAGCGCGGGGGCCGGGCTGATCCTGGTCCCGTTCCCTGCCCCGCAGCAGCAGGACAGAGCCGGCAGCCGAGTTCCCCGGGCCCAGGGGTCGGGAGGGACCCCGCGCGTTCCACGCCCCGGTGCCCCCGCGGCGCTGCCGGGGCTGGGGACACCCAGCGCCCGTGGGCGGGCTCTGCCCCCGGCGGTTCGCAGGTCTGAGAGTAACGAAGCGGCCGCGCTCATGAGTTTCCTTCCCTCTCGGGGTCTCTGGAGAGGAGCTTGGCTGGAGGGGGGAGAGCAGGGCCGGCATCCCACGGAGCTGGGCTGGTGGGGCTGGCGGGGCCCGCGGCGTTTAGCAGCATCCAGGCGTTCTCCTTGCCTCCCTAAGGAAGGGACACCCCAGCTGCGCGAGGGCCGGGGCTGCGGTGGGCAGTGCCCAGGTCCGAAAGCACTTTTGTTTTTCTGACATCCCACTGGGGCAGTGGCCCTTCCCAGGTCATGCTGACAGATCCAGGACCCTTCACACCGCCAGGATTACCGTGGTGACATTAATCAAATTCCCAAACGGCCAGCTGGCCTCACTCTGCCCAATCTCCCATTACAGACAAATTTCATTATATCCGAAGCTAAATAGATTCCTCGTATGGCACTTTTTTTTTTAAACTCACTTAAAGCCCATTGCAGTGTCTCAGGCCCTGGATTAGCCTGCAACACAAGTGTGTCCTAATGTCCTAAGTGTCCTAATGCACACTTAGCATTAGCCTTTGGAAGTGTCACAGGGCATGGCAAGTCCCCACAAGTGTCGGTGGGATCAGTGGTGTTAGCCAGACTCAGGATCACTTGTCTGGACTACAGGTAGCAACATTAAGGTCAACACACCTGCAGAACAACTGGCATTTTCAGGGTGCTGCTGCAGTGGCATAAGAGCTTCAATTAAGGGGTAGACAGAGCTTCAATGCAAATGCAATCTTGGCGGGGGCATAACCACCCTCAGAAATAATTTATCCTGCTCTTACAAACTCTCCAGTAAGCACAGTGTTTAGAGTTGTTCCATTCCTTGGATCTCTGTAATGCTGGTAGGAGCATCAGCCAAAGGTCACCAGTTTCCACACAGCTCTTCTTTTTTTGGTCTCTCTGGGATTTGGTGTGAATGAAAAGAGCAAAAATCTTTTATTTCCAGATCAAAACAGGTTCAGCTGAAGAAGGTTTGTTAGGCACGTTAGTAACAGCATAATTTGGTTGTGTGAGCAGATTTCTGTCAGTTCCTCCTGGGGAAGGAAAGTGTGATCTCCTTTATTTTTTTAAGAAGTTCTAGCATTATTTACATTTCAGTTTGATCTGGGTGTTAAATGACAAAAACTGGGAATTTACTATGTGGCTCTGTTGATTGTATGTTGTCTAATAAAGCCTTTTTAGGATAGGTGATTGATGTGTATGTAGAGTGGGTGGGAAGGAGCATGCTTTAACAGTGTTGACTTGGTTTATTGGTAGTGAATTACTGTGCTACCCCTGTGTTTAAATACGTGCTTAGCAGACCTGGCTCTGGAAACTGGCTTAGAGTCTCAGCTCTGCAGCCGAGGCAGAGGGGGTGAGCAGTGAGGAAGGCCTTCCCCTGGTGGTAAGGGTGCCTGGCAGGTGTGTTCGCCACACTGGCCTGGTGGGAATGGGAGCAGTGGCTCAGCATCAGATCTGGCACCACAGGCATGGAATTGATTTGGATGCTTTGCAGCCTTACTCCTGTTGGCTTCATAGTGAATGGCAAGTGGGCACGGTGGAGTCAGCTGAGCTGACGTGCTCTGGGGCTCAGATCGAGGGAAAGCTTCTCAGCAACCTGGGCAGCTCTGCCTCAGGGCAGCTGTGTCTCCTGCCTCAACTCCTGGAGCCCATTCAGCAGCCCTGCATGTACCATGGGTTACCTGCCCTCTGAAAATCAATCTGCCATCAGTAAACAGGCAATCCGATCATCTGATGGAACACACAGGAAATAATCCTAGGCCACCAATGCTGCACTGGCTCCCCCCAAGAGCTGGTCTTTAATGATTGTTTCCAAAAGGTCAGGAAAGCCATCAGAAGCTCCAATCAGCTGTGATTGGCCTGGGGGACAAAATGATACAGATGCTTTTTGAGTAGGACAAAGGACTGAGCAAGGAGAAAACAATTTTGCCAGTCACTTCTATTAGTGCCAACTCACTGCCTTCTAGCTGTGTTTTGCCCTTCCACTGAAGTCCATTGAGCACCAGGACCTGAGTCTCAGCTGGGTTAGTGTGCTATGGAGAATCAGGTCTCTTCTCTTCCTCCTGAAAGGTAGTTTATCATCATCATAGCACCTTCCTTAGGGCACAAGGACCTTTGCAGGGAAAGGACTCCCAGTCCATCCTCAGAGCTGCCTACCGCTCATTCCTTCTCCTTCCACATCCACCCTTCATCAGATCAGGCTCCCATTTTCTACAGCCTTTACCTTTGTCATCTGTACACTGCTGCCTCCCAGGAAATACAGCTTCCCTGCCCTTGGTACCCTTCATTCTCCTGCTTTGGACCAGAGAATGCCCTGCCACTGCCATCTCCACCCTTTCCTGACTGTCACTCTCAGGCCTGCCTCAGGTGCATTTGAAGAAGCCTTTGCTGACATATTTGAAGCACGAATCATTTGCTCCTCTCTTCTTGACCTCAGCATTTCACAGATCTCCTCCCTTCTTTGTAGGCCCTTTCTCAGATGCCTTTTGGAGTTGGAGCAGAGGAAGTAACATGAGCGAAGCCAGCTCCAAAGCTCTCAGGGAGAGGGCAGTGCTGACAGAAGCAGCACCAGCTAGGAAGGCAGAGGTGAAAGGAGCAACCTTGTGCAGGGGGAGGAAGGACTAAGATGGTTCATCTAGGGACCGTTGTCTGGGTCACACCCCTCACAAAGGAGGAGCTGGTTGGGATCAAACCACCCTTCAGGTGAGGGATATGGTGGCCAAAGGTGGTACATGGCAGTTATCCTTCCACAGGATCCTTTGACCCTGTGGTGGTGCAAGGCCACCAATGCCCTGAGATATCCTCTTGGTCTTGCAGGAAGGTGTTCTCACCTCGGACATTGCCATCCACCTCTGCCTCATGCTTCTTTTAGGTGTCCTGCAGCCCGTAGCTGCCCAGCCCTGTGCTGCAGCCCTATTAAGTCCAGTTAGCCCCAGTAATGGTCTGTATGCCCTGGGGGATGCTCATCAGACCTAGATACTCTTGTGGAACCTGGAACTTAAGTGGACGATTCCTTCCTGCTGTCTTTTCTGCCTCTTTCAGACTGACTGGTTAGAGAACCATTAGGACTTCCAGGCAATAACAATACGTGTGGGATTCTGAGAGCACCGGCCTTGAGGTTGGAACAGGAAAGAGCAAATGGAAAACTTCTGGGTCTGGGAAAGCTCTGCAAAGTTAATCCTTCCTTCTGCTCCAGGCTGGCTCTTTTAGCTCATATCTGCTTAGGCTCAGTGTGGTCTGAACAAGTCTGACCCATCTCATCAGTTAATGGATGTTTGGAAATACTTCAGCTGGAGAATAATAGAGAAAAGCAGGAAAAGAATACACTTATAATGTATTCGTCTGTAAATCATCAGTCTTTAGAGTTATAAGAACAGGCATACTGGATCAAACCAGGGGATAGCTGGCCCAAAAGCCCATCTCTGACAGTGGCTAGAAGGAGACCCTGGAGAAGAGTTGAAAAACAATGCAAGTGTGTGTTCTTTCCTCCAGCACTCTCCCCACCTCCAGCTGTGTTCAGCTGGTCACACTGAGCCACATGACTTCTGTGTATTTCATCATTCTCAAAGGGTTTCTCTCCCATGGACTCTTCTCAGAGTCTGCACAGATTCTTCCTGTGGCAAGGAATTCCCCAGTTCAGTTGCAGCCTGTGTGAAGAGCCCTTTGCTTTAAGCCTGGCTTCTGACAGCTTTCCCTCTTACTTTTATTGGAAAAGACAGTAAACAATCAATTCCTGTCCATCCTCTTCAACAGCACACTGAATTAGCACCACGTTATTATCTCCTTATTGCATGTGGTGCCTAGAGACCTCTTTGCACAGGGCAGAGTATAAAGATGAGGCTCAGTAATAGTTGTTTGGCTGCAGTGCTTCCAGTCCAGAGCAGAGGAGGCAGGCAAAGGGCAAGTGGGTTATAGGAGAGCAGTGTGAGCTGATCATTAATATTGCTGGCTTATTTCTAAAGCTGCCCTTTTCTTTTGCAGGTAACCACGTGGTGGTGACTCTCAAGGAATTTCCCCCTTGCTTCTCCTGAAGGAGGAGTAGGTCCTGAACAAGGATGCAGCAGCCAGCAGCTGATGACAAGAGCAGAGCCATTCCCTCACAATGTCCACCTCAGGCCAGCCTTGCTGATGGCTCATTCTACACACGCCGCTGCATCACTGAGGATCCCAGCTGGTCCCTGGTCACTGTCCCTCACCTCACTGAGCTCTGCATCCAGCACATCGCTCACAATTTCGAAAGTAAGTGGGAGCACATTTACTCTGGGACACATGGAGAGAGGGTCGGTCCTAGCGAGTAGAGGGTCAGCAAGGCAGGCAGATGCATCTGAAAGGCAGTGTGGCACCCAGCCCTGCCAAAGGAACAGATGGGGAGAAATATCCCCTTGGGCAGCCAGTTAGACAAACTGTTTAGTTGCTAAGTATGTATTTGTACACTCCAGGGATTGCTGTAGTCCTCTGGGCTGCAGTCCAGGATGTGACTCCATACTGACCTTGTTCTATCACATCTTCTTCCATCCATGCTCTTCTGGACTCACCTCAACCATGACCAGGGCTGTGCAGTTGCTGTTTCCTGTGCCCTGTTGTAGTCAGTGCTGTACAAAGAGATGGAGAATTGCTCCTGCCCAGAGGAGCTATCATCTCAGCGTTGTACTCACAGGCTCAGCCCTCCTCCATGGCTTTTGGTGGTAATATGACAAGTTATATCCTCAGGCAGGGAACGTGCTTTTGAAGCAGGTTGAAACACAGCAAAACAGAAGGAGCGTGTCTCATCTGAGAACTGACCGGGAGGGGGAAAAGAAGGGCCTACCTGTCTTTTTGGCTGACTCAGTGAAGTGACAGCAAAGACCAAAGATAGTTTTAAGGCTATGTCCACACTGGGGCTGTAAGACAGTACAGAGGGGCTCAGTGCTGCTGCATGCCAGGAGCTGATGGTACTTGAGTGTCTGCGCTGGGACAGCCTTGCAGTCCTCGCAGCCCGATCAGCCAGTTTAATGCCAAATGCATTGGACCTGCATTGTGCATGCATAAAAGCAGTGTGCTCGTTTTCATGGGGACCCTCGTGCTGTTACCTGAGCTGTGAGGCTGCACCTTGCCCACAGTGCGGCCTGAGTGAGGCTGAGTGAAGCTAACCCAGCCCTGCCCAAATGTATCCCACCTCTGCTTGTGTCATGGGACTTTGCAGAGAAGGTCACTGCAGTGTCAGCTGCAGGACACTGGAAAATAGACTCCAGGAAGAGGCTGTGGTAAAATTGTCAGAGTCCTTAGGAAGGGAATGCCCAAGAAATAGGGGAAATATAAAGCTAACCTAACTTTGTTTCATAATCTGGTTTCCCATGCATAGATAGGTTTCTCCACAGATGATTTACGTGTACAACTGTGTACACGTAACCAAATATTCATGGTGTGAGTACATGTGGCTTTTCTCTGGCATTTCTTGCCACAAAGAACTTCCACCAGAGAGGACAGCTGAGACTTAGGGCAAGTATTGGGAAAGAGACCCAGAGGAAAGAGTACCTGTGAAAACAGAACTTTTATTTAAACAAGGTGGACCTAAAAGCTGGGAGTATGCCTCAGCAAAAGGAACAGGAATCAATTTGAGGTAAGACAGATGCTTGAATTAAGATTAATAGGCACAACGACCTGCATAAAAAGCACACAGTTGTTCTCAAATACTGTTCTTTAATATGCTTAGAAACCAGAAGGGAGAAAGTTCAGCAAATGGCAGGCCAAGCTCTCCCATCACTGTAAGGCTGAATTATTTCTCTTCGGAGCAGAATTCCTGCTCTGAATATAAACTGCATTCAGAGTTATTTTAAATGGGGAGTTCAGTTTCTGGCACAGTTCCCAGATATTATGAGAGTAAACCCAATTACGCTGATGTATCATTGTAAAAGTGAGAAATTGTATATGGAAATGTACAAATGAATCCTACATGTCTTCTGCCGACTTAGCTCTGTGCTCCAGCTTCTGGCAGCCGAGGAGAGAGCCAGTTGGTGGCCCGGTCAGAACCACAGTGCCAGCAGCTGTTCCTATGCCCAGACCAACCTTTCATTCTTTTTATCTCTTCCAGAGAACCCTATTTTGAACTATCTTCTGCCTGAGCACCAAAAGAAGGTGGTGGACAGGCTCTCCACCAGCCTTCCACTCACTGTGACTGCCAACATAGTAAGCCATGAGGACTACTGGAAGAGGTGCTGCACGGAGCGCTGGCAAGTGTGTGATGTCTCCAACTATGGAGACAGCTGGAAACGCATGTTCTTTGAACGTCACCTGGAGAACATTCTGAAGTTTTTCATCCCTAACACCACAGACCCCAAAGAGGTCCTCGAGCTCATCCCCCTCTGCAAGGGCTACGTTCGGAAACTGGAGATCAATCAGTTCCTGCCACCTTTGCGGGTGGATCAAAAGGAAGAGAGCAATGACCTCTCTGATGCAGAGGATGATGCTGAAGTTGGTGAGGTCTACATGCAACACTATGACCTGAAAGATCTCGTTACTGCCCTCCCTCACCTTGAAGCGCTTCATCTCACTTATGGTGTGAAGAGCTGTGGTATGAACTTTGAGTGGAGCCTCTTTAACTTCACTGAGCTGGACTGCTCGAACTTGGCTACTGCGGTGAAGATGTGCCGTAACTTGAAAGTAATATACCCCAAACTGAATCTTACTCCCTCAGCTAGATCTTCAAATTGCCTGTGGAGAGAAATACAGGGACCAGTTTAGCTTGCTGGTAGCCAGGTTCCATTTGTGAGTTACAGACACAGTCAGAGTGCAGAGATGTTAACCCGCTGGCCTAGTGCTGGGTATCCTGTTCTGCCATGTCCTTGTTAGAATAGATTGTCAGAGGATTAGTGAGAAAAATATTTGCTCCCACAAAACCTGTTGCCTGTAGCGTAAGGGGCAGCAGAACTCCACAGTTTTAACTCCTCATATAGTTCTGGGAGGGAGGAGAGGAAAAGTCCAGAGGGAGCTTTTCATAAGGAGTTTTTGGTAGTTCAGTAAATGCATGTCACCCTCTCCCAGAGGAGCAAAGGCCCCCAAGAACAGCGTGGGGAAACACTCACACTTGCCTTAGAGCAATGAGGGATTTTCCTCCTAAACACTAACAGTATCTTCAGCTCTGTGGCAACTGCAGTGCAGATACTGAGCCCCTCCAAAACATCAGTGGGCATTGCTATCCAGAGTGGAGCCTGAGTGAGCTGGATGAACTCCCCACAGACTGGTGTGTTTTGGGAAATATGCCTTCCAGAAGAGAAATTACCTCTCTTGTGGCTGCTAAGATGCCCCAGCCACACAGGACATTGTGCTGTGGTTACCACTGGTGCACATGTTCATTCAGACAGGTTCAACTGTGATCTCGGGTGGGTTCTGCTACTTGCTGCTGAGGTTTGGACAGCTTTATCTTGCTTTAATTTAGCCCCCAGTTAGAGATCTTGTGCAGTCAGGGGAGAGGAGCAGGCATTTCCAGGAGGCAAACCTTTTTTCCCTGGAATAGGCATGGGACATCAGCGGCATGTCCTGCTTGCTGGACATATCTGCCCACTAGGAAAGCAACTACTTGAGCCTGCTAGCTAAAGGTGTCTGAAGTGAAGGGAGATGGAACCCTGCCTGGTGGGCCATAGGCTTAACTCCAAGGTGATCTTGTACAAAGCTCAGTCCAAAGCACTGGCTGTTAGAGTGACCCTGGTTTTTATGCCCGCAGGTTTTCAAGCTGACACGAAGCAAAGTGGATGATGACAAGGTCAAGCTCCTGGCCCGTAACTTGCAGCATCACCCTTGCTTGTTGGAGCTGGATTTGTCCCACAATCTCATCAGGGACCACGGTGCACAAGCTCTTGGCAAGCTGATCAGTCACAGCAAATTAGAAACCCTCGATCTGTGTAACAACCAGATCTGTCACCTGGGGGCTCAGGCTCTTGCTCAAGGCCTGGCTGAGAGCTCCACCCTGACCTCCCTGAATCTGCGCCTGAACTTCGTGGAGGACAAAGGTGGGCAGGCGATTGGCCATGCCCTGCTGACCAACACCAGCCTGAAGTCCCTCCATCTGGGAAGTAATAACCTGTCAGAGCCGACTGCGGCAGTGTTCTCCCAGGTCCTGGCTCAGAACACCACTCTGACAAGGATCAGCTTCTCATGTAACCACCTGGGGCTGGTAAGAGATGCCTCTTCTCCCTGCAGTCTGTGAGCCTGCATGGTGGCCTTGCAAAGCAGATCCTGAGCCTGCCTCAAAGCCACAGAGGCAAATGCATCCCTCATTTTGCATTCTTGCTATCATAACAACCAGTTGTGAGCAGGGAAGAGGCTGTAGCAGATGTCAGGAAAGAGAAGGACACCTTCTCTGCATGAACATGCATTTACCTCACTTGTTACATCTAGCTCTGTTCATAGGGCTGAATCTGTCTTTGAGGCTTTGGGTTTTTGGGCAGAGAGGGATTTTCCCCCCAGGAAACTGAAAACCAGGAAGCATGCCTGGGAAAAATCGCAGAAGCTTCGCACACGTGAGCGTAGTTAATGATAGGCGGCATGAGATGAGGGTCTCCTGCATATCCTCTGTGCTTTGGATCTGCTGTGCCATCTGTCACTCAGCAGCACACAGATAGTGTCACCCTTCCCAGAATTTCTCCTGTCCATCACACACTCAGAGGAGACTGTTAGAAAATTGGCTTGGTTGTTGAGCTTCTTTACGTCACCCTGTGGCCTGGGAGCAGTGCGGTGGGTCAGGAGTGTCATGTCTGCGTGCTTGTAAGCGGCTCCTAAAACACAGGCTTACATTTTCTAGACAGAAGAGCATCCACAGATCTTACTATATCCCTCAGAGCTGCAGTATGCAACATGCCCACAAACCAGACCGCTTCTCTTCTGCTGATTAAAAAGAGCTTTAGAAATCTGAAACTAGACAGCCAAAAGCAATCATGCTGGCTTTTAAACTTTCTGCGCTGCCTCAATTATTCTCACTGTCAAATAAAGAGACAGCAAGACCAGCTGTCCCTGCTGGCAGGAATATTGGCATCAATGTGTTTGACAAGGGTTTTAAAAGGATTTGATGGCAGAAAACCTTTTGTGAGTTCTGAGTTTTATGGTCCTGGATGTGGAAAACCATTTTAATTTAATGCTACAAAGGGGCAAAGGTTAGAAGGAAAGGATAGAAGGATTTTTGTTTAGTAAATAATCTCTGTGCTTAGTATCTTCCTTCTGATAAGCTCTCCTGTTACCCATTTGTGAAGTTCAATGGCATCCCAAAAGATGGCTAGTAGTATTATCTTTGGGAAAACTGGGGGTTTTGCTAGAGATGCATTCAATTCTGACCTCTGTACTCCATTAAAAAGAGATCTTTTCCCAGTCCTTTTTGCTCTGCCCTTTTTGGCAAAAGGGCTAAGAGGCAGGGTGTTGGGATGAGGGGACCATCTGGATGGAGGAGAAGGGGCAGGAGGTGTATTTGGTACCTGAAAGAGAATAGCAACAGCAGAAAAAAGTTCAGATTGTCACATCCCTAAATACAGTGCTTCATGTATGGGTGGGGTGGGGGGGGATGCCTCCCTAAGGCTACATTACATTTTCTGTCTCATGCAGGCTGGTCTTCAGTTACATGAGATATTCCCCTCAGGAAAGCCAGCTCAGTCTGGGAAATGGCATCCAGACAGAAAACTGCCAATTCTGGGGCTCTCACAACTGCCAAGACGAGGAACAGCACTCTAATCCATTTTTCCCTAGCCAGCAGTAAGCTGGGAACCAGGGGACAAGGGAGAGCAGACTCCTCTCATGTTAGCATTGCCAGATGTGTTATTAACTAGCATGAGCTTGAGAACTCCTGACATGGCACCCAGAGGGAGTCATTAGCATGTGTCATATCACAGAGAGGTGCATAAGGTTACACTCCTCCTCTGCACTTCTCCTGTGAGTAACATTTTGGACCTGGGTGGAGGCCTTTATCCCTTTTGGCACCATCTCATGGACCTCCCATTGACAGCAGCAGAAGTTGCCCTGGGGAGGAGGGAAAAGGAGCAATACACTTCTGTTTTGGATGTCCTCATTTAACCATCCCCTCTCATCCTTTTTGCAGGATGGTGGGAAGCAGCTGCTTAAAGGGCTGACAAACAACAAAACTTTGACTGAGCTTGATCTCCGCCATGCAGAGGTGGAACAGGAGACTGATTTCCTCATTCACGAAATTGTGTGGGCCAATCGAGAAGCAGCAAGGCTGGAATCTCTGCAGCACTCCACCACAGAACCCCTCTGAATAAAGTGCTCCAGAGAGCAATGAGCTTTGGGTGTCAGTCTCGGAAACTCTTTTCTTCAGGGTCTTAGTTTTATTTGCTGTTCTGAGAAACACTTACCTTGTGGCTGCCACCGCAGCCTTTCCCAGACCCCCACCATCCAGCCTGTGACTCAACTGGAGACAGACATTAGATTTCAAGGCACTGTAGTGGCACCACAGAGCAATCTGCCTCTTAAGCCCTGTCATGGGTTGCAGTGCAAAATGTAGCCAAAGGTGTGTTATTCCATCACCATCTGCTGGAACTGGGGTGGGGGGTGGTGTAACCTTCTGTCAATAGCCCAGCTGATAAGAAACCAGCGAGGGCAGTTTCTTTATCTCTTCCATGACCCATCCTCCCTCCAGGGAGAGATCTTCTGCTAATGGGCCATTGAGTCTCACTGATAAAATTCCATCATCCCATTGGGAAATGCTCCATCGGGGGGAGGAGCCAAGCATTCC
>VYXF01010206.1:262539-283121 GCA_013397295.1 Polioptila caerulea | reverse complement strand
TTTTTTTTAATACTGCATGCTTGTTTTATTTTAGTCCTCCTAATAAAGAACTGTTATTCCTATTCCCATATCTTTGCCTGACAGGCCCTCAATTTCAAAATTATAATAATTTGGAGGGAGGGAGTTTACATTCTTCATTCCAAGGGAGGCTCCTGCCTTCCTTAGCAGACACCTGTTGTTCAAACCAAGACAAGCCCTCTCTCTCACTGCACCCTAAATCTCACCTCCTGTGATGCTTTTATATGCTCCAGCAGCAAGCTTAGTTCAGGCCATTGAATATTGTTTCACCTGTAAAGCAGCTAAGATGAAGTCTCTGCCACCTAAATGGTCTAGTCCAGACCTAACTTTAAGGTTTTGCTAAGGAGGGTGTAAGAGGCATAAGGATTTAGGGAATGTTGTTTCCTTAGCAGCTTTTTCTGGCTATTGCTCTGCTCAAAAATCTATTTGTATTTAGGGTAAAATCCATCTGGAATCTGATACGGGTGGTGAAAAGTAAATAGAAATAAATTTAAAAAATCAAGAGGTCTCACCACCGTGGTTTCCTGCTTTGGGTTGCTCTGCTTTTGATCAGTGCTCGCCTGCTTTGCAACAGGTGAATGCTTTACAACCAGATGCTTACTTTACCTAGCAGTGCTCTTCTGTGCAAACCTGTCCAAAACAATCTGTGTTTTGCATAACTTCAAGCTAGAGGAGTCCCTTCGGTACTGCTGGCTCACACAGCTCACAAGTTTGAAAACAGTGCTGCTTCTTTGGGCTTGGAGTAAAATGGAGCAGCCTCCTTTTGCTCTACAGGCTGTAGTCACCTGAGGATGGGACAGGGCACATATTTAAGTGAGTTGGTCCATTGACCACCCTGCTCAGGAGATACCAGGGAATTAAGCAAGTGGGTTGACTTCCATCCCCTTCCACCCTCTGAGCAATGCAGGAGCTTCCCATGCCTCCCAGCCCTGCCCAACACCAGCGCTCACAGACCCACTGCTGGCAACGACCTCAGTGAATCATCTGAAACTTTTATTACACCGATTTGGTTTACAATCTTTGTACTTTGATATTTCCAACAAAAAAGGCAACATTGTGATATACTGTTTGTACATATATAGAGAGACAGACAGAGCTAGATCATATTGACAGAGTTGAAAAGTAAAAACCATTTCCCATTGTTCACAAAAAATTTATTCACCACGTACCCGCTTCTGCCTTGCCCTGCCTGATGGATACAGACACCGACGGTGCCACTGGCCCCTGGCCGACAGGACCTTCCCCTGCACCATGTCACGCCCATATAGATCAGAAAGGATGGAGTGCGAGGCTGCCTGACAGCAGGGGCCACACAAGGGGTGCTGACAGGGCTCAGCCCCAAGCCCTCACAGGTTTGTGTAGCTCCCTTCCCAACTAGTGATGGTTGCTCCAGGGGCTACGTCCAGAAGAATTCCTAACCAGCAGTAGCAGCTGTGAAACCTCCCGACCTGGGCGTCTCCCACTACTTGTTTCCCATCCTCGAGACCGAGGTATTGAATATACTTATTTATTTTTATTTGCATTTACAAAATATTTTCACTGGATGACACACCTCAATGAGATGAGAACTCATGTTCAGAAACAGCAGAAAAGACCCAGATGAGCATCAGGCTGATGAAGCAACAGCTCCAGCAGCGAGGGTGGGGATTTTATGGGGGTGGCCTGGTCCTAGGCAAGCCTGCCTGTAGCTCCAAGGACAGGGCTGCAGCTGGTCAGCCAATTGTGCAATGAAAGCTCATGCTTGGTGGGCAGTGATGAGATTCTGCAGACATGCTAGCAGACACGTGAGGAGGAATTGGCCACTAGAGCCAGTGAGGAGAGGGGACGGAAAGAAAAGGGCTTGGGAAAACACATCATCACCAGAACAACTTCTGACTTGCTTTCCAAGATATTCACTGCTCCTTTTCCTGCTAACAGCTGAAACTGTTAACACCACTTAAGCACTTCAAACCCACTCCTGGGCTGCCACATGCAGGAACGCCTGGACAGGTAGCTGTTGCCTGGAGAACTCTTTGCCCTCTCTCCCATCAATCTCTTGGCCAAAAAGCAAAGTCCAAACCAAGCAGCCTGCACCACTTGCCCACAGCCAAGACCAATAGTCAACTATCTGCCAGTCAGCAGAAAGGGCTGAAACCATTTCAAATGCCATACACTCTGGCCAGACAGCAACAGCAGATTGTTGGGGTGTGAACATTCCTGCTGTTGGTAGGTCACCTGTCAGCTCTAGGTCCAGCTACCACAGGGTGGGTAACTAGCTGGTCACTCTGTGCTGAGTGCAGGGCGAGAACAGATACCTTAGCTCCCCCATGAGATCTATCCCCAGGGAGTACTGGCAGGCTTTGAGGAGGGGGGTCATTTGTGGGTCTCTGTCTGGAGGAGGGAATGAGCTTGGGCACTGCCACCACCCACCAACACAGCACCATCAGCACTCAGCAGAGTCAAGCTGGGAGCATGCCCTCACCCATGGGTCTGTGCCAGATAGATGGAGAGAGACAGGGGGGGCTGGAAGGTAAAGGAGGGGGAATGACTCGAGGGCTTGCCCTCGGGCTGTGCCAGCGGGTATCCCCCCGGATCCCGGCCGGAGCAGGGGCACCCGGCTGCCTCCCTCCCACAGCAGATGGCGATCCCGGCTTCCGCTGCTCTGAGCAGAGCGCACACGGCAGCAGGAGACAGTGGCCAGCTTCCCAAGCCTGGCGGTTTCTGCTCACAGAGACCCAGGCATCGATTTGCAAGGTGTCACACTGGCATATGTCACAAACAGGATGGCAGGTTGATTTTGAGCACCAGCTCGGGGAGAAGAAGCAGGCTGCCACAGCGATCAGCAGAGGCTGTGCACAGAAATGGTTGCTGTGTTCAGCCTCTCTCTGCTCCCATGGAGCTAGATTTGCCTAGGCTGTCCCTGTTTGGTACCTGCTGGCCCTCTGCACAGTCAGCCAAGGGTTGTTAAACCCTGGGGTTTTACAGCACAGGGTTAATGAAAATGGGGGTCCTGTGCACTGCCTCTGGGACAGCACAGTGGGGTGAGGAGGAAACACCATGCTTCTAAAACATAGTGCCAAGCACTCCTGGTCTGAAACACACCCCGACAACTAAGACAACCTCTCCCAATCAATCACTGGGGACCCATCACTGTATTCCATCACTCCTACAGCACCTGTGCCCTGTGTCCAGCAGCTTGCCTCTGAACTCAGTCACCAGCTAGCCCCATGTGCCACCCTGCTGACAGGGCACTTTTGGCTAATCTAGATCCTTTCGTGCTTCTTCAGTTGCAGTGAAGAGGGATGAAGCCTGAGCTCATGTGGCAGGGAAGATGGGAAGGGGCACAGAGACAAGCCCTGCATTGGCTTCCCTAGGTGGAGGGGATGGTTCAAAAACGAAGCGTTCTTCCTCCCTACAGGGTATGCCTGAAATAGCCAGGCTTGTCAGATCCCTGTCTCTGGTGGTGATGGATTAGCCTCTCCAAGGCACAAGCCAATTTATTCATTAGTGACATTTACACCTTGTGGCTGCATTAGCCATCATGGTTGATGACACGTGCTCAAGCTGTCAGTGCTGGGCTTGGAGGTGATGCTGCTGCTGCAGCAGTGCAGCCAGACATGGCCTGGGCACCTCAGCTCAGGAATACCTCCTGCCTTTCTCCTCACCCAGAGCATGTACAGATTGCTTTGAAAGCCCACTCTGAGCTTCTCTATCAAATGCTCTGCTCCATTTCCCCCCCCCACCCTCCCTGCCTTGCAGCACTATTGCTCCAGCACCACATCCTCCTGCCCCATTTTGCCTTCTGTCTCCTGTAAAAACCACCACCTTTGCAAAGCCTTTTACAGCTGTTCTCAACCAGATCTCTTCCTCCATGTCATGCTGAGCATTCACATCCTATTCTGCCTTCTGTCAGCTGCCCTCAGCCCCAGTGGAGAAGCACAGAGCCCATGTTTGGGGACTTCTCCAGCAGATATGCTGCTTTCACCATGATGCTGTCCCCTGGTCCCGCACTGCCACGACAGCTGACCTGCCTCTTCTCTCCTCCCTGGTCTGGAGACCAGGACCACCAAAACATCAAGGACCTGTTTTCTAACTTAGGACAAGTGCTGTGAAATTCTCTGGGAAAGCACAGAGTGATGCCAGAGTGATGCCAAAGTGATGCCAGGATGTGCTGCAGCTGCTCTGCAGCAAGCAAGCAGTGGGCACGCCAGGGCAGGGAGCACTGCTGGAAGGCTGTGCACAGGCAGGGTATGGCGAGGTCTGGCCACCAGCATGCCTGTGGTCATCATGCATCTGCTGGCATTTCATGGCTGGCCCATGGTGCCCAGCAGGGAGGGGACCAAAATGATGTGAATGCACAGCCTCGGAGGAGTTCAGGGGAGGGGAGTGCTTTGGCTAGCTCAGAGGAATGACAGTTTGCACATCGGGTTTGGGGAGAGTGAGAAGAGCTGGAAAGCGTTGTCCAGGGAGCAGATCCGGCAGCTCTCCAGTTTCAGGCAGCCAGCAATGGATTAGCTTGTTCTCAAACACAGCTTGCTCCATGCTTTTATCCCTGCTCCCTGCCACTCGCTGCAGCAAATGTGACACTTCACACCATCTCCTCACAGAAACCAGGTCAGGAGCTTCCTCTCACGAGGAACAAGCAATGCTCTGTCACCCTGAAAAGCCCTTGCTGCAAGAGTGGATGGGTGTCACCACACCACAGCCACAAACGTATCAACCCTCTGCAGGGCCAGACATCCCAGCTGGGCACGAGCATGCAGAACCCCACCCTGCCACGTCTGGGTGGATGGCCACGTCACACCTCCAGGGGCAGAGAAAGATTTTAAACTCTCACCTCCATTCCTGATGAACCTACCCCACTGCAAAGCCACAGGGCCACCATCCTGATCTGCCTTGGGCATTCCTTCTCCACCAGCATGGCACATTACTAACAGAAATGGAAGGAGCAGAGAGTTTAAACCCACATCATCACCAAAAATTTATATATATATATTTTTTTTTAAGCAAGGAACAGCAATGTGAAACACTTCTCACAGCTGCTAAGACCTTCTAGTTGCATATCAGTTTGAAAAAGCCGTCGGCATTTCCAAAGTGAATTCCTGTTACTTTGGGGTCTAGCTGTCACTGCTGTTTCCCCAGTCCCTGAGCAGTGCTGCTCCACCAGACACTGCTACTCTGGCTCCCCTCTGCTCAGCCCCTGGGGACAGGCTCTTCCTGAGGGGCAGGTGCAGCACAAACAGAGCGCACCACCTTCGAGCAGGAGGTGATGCCTGCTTTCAGCTGATCCTGCATCTGCTTCTGGAAATGTGCATAGACTCAGGCTTGGGATTTTCCAAACTTTCACCCTGACTGGCTCATGGGCTGCCATCCAAAGTCTGAATTCATGTCACGGCAGCTCAGCTGACGGTGCTGCTAATGGATATTGGGACCATGGGACTGATACAAAGTACTACGTCATCTCACCACATTCTAGCTAGGCTTTTTCTTCCACTAATGTGAGCAGCTAAGATTGCAGAAGCAGCTTGTGCTGATGGAGAGTGAAAGAACCTCATGTGTCTGTGTGTGAAGTTATTTTGTTCTACAAAATCCACTAAATTATAATCACAGTAGGTGATCCATCCATTCAGAGAGTTCGAAGGACTGGGGAGGGTTCAGGATGGGCACCAATTTCTCACAAGCTTCATTTCCCCCAAATGAAGTTTACAAAAACCAACCAAACAAACAAACAAAATGGCCCAACAAAAAGAGTCTTCCTGGGGAGTGGGGGAGGAATAAAACCCACTTAGCTTTCCAGCAGGCGCTGTGCTTATTCTCAGTGCTGGATGGCCACGCTGCATACTGTCATGGGCTCCTGAAAATCTGGCAGCTTCTGGAAGAGTTGCATAGGTGGATGATATACCTGTTAGGAGAGCCTGTTTACGAGCTGCAGGAAGAGGAGCTTGTTGAACTCCACAGGGTAACTGTCCCTCCCCCAAGACAGACATGAGGTAAGGAGGGAAGGAGGAAGGGCAGGCCACGAGGCCATGGGTCTTGCAGGTTCAGTTCTGTCCTTGGGACCTCTTTTACCTCAGAGGCAGAAAGGCTATGGTCCTGTGGGAGAAGGCTCCTCTCCCAGTGCCATGGAAATGCTGTGGAGGTCAATTTGCTTGTTAGCTTGCTTTTGAGGGAGTTGATGAGATCACATCCATGGGCATAATGTTCCCCTCGGCGGAGCAGCTGTGATAGAGGCAGTAGAGCAGAACAATTCAACCCACTGCTTGTAGAAACTACAGATATTCAACATTCATTCACGTTGGCCAAGTCCCAGCACAAAATCTATGCATCACAGCAACACTGTGACAGATCAATTTTTCTGGACTCAAGGACAGAACCCTCTGAAGAGCTGCTAAGCCAACCTCACATTAGTATAGTACCACTGGCTTCAGTAAAATTACACTAGGAATGAACATAGCCCATTAATTTGTACCTGAAGTGTGACTATGACCCCTTTCCACTTTTTCCAGAATGCCCACAGGGAAAACAGCCCTAGGCAGGCTCAGCCCCAAGTCCCCGCTGGGGTCCCAGGCCCTAAGAACCAGCCTTTGGTCCCCACGCATACCTGGGTCAGTGGAGAGTGTAGGCCCAAGTGCATCACAGGGGGCAGCAGCACCAGATAGAGCTATCACTTACATTGTTTAATTTCTGACATTACTTGGATCCAGATCATATTCCTACAGACTTTATTCTAACCACTGAATATGAATGAAACACGATCAGAAGGACATATTCCAACTTGAGACTTACAGCTCTTTGGTAACACAACATCTTGGTGGTGGTGTAGCATTTTAACCCAGCCCCTACAGTGACTGCAGCAGAGCAGGAGCACACTGCAGCAAAGTCTGTACCCTGCTAAAGGCAGCACCCTGGTGACATTAGTACTGAAGCTGTGGTTGGAAAGGCTGGAAGGAGAGCTTAAAAGGTGTTATTCATCCCACCTGCTAATCAGCAGGTGCTGTTTTACTGGCATCAGATGCTACCTAACTTCCTTAAACTTCTACTTAAATCTTTTCCAGCAGTTCTCACCCCTGGGCATCCATCAGTTATTAAACAACTCTGCAGCCTCTTGAGTGGAGAGACAACAAAGAGGGCAGGGACCAGCTGGATCCCTAATGTGTATTTTATGGGGAACAGAAAGGAAAGGGGGTGCATTTATTTGACAATAGATGAACAGCAGCTTCCCCAGCCATAATACTCTGTATTTGCCTGGAAGCCCTGGCCTTGGCCATAGGCTCAGATTCCCTCTCCCCATCCTAATGAAAGCCCCTACAGCTGCTCACCCTGACAGCCCTCTCTGAAACCTCCCTCCTTGGTGTGGAGTGAGACACAACACACAGAGGGCTCAAAGAAGTACCACTTGGCTGGTTGGTGTCATCGACTGGTTCTGCACAATCAAGGTGCTGGGCACTATGTGGAAGCTTCTACTGTGCTGAAAGATAGATAAAAGGGTGGTGATGTGTCTTGGTGATCAGCTAATCCAGAGCTTCTCACACACTTCTCTCTCTCTCTCTCTCATTTTCTCTAGTTCAGAAAAGCTGGAGAGCTTTTAAGTACCTGACAAGTGTATTGACAGAAACAGGAAACAGCAAATAGCCCAAACTAATTCTCCAGCCTTGCAGCAGTAAGGACTAGCCCTCTTCTGGATTGCATTAGCACCATGAAGGGCCACAAAGAGGAGCTGGTAGCATTCCTGCCTCCCTCCTTCTGGTATAAGAGGAAAGTCTGCTGCTGAGTGTAATGCTGAGCCTGACTCTCACCCCATGGAAAACTGCAATGTTTGAATCACGTAAAAAACGAAGCCATCTGACTGCAGAGATCCTCCTAGTTATTGCCCCCATCATACTGACAAGCACCCAGATTTGACCTTCCCAGAGGGTAATGTGTGCTGCCCTGCTTTCCTTGTGTAAGCAGCCAGCAGCGCTCTGTATACTCTGCTCACTCTGAAGAAGTTTTCTGCACCAGAAATGAGGACACAGCCACCCTGACAGACCAAGGCATTGCTTGCACCTTTGGCTCTCTTGCCTGGGCCAAGTTCAGGAGTGACATACTCACTACACAGTGAAAACTTCTGCATCATCACTCAAGCCAGGGTCTGGCAAGTGAGATCGAGACTCTGAGACTGAGGAAGAGAAGGCTACAGATAACAGGCCTACTTGGGTCAGGAAGGCCATGAGAAAAAGGAACAGAGCCAATTAGAGTCACCAGTCAACAGAGGAGATGTAATGGGATTAAGATACAGCAGGTAGAACTCAGATTAGATATAAGGGAGAAGGCCACCCTGAGAGGAGCAGACTGGGCCATCGCATGAGCTGCCAAAGGAATCGTCATCCCCAGCACGGATACAGCAGAGAGCAGACACGAGTCTCTGGAAGAGCAGACATCTGACTGCTGCACAGCCCAGAGCTGTGGTGGGTGAAGTGCATGTGCCAGGAGATGGGACCACTCCACCATGGAGAGGCCGTGTGCCAGAACAGGGACAGGCCATCTCTGGGTGTCTGTGCTCGTAACCTGAGCCGTAAGGAGAATTACAGCAGCTGCCCTTGGCCCAGGGCACTGCGGTCTCTCACCAACACTTAGGAGGAAACCCTCTTTGCCAGTAGTGTCCCATGCCAGGAGTAGTGTCCCATGCCAGGAGACACAAGGGAGAGCCCAGTTTTCTGCTCTGAACCTTCCTGCCTGACTAGACATGCCAGGATGAGCCCTAGTTTCAGTTTCTCCTCTTCAGCTCCACCACTTCTCTGTCAAGCCACCAGACAGCTCCTGTCCCTGCTGCCCAGTCCTGCTCCCCTACCATGTCCAAGTGTACCATCCTCCTTCCCTGAGCCTGAGGCATGCCTTCACCCTTGAGAGAATGGAATAGGATTGACCACAGGGACAGTTCTACCAGGTGTATTTGGGTAGCAGGGCCAAGAATATGAGGGATGGGACCTCTGAGAAATCCTGGCATGCAGTGGGGAACATTGACTAGAGAGGTCCCACTTCTCAGGGTACTGTGGCTCTGGACCAGCCACAGGCAGTAGCACTGGGACTACAGCTGGGTCCTGGCTGCAGCTGGTACCATGTACATGGGGAAGGTGTTCAGCAACAGGAAGGCTGTATGGATCAGAACAGCAGACATGTCTCAAAGACCCATATGTCCACCTGGATAGACCACCTCTAGAATAAGATTTTATAGGTGAAAATGGGGCCAGAGGAACAAGGCAAGGCATTGTCACGGAAAGCCCCAGAAAGAGCCAAGCACAGGGTGCCTGAAACTCTGCTGCAGCTGCTAAAACCAGGGGGCACAGAGACCCTGCTAATCTGTCCCTATTGTGAAGACTGCCTTTGCCTCAGGGAGCTAAAAGGCCTGCCAAAACTTAGATAAATCCATCTGTCCAAGGCACCTTGGTGGCTGGAGATAGAAAGATGAGCCATTACAGCCTAATTTAAGCAATGTGCAGGAGATTTCAAAGAGAACATGTCAGGAAGGACAAGCGGGGACCTCATTCCTCACTAACGACCCATTGTAGCTCCACTGTCTCAATTCACTGGGACATACAAGCACACACCATTATCTCCCGGAAGTCACAGGACACTCCACACTGGCCTGGGCTTACATTAGGCCCATGGAGAGAGAAGCACGAGTGCACAGCAAGCCAAATGTCATTACTAAGCAAGGAAATCCCGGGGCTGCTTTCGCCCAGTCTGAATCTATGCCAAAAATAATGAGAACAAAACGCAGAGAGGGATGTGCCTACACCGGAGACCTTATGCTTCTCTGTCCTCCAAGGGACCCTCTTCTTTAAGCCAACATGTAGCTCTGGTAGTGAAAGTAAGGGCAGCTGCTAAGACAGAATCATAAACAGAGTGAGATTTTAAGAGACTTTCTGTTCAAACCACTGTTGTTTGTAGTTTAGCATCTGAGATCCTGGAGGACAAGCTGACTTGAAGGTCAAGAGACTCTAACCAGGATATGCAGGGCGTAAGGAGCAGAACAGACTGCTCTGGGGAAAATGAATAGTGGAACTCCATAATGACCACTCCAGGCTTGCCAGCAGGAGATGACTTTCAAAAGAGGACCAGTGTGGTACATGGGTGCATTTGCAGCCTCCTCCAGACCTCGGAGGCAAAGCAGTACAGCAGCATGATGAGAGAGACAGACCCCTCATTATTAGCTGGCAGGAGGAAAATGGCTGGACTAAATACAATGCCTCACTGTTTGCCTTTCTGCTACAGATGGGGAGGCAGACACCAAGCACAAACACCCAGCTGCCAATGGACTTGCCCTTGTCACCCAAGATGTGCTGCTCTTAGCTTTTGTTCACCATAGCTGATGAGGGAAGTGGGGTGAAGCTGAGGAGTAGTGCTGTCTGGAGAAATCACTGGCTGATTTGGCACATGCTCTCCAAAGAGCTGACTGAAAAGGAGACAGCTTTTCTGAGAACAACGACACAAGAGATCTGGGGATGTGTTGCTGGAGGAGGAAAAGCTGGGTGTCTGCATGCTGTGAACACTGTTGCAGCTTCAGTGATACGAAGGCTCTTTGCCCAGTGTCAGAGATTCTTTCCAGTGAGCTAGAAGGGGCAGCACATAGCTCAGAGCAACCTGCCCTGACAAGAGCAAGGCAGAAGAACCCAACAGCTAATGAGCTACACAGAAGTCACCTCACTTCTCACAGCCTGACACCTCTCTGCAAAAACCTCTGTCAAATGCCAAACATTTAGTTTTAATCAGGCTCTCCTCTAACGTATCCCCGTCCTCTGTTCTGGAGAGCATCCCTCTTGGCAGATGCCTCCCACACAGGTCCTGCACCAACAGTGGGGTCCCACAGAAACAGAATCCATTTGATCCTCCTTTCCCCAGCCCAAGTTCCCAATGCTCCAGCATGCTTTTGCATGTGTCCCTCCTACCCCCTCAGAGCTCTCTGCCAAAATGAAGCTTCCAGGAGCCTGCAGCTCAGAGTCCACAGCCAGAGCCCAGCTGGATCTCATGAAAAATTCACTCATGTAGACATGCACCAACCTGCTGCTCCATTATCAATAGGTTAACTGCAGCTGAACCTACCAGACACTTCCTTGATGCTTGGCTGAAGCAATTAGGACTCACTTCAAAGCCAGGAAGGGTCCCCAGCCACTTGACGTGCCACCTGATACCACGATGTCTGTCCCAGTGCCATCCTCTTCCCCTTCCCCAGCTCACCAGGGGCCTCCCACTTTCTCTTTCCAGCTGAGCCCTCCTCCAGCAAACACATCAGTAGCGTTGCAGATCTCTGCTCCATCTGGATTTGCACATTCATCCCTTCCCCGGTGCTGCATGCCCAAACAGAAAACCCTTTACCAAGGGGATGCTGACTCACAGCTGGCACACCGAAGGCTCCTAAGGAGCTGAGCCTGGGATCCTCTGGAGGCACTGCCATTCCCAGCAGTGAAAACAAAGTAACAGTCGGAGCATGGTCTAAAAAAAAAAGTGGGGAGGATGGGGAATGGTCGGGGGGAAGGGGAAGAGTGGTGGCTTTCAGCCTTTGCTCTAACCTGCCACGCAGCTCCACGTGCCTGGGTACCCATGACCTTCCGTCACAGGCAGCGACACCCTGCTCCCGGGGCCTGTCCTCCTCCACCCTGTGAGGGGTCTCGCTCCAGTGTGGGAAGCAGGGTGGGCAGAGGTGCAGCAGGGTGCTTTTTGGTGGCTGCTGGTTCCTTGGAGCACGAGATAGCCTGGAGCCAGCCACCCCCTCCCTGCATCACGCCTGTCGTTTTATTCCCCCCTTTGGGTCTTGATACCATGAATTATGGTTCTGCAGTTGGTTTGGTTGAATTTTTTTTTTTTTTTTCTTTTTTTTGCATGTGGTGATTGGTCTAGAGTTCAGTGCCATGTCAGGGGGAGATCAGCATCCACCCCTCTGGGAGGTCAGAGCCACAGCAGGGGAAGCTTTTGCTGGCTGCTGGAACAGGATGCCATGTCCACTCCATCCTGATGTCCTCCTAGGCTATCCCCCTTGTGCTCCTCTCCCCAAATCCTGCGCTGGCTTGGGCCAGGCAATGGACAATGAGATCTCACCGCCTTCTGCTTTCACAGTGAGGTCTCCACGCAGGACCCATTGCGATGGAGGTGACGGTGATCGTGGTTCAGGCAGCCTTCGTTGCGGTGTACAATGAGGACAGGGAAGTAGAGGGCATCCTGGTAAGGAGGGGGATCTTCCTCCTCCACAGTCACCTGGCTGGAGAGGCGTGTCTGCTCAGTGGGGCAGCTCTGCTCGTTCAGGCTGCCACTCCGGCTCTGCCAGAGGCAGCTGCGCCGCGAGCCGTACAAGCGGCCCAGGGAGAAGCGGCTGCTGCTGAAGGGAATTCTGGGGCTGCCGTTGCAGATGCTCAGAGCACTGCGGGAGAAGATGGAGGAGCTGCTTATAGTCCTGTGGCACCGCTCGCAGTTCTGCCGGTAGCCCCCGTAGCGGCAAGCAGAGTAGCTGGTGCAGCCGGACAGCCCCACCAAGTCCATCAGGACTGCTTCCGAGTAGCTGGGCACCAGCTGCTGGTTGGATCGTATGTGCCACTCCAGCTCGGTGCTGTCCACCGTGTTGACACGGGGCATCCTCCGGCAGAAGGAGCGCTCCTCGGCCGGTGTCACCGCCACGTAGTCGAACCCAAAGAGTTTTTCCACGTGGTAATGGACATAGGAGGTGCGGTACTCATTCAGCACCCGCAGGGGCCAGGATAGGGTCAGCAGAGCTGCCACCCAGAAGACATAGTGAGATACATACCAAGGCAGGTTGTCTGGATCCGAAAAGGCCACCATATACTCCTTGAAGTCCACGTTTTTGAGGTGCATCCCCTCCCTGGCCTCCATGTAGTCGTCTAGGCCCTCGTTCTCCGTGAAGAAGCGGGCCCGCTGGGTCAGATAGGAGTTCTCGGACTCCACATTGGCAAAGCTGAAACACTTGGTGAAGCGGAGCCGTGTGGCTGGGTAGCTCTCCAGGTCAATGAGGTCCTTGGAGATGTCCTTAACTCCACAGTTGGAATAATCAAACTCGGCCTCTGCCACGTGGGTGTTGACCCGCTCGTGGTACACTTGGGTGGTGGTGTAGGCGTCCCCGTTGCGGTAGCGGGTAACCTGTCGGGTCCTGCGGACGTAGTGGTAGCTGATGGCTTTCCACCAGATGCAGGGAGTCGCCTGCTGCATCCGCTGCACACGCTCGTGCACGCTCTCCACGTCCACTTTGTACTGCAGCTCGTTGCGTGTGTAGCAGTGCCAGCACTCCACCAGGTACACCACATAGAGCATCACCAGGAAAGCCAGCGGGATGTAGACGTAGCCGTTGGAACAGGGGCTGTCATGGTACATCATGGACTTGCCCTTGTAAGCGCTGTCAAAGGTCAGCCGGGTCACCTTGGTGACGTGGCACCAGGTCATGGCTCCCATGCAGCCATACATGAGGAGGGACAGCAGCAGACATTTCCAGTGGGACTCTCGGCACAGGGACTTGCTGAGAGACTGCTTCACTGGCCGCTGCTGCTCCGGGGGACCGGGGAGAGGGAGAGAGAAAACAAGAGAAGTGTTAGTAGGCTGCAGCAGCAGACAGCAGGGATCAGGCAGCAGGGTGTTGTGGTAGCACCTATAGCTCTGCAAACAGAGACAAAACAGCAGATGCCGTGGGGCTCCTGGCCTCAGAGGGCAGGGCAGAGGCTGGGATCTCTCACAGAATGACAGTCACGCAGTGCAGGCAATTGTCACCCCTACCTCCCTTTCTGGTGCTCTGCCCCTCCCTGAGACAGAGAGACCCCAGCTGGACATGGGGGAGAGTGGCAAAGGACAACTCTGTCAGCCGCACCCTGAGCATCCCCCTTCTTCAACAGGGAGTAACCCCTACCATTGCCACTTCCCAAGGAGAGCTATTGGCACACAAGATAAGAGTCTGGGTGGTCTCCTCCACATTCTTCAGCTTTTGCACCCACCCCATCAGCACAGGCAGCTGTAACTGATGTCATCCCACCTGAACCCCTCACCACAGCTCATCCCACTGCACAAGAGTCTTTCCCCGCCTTCCCAGTAATGACCAACAGCAACATTCCGATGGAGAAACAGACCCTCTGCAGCTGGGAAGGTCTGTTTTTGGTAATGACAATTCCTACTACAACACTTGGCAGCCTAAGGAGCTCTGAAGTACTTCTGAAGTGCTTTATAAACCACACCAATGAGAAAGTACTTTTCCACGATTGAAATGCAGTCACCTCTGGTAGGAGAGAAAGTAAATATGGAGTAACATCCTAAAAAGCATCCAGGCTGGAAGGGAGGAGCATCCCACTAATCTGCAGCAGCAAAGAGGGCAAGAGGCCACTCACAGCTGCTGGCAAATGTGCCTATTTGCACTGAAATTCAGCTGTGACAGCCCACACTTCTGAAAAAACTGCTCTTAGGTCTTTCATGTTGAGGAAAAGGCAGAACTTCTGCAATAGGACTCTTTAAAGGGATTGCACCAGTGCCTTTACCATAGAACAGCACAGGGTTTCACACAAACCCACGAAAAAAACTTGGTTAAGGAAACAGGAAAACTTGGACAGGAAACCTCTGTCACTCTGCAACACTCAAGTCTCAAGTATTGATCCAGCTTTGCCTGTGAGATCTGACATCATCCTACCCAAAGAAAGAACAGGCAAAGTAACTATTTGCTTTCTTATATAGAAGATTTCATCCAGCAATCTCCAAAGGTGTAAACTGAGGGAGGAGGGGGTTAAGGAGCCCAACCTTAAGCAGATGCCACAGAACTCACTCAGAGGCTTCAAGCTTTGCTCTCCCTCTGCACGTGCAGGCAGCAGCAGCTCCTGAGCTCACATCTGCCGTGGCAGGGGCCAATGCCAGCTGTGATGACACTGCTCACAGCACTGCAGTCCAAGCCTGGCTCCATTATTCTCCACTCCTGAGCATGCTGGGCTGGAGACGTCTCTCATCCAGGAATCCCAAACAACTGAATGGGCTCACACTGTTAGAAAGCAGGAGGGGCACTTTCACTCTGGCATGAAAAGGAAAATTAAAGCAAGAACCAGAGATCACAAGGCCACGGGCAGGTCTAGGGACAGATCTGTGCCTCTTCTTTCCTTTAAGAAATCCATCTTGCTCTTCTGAAGAGCCCCTCATTCCTGGCTTGGTGCTGTAGAGTCTCACAGACGACTCTTTCCTCCCCACCCTTGTCAAAGCCTGCCAGTGGGACTTCTGTCACCGCACTCAGCAGGGCTGGATCCTGCCCAAATCTCCAACAGAGGTTTCTCTCCCAGAGGCAGGGAGCTCCCCGGCCTGCCCAGCCCAACAGCCAGCCCACAACGAGCAGAGCAAGCAGTACTTCCAGAGAAAGCACTGCTGGCAAGGGGAGTGCTGGTACATCCCACTGGCAGTCCCAGGTGCCAGTAATGCTGAGCTCCTCTCTCTGAAGCCACTACCCGAGAGCAAGACCTGATGACAGACAGGCAGAGCCCAGGGCTGGCAGGTGGGGTGGTGCTGGTCTTCAGGCAACTCAGAGAGGTGCAGGGTGGCTCTGCTGGCAGTGCTGGCATGGACACATGTGCAGACCAGTCTTCTCAGTGCAACTGACCACTGCAGCAGCCTCACAGTCATGGGACAAGAAGGCAACCCCAGGTAAGAGAAAAGGGAGTGAGGAGAAGAAGGGGAGGCCTTTCAGGAGGCAGAGCCACCTGAGCTGTGCTCTCCCTCCTGAGGTCAATGCTGCAGTTACAAGAGCCTGCTCAGACCCCTCTGTCTTTGCTTGGTTGCAGCACAGCTCTCCCATGCTGGAATACTGTACCACTACCCAGGAGCTAAAGGCTTCCTCTCTCACTGCTGCCTTCTGCGTTGCAGGCTTTCCCTGGCAGCAGCAGCTCTGCCTGTGAGGATCTAAAGGAGCTGCTCAGCCAAAGGAGGAGCATGGGGAGGGTCTGAACAGGGCCCTTGGAGTGGTACACACCAAACCTGGCATGTCTTTGGGGTGTAAATGCTGAGAGGCAGCACCTTGTTTAGGAGGGAGATCTGCAAACAGAGCACAAGGAATAAAGCAAAGCATCCAGCTCATTCATTTTCCAGCTGGAGAAGGGGCACCAGAATGACAGGTCTTTGGACACATCTGTCTCAGAAAAGCAAATTCCACCTAATAGTCACTTCCCAACCCTTCACATTCTGCACTGCCTGTGTCGCAGAAGAAGGGAGATGCTGGCTGTCACCCTGCAGAGATGTAGGCAAGCCCCACTGCGGTTACCCACCCAGGACAGGGAGCACGATGCAGCCCAGGCTTGGTTCCAGGAACTGTGTTAGCAGGGCTCTAGTCCATGCATTAGTCTCCTCCTAGGACTACGCAGTATTTAGATACTGCAGCGCTTTTACGGGGTCACACTAACCCCTGCTGTAAACTGTTTACAACCCAGCCTTGTCCCAGGCTTTTGAGGTAAAACACATACACCTCGGCTGCACTGGTGGGGTTTCTGAAAGCTGATCAAGTGCCAGTGACGGGATACAACCACAGCAGAGACGGAGGAGGAGCCAGATGCAGAGTCTAATCCCAGTAGGAACTGCAGCATCCCTGCTCCTCTCCCAGGCTGCAAAGGGCTCACAGGAGCAAACAATCAGCTCCACAGATTCCCCCGCAGAAGCAGCTGAATAAGGTTGTCTCCTTGAGCTCTTAACCAGCCTTGGATAAGTCCAGCATAGCAAACAAGCAGATAAAAAAGCTGGGGAAAGAGAAATCTGTCTCAGAACAGTGTCACTAGGAGGCGAGCAGGCACTGATATAAATGCCATCGTCATCTGCCCGCTGCAGTCTGATGGAATGAGGCAAAAGACTTGCCCTACTTCACTGCAAACAGGGTTTCCCTCCATCACCAGGAGCCTCCCTCACTGCTCAGGCTCCAGCACTGGAGAGTGGGAAGCAAATCTGCCATTGCAGGTGCGCTGAAACACCTCTGCAGTGCTAGGGGGCAAAGCTGGCCACAGCTTAGCAGAACCTGTTGTGGGACCCCAAGCAGCTCCCGTGTCTGTGCTTCAGCTCACCTCGTAGAACGCACGGGGCAACCCTTAGCAGGCACTGAGACACATCTTGGGAAAGGCAAGGGGTAGGCTGCTGCTTGGGCCTCCCCTCCCTCCTGCATGGCACTGGCCTCTGACATTGCCCCTGAAGTGAACAGAGATGGAGACCCACACTTGCAGTTGCTGCTCGAGGTGTGTGGGGGGGATGGAGGGGATGGAGGAGATGACTCACAACCAGCCATGAAGCAAAAGGAGACACCCATAATGCACAGGGCAGAAGCAGCAGAAGAGGAGACTCCCATCACTGCTTGCACTAAACTACTTTGAGATCTGGGGGATCCTCTTCTAAAAAAAACAGCCTCAAGGGGACAAACATGCCTAGCACCTCAGTGGCAAAGCACATGGGTTAAAATCCCTTAATCACCCCTGCAACTTTGAATACTACAACCCTTCAAGTTCTTCACACTACTCCCTGTAACAGCCTGGCCCTGGCCCCATCCACTGTCCCCCTTTTTAACAAGTGTTTCCACACCATTACCTCCCATGCCTATCACCCACCTCTCCCTACAGAGACCTCTGTGAAATCTCCAATTCACCTCCAGAACGCTAAACTTTCATTTTTCGAGACGGCCTGGGGTTCAGAGGGTTAGGTGTCCTAGAGACAGCCCTCCAGAGGGCTGAAAAACAATCAAACAAAGCCTCAGAGCAGCAGCCTGAAGGCCCAGGTAGCTCCCGAGTGCCAGGTGGTGGCAGCAGCTTCCAGGGGACTCCAGAGGGACTCCTGAGCATCAGTTTCCATGGCTCTTCCCCAGGATTCACTTATATCATGCAAGAAATGAATAAGCCCTGATCCCTTTGACTTCATATCCCCAGAAAAAGGGAGGTAGGGAGGATTCAGTCATTTCTAGGAATTACCACTGTCTTCCAAGGCTCTGAACAAACATTGGCAACTCCTGGCCAGGATGGTCCCAGCAAATACCCACATCACACACTCCATGCCTACAGCTCAGGTTCAGGAACTACCTGCCTACCAGGAAGAGGTGGCTCAGTCCCAGGCTGGCAGTGTTGCCAACTGCAGAGGACAGAGGAAGGCTGAGCATCGACAAGCTAGGGAATCCTGCCAGCAGTCAGCTCCTGCAGCAGTACCAAGGTCTCCATTTTACACAGTCCTCCTTGGAGGAGGACTGGGTCCTGCCATCAGATCCCACCTGAGCAGCAGGACAAGGACATGTTTTTGCTTGTTTCCAGGCTGAAGAGCTTGTTCCTTGATGTCTCCTGCCCTCCAAGTATGCATTGATGAGTGAAATTCAGTTCACCACCACTAAGTGTGGGTGTAGGCATGTGATGCCAAGATGGAACAAGGAAGGGCTCAGTCAGCTCTGGCTAGTAGCTCTTGCTACATGCCTTGCTGGGACAAGCTGAGAAGCACCTGAAGCTCTGCCTGGCTCCTAGACACAGCAACCTGAGATATCAAGATGAGGCACCTTCAAACAGGACAGGGCACATTTCCCATTTTGCAGACATCTCCTCTGGCTTCCCACTCACCCTGGCCAATGGACCTTGACATGTGGGATTCAGCCACACTGCGGGGACACTCAGCAATGCTGGCACCAGCAGTTGGTTCTGATGGAAATGAGGACATTGCACAGCCCATATGGTGTTACATAGACACTAGAGGAGAGGAGGAACATTCTCCCCTCCTGATAGTTCTGAAGACAAGAAGATTGCACTAGGGCAGTCCCTGAACCCAAGCTTGCCACTAAAGCCTCTCCTCACTGCATCAGATGATACACCAGCAAACACAGCACCATCACAAGAGGCTGCAGCTTCTCTCTCCTCCACCAGCTGCTTCATGCAAGTCTGTGATAGCTTCTGGCCACAAAAAGGATGCCCTTAGCCTAAACAGAGCAGGATGTGGACCACAACCTTTCTGCCTGCTCCCATGGAGTATTACTGACACCCAAGTTGGCAGCCACTACAGAGTAACTGAAGCCCAGACAATCTTTTAATCCCTGCGAGCCAGGGGGCACTGTAGGTGAGGGAAACTCGTCTGGGCACTGCCCCTGCTTACACTTCTTTCACCCAATCTGGCTCTTGCACTGGCATCCCTGAAAACCTTGCGCTGCCTTGAAAGCAGAACCAGCACTGCCAGAGCACCAGCAGTAAGAGACCACATCGCAGCATGGCACAAGCACGTCCCCATGCTAAAAAAAGTGCCTCACAGTTTAGCTACCCTTGTCAGGACCTGTTTGAAGAGCTGGGCTCAGGTCATCAGGAGTTGTTGAATGCAGGCAGGAAGAGAGGAACAGACACAGGGCAGAGTATACAGTATTTGTACAGCTTCCCAGTCCTTGAACTTCAGCATTCCTCTCCTGCAATTATTTATATCTATATATAGGCCTGTATATATAGAATAACCGTGCATGGGCATGCATGTTCTGCTCAAGCCAAGGAGGCAGAGAATACCAGGATTATGCAGCATTCACAAACCGCAGCTCTTCAACAGCAGAAGGGGAAGTGATGCACCAGCTTCTGAGTACCCCCCAAGCTGCCCTCTGAGCTGTGGTCTCACCACACAGGACAGTCCACCACAGCAGGAGAACACTGCCCTTCCTACACTGCCTAGTTGCCCTCCATGGGTCAACAGCCCCATGGCATAAAGTGAGTCTCACCAGTCAGTGCAGTTGCTTTCTCTCTTCTTGAGAAGCCCAAGCTGCAAGCAGGATCTGTAGAGGCAGACAAAAGGGCTGGCACACCTGCCTCCCGATGGTGCCCCAGAGGCACAGGGCACCTCGCTCTTGACCCTTTCTGGCATCTGCTGCCTAGACTCCAGAAAAGTCATCTGCTGAGGGAGACTGCAGCACACCTGGAGGCAAAGCTGTGCTGGTACCTGGCCTGCCCCAGTCTGCACCTTCCACTTTCCCCAGCCAATCTCTAGCTGGGAGCAGCCACCAGCAACAGCCCCTGGTTTTGCCATATCCACCAAGCCCTCTACCCTGCTGCCCACCGCGTCTTCCCTCACAGTGACCCAGGCAGCTGTGCCACATCTTGGATGCCCCCAGAAGCCAGCGCACAGCAAGGAGGGGTCTCCACGTCCACTTCTCCCAGGCGTAACAAGCTCTGCCCGCGGCAGTTAGCCCAAACGGTGCCCCGCGCTTCTCGTTTGTGATTTTTTTCCCTTCCTCCTCCATCCCGGCCACTCCAGCCTCGGCCCCCGCTCCGGACGGCGCTGGCTGCTGCTTCCCTTGCAGCCCCGGAGGCTCCGCGGCGATCCCCAGGAGACGAGCGAGCGATGGAGAAGAGGTGCGCCGGGGCAGCCCATCGGCGGCGGGGACCGACGGGTNCCCGCCGGCCCGCATCGCATCCCCGGGGCCGGAGCGGGGCGAGCGGGGCTCCCAGCGAGCGGGTCCGTACCTGTGCGGGCAAAGCCCGGCCCGGCCCGCGGAGGGGCGGTCAATGAACGCGCCATGCAAAGCGGGCGGAGAGGGAGGGAGGGTGGCAGGGGGCAGCCCCGGGCGGGGGGCGGCCGCTCTCCTCACCTCCTCTCTGGCCCCCTCCGCCTCCTCC
>VYXF01010206.1:238154-253057 GCA_013397295.1 Polioptila caerulea | reverse complement strand
CCCGCCGTAACTCCCCCCGCTCCTCCAGACAGGGAGGGCGGGGACAGGCAGCCCCGAGCCGAGCCGAGCTGTGCCGGGGCGGGGCGGCGGCGGGGGAATCCCGGGCAGGCGGGCCGGGCGCGGCTGAGTCAGTGCGGGCAGGGCGGGAGGCGGAGCCGTGGCGCCTCAGACTCGGCGCCGGCCGCCGCNCCGCCGCGCCCGAAGGCCCGCCTGCCGCCCCCGAGGAGACCCTCGCCGAGGCCGCCGCCGCCGAGGAGCGCCTGGATTCCAGCTACGGCTCCGGCGCCCTGCCCGAGGCTCTGCCCGGGCTGCCGGGGGCTCCGGGCGGCCGCCCCGAGGAGCCGCCGCCCCGGCCCGAGGGGCTCAGCCGGCAGCAGCTGGAGGCCCTGACCTACCTTTCGGAGGACGGAGACACGTGAGTGACCCTCGGGGAGCTGCGAGCGATCGCCCCCCCCAGCCCCCGGCTGCTCCCCGTGAGATAAGAGATAAGCCGGGCTGCGTTTGCCGTGGTCCCCAGCCCTCTCCAGAGGAGCATCCGTTCAGCCGTGTTGTTAAGGACTCCCCGGGCCCCTGTCCTGAGAGCCTCCCGCCTTGCCTTGGTTCGCGTGGGATGCTTGGCATCCAGGTTTGGGTGGATGAGCCCTCTCACCTGCCTGAGAGGTATCTGAGCCAGGTCCAGCGGAGTGAGCAGGAAGAGGTGCACCCCAGGTTGCATGGCACAGAATGGACCCACCGTAGGAAGCCAGCTTCCACTTGCCATGGGGCTGCTAGCAACTATAGAAGAAAGGGGGGAGCAAATCAACCCCCTCCCACTGTCTCTTCCCCAGAAAATGCAATGTTTCCTCCACAATGGGGAAGGCATGGCTGTGTGAGGTGGCACGTAAGCAAGTCCTGAAACGAGACTGGCCATGCAGGGCAAGACCTTGTGATGGCTGTGTTAGATACCCACGAACTCTTTGTTCTCAGGTGGGAATCGCCTTGCTTTGCCACTTGCCCGCAGAGCCGTGGCTTTTGGCACAGTTGTGACGCACGCTCCGATGTGGGGCTGCCCTTCCTGAGCTTCTGTGACGGAGACAAGTGTTTCTCTTAGTGAGGGGGGCTTCCCACATCCCTAATGCCCTCTCAAGGGCAGAGGCATCACGCCAGAGTTATTTGGTTTGGCTTCTGGTAATTACCTTCAGCTAATCACAGCGTTTTTTCCTGTTGTACGTTCCCTCGATGGAAGGTTTTCATCATGAGTGTACACCCAGAGCATGAGCGAAGCATTCTCACAGCTGAGGGCAAAGCTTTGCCCCAAAACCAGGCTAGAGTTTAATACTGAGTAATGGTGCAAGAGGAAGAGAAACTTAGAGGCACTGACATGATCAAGCAAATGTCTTCAGTAGCGAGAACAGCAAGAAAGCTCTGTCCTTGCCTGGCAGAGCACATCTGGATTGAAGCTGAAGATGAGCTGGGAGACAGCCTGAGTGTTTACTTCCCTGTTAGGAAGGAGTCTGTGCATCTGCTAATTAGTTCATTAATGCTGACTGTGGGATCTCTTCTGAGGATTGGCTGGAAGTCTCATGGCAAGCAAAGTTAGACTAAACCCAGCCTCCCACACTCCTCAGACAGGCTTTCTAGTCCTGTCCTATCTACAGGCTGATTCTGTGGCTCCTCAGAATGGAGGAGCTTTGCCAGTTTTCCCAGCTGTAACACTAGAGCCAAGGTGCCCATGGAGAGAGCCATGGAGAGGGGCATCTTTTAATCAGAGCTGTGGAAGTAACGCTTCCCCCCAGGTTTGTCTGTCACGGTGTGCCCAGGGCTCCTTGCTTACTGTTTTATTAGTAAGGATAGATGCAGCTGCTTGGAGATGCTTTTAGTGCTTGAGGCTGTCTTGTTTGGTGGTTGATGCCCTTTGCCTGTCAGACTTGCTTGGAGAGACCCAACACAAACATCTTATTAACTAGGAAAACATTAATCAGTGGTGCCTTGGTTACTGTAGGCAGGAGAGGCTCTCACTGAGCTTCCCAAACGGTTGCCTTTGCTCTTCTGTTTTCTTTCACTCACAGTGCATTTCAGAACAGGAAATCTGTAAAGAGTGAGGGAGGGAGCTGTAGGCCTGCTGGTTGTACAGCTCTGGGCTCATCAAGTCCACATAGGAAACAGGCCTTCCTGGGATCTACTCCCACTGCTGGGAGAAAAAAACTATTCTTGTGGTCAGAGTGGTGAGGCTGTGGATTTGTGCCTCCGCTATTCTTGTCTCTCCTCCTGACCCTGCGGCAGAGGTAGGTGGCATTTATATTTAGAAGTGCTGAACATCCACCACTCAGGTCGATGCAAATGGGGACTGTGAACACCCAGCGACTCATTGAACTGCCACGGGTTTTGTACACGAAAACAAGTCAGGGCTGATAGTAATGCTAAAGTCTATGGTGCAATTGCTCATCCAGCGACAGCAGGTCCCCAGAGAGAAGGGATCAGATGGCCACAGACTACATCCCTTTCATCTGGCCAGACAAACCCATTTTCTTTTCTTCTTTTCATCTCTGTCAGCAGCACATTTCCTTGTGTGCCTTTTTTAAATGTCTGCCACAAAACAGCTCCAGGGAGAGAATTAAAATCATACTCTTATTATATTTCAGATGACTTGGGCAACTACACTTTCCTGTAATTGTAATTTTGAAAAATCCAGAAAATTCAAGGGTTTTGGCCAAGTAGTTCCTGTTTCCCCAGATGCCCTGGCTGGTACTGAGCTGAGAGGAGTACTGGGCTTGCATGAAGGGAGCTGGCAAAAGTCTTGGCTCTACATCTGACAAAAATCTTCACCGTCCATGGCTTGCTCAGGCTCACCCACTTGTGCCATCTCAAGGTGTGCCTGTGTTTGTGAGCCTGGCACTTGTGAGGTAAGAACAGGAGGTGGAGGCAGAGGTGAAGAGCACACGCTTGGGCGGTTGGAGTGTCAGCAGGATCCTCCTTGGATATCTCCCTGCCTGCCTCCACAGGAGAGGCGCGTCAGAGCAGGCTGGTTGAAGCAATGGGGCTAAAACTGTCTCTCCCTGTGCCCAAAGTTAGCAGGAGTCTCACTTTGGCAGGAAGGAAATCGGCTAACAGGAAGGATGGGGGTATGATGGCCAGTGAAATGCGTGGGTGCTGTCTTCCAAGAATTATTTGCCCAAATGTCATCCTCTCCATGGCTCCCTAGTGCCACTGGCAGCCCCTCTGCCTCAGGGAAGTCAGAGCTGCAGTAATCAGGCACATTAATCCCCAAGAGAGTGGCTCAGCTGTGAGGGCAGGAGAAGTTGAGCATGAGGAGTGGGGTGGCAAGCAGAAGATGATGGGTGCACTTTGGGCAGTGATCTGTATCCTGATTATCACGTGGGCAGGTAGGGAACAAATCCTGTGCACTCAAGCTCAAATGGTCTCCTCCAAGCACCCGTCTTTTCCTTGTGACTCCAAACTCCAAATGTCTGTCTCTTCTATGTAAACAAGCTCCTTTTCTGCTGACTTGGGTCCTGATGGAACTGCTCTGTGTGGAAGTGAAGAGAGGGGCTTTCCAGCTGTAGGCCTGGCTGCCTCTGAGCAGACTGCAGGCAGATTTATTGTTGTGCCCCAGCCTCCAGACCACCTCAAGCTTTCACTGAGGAAATCCTGTCCTTCCCAGCCTCACCTGGCAGGTGCACAATTCCAACATCCTGTGAAAAGGATGGATGTGGGACCAGCTCCTTCAAGGTGAAATGGGGTGTTTTTGTTCCAGCACAAGAGAAAACCTCCCCATTTCCTTGGGCTGATGTCAGCCTCTGCCAACTCTGGAGAGGCAGAGTTGATTCATCAGTGTGTGATGTTAAGCAGAGTTTCTTCTCTCTAGGACTATACAGTCTATCTTAAACTTAGAAACACGTTTTTCCTTTCTGCCCATGCTGGTCCTTGAGCCACACACCACTTTCTGCCATTGCACCTGATGCCGTGGTGATGGAAAGGCTGGGGGCTGCGCCTCTGCAGGAGAGTGATTGTCTTCTGCATGGGGCTCCGTATGCAAAGCAATGCAGCACTTCTGCAGGGGTGAAGGTCCAGGGACCCCAGCTCAATCACAGATGGAAGACCCAGGCCTCCTTCAGATGGAAAATGGGACTGTGTGGTTTTGGTTGGGTGTGTGTTTCAGGGAGGGAGGGGAGCAGAGGAAGCCTGACTTCCTCCTTCCACCACAGACAAGTGGTGCCCCATCTGCTGATAAGAAATCACGTGCCAGTGACTTGTGGGCTGAAATGCCTTAACACAGGCTTGGGGACAGTTAATCGAGTAAAATCAGGGCCCCATGGGAGCTGATGTTCTGAACTCTTCACATGATGGTAGTGAAGGGGCCTCCCTTGCCTGCACGGGTTATCGCTGAGCACGAAAGCTCATCTTGAAGGGGCCCAGAGCCACTTCTAACCATTCATTGGCATGTGCCAAGCATAATCCTCTCAAGTCATGTAGTCCTGGGCTGGAGATCTTCCCTGGGCAGGAGAATAGAGGTTGTCCCCATTCAGGCTGTCTGCTCCCGTGTGGCTGCTTTCTCACTGCGTGCCCTGCTGTACAAGGTGTTGCTGAACCCCTGTGTACCTGGGGGCGTGCTCAGAGTGTGACAGCAAAGATAAAAGAAAGAAAGGAAAGAAGAGAAAAAAGGAAAAAAGCAGAGGGCTGGAGAGACTTAGCTTTAGGAGAAGGATTAAAGAAGTCTGATGCAGAGAGCACACCTTGTTGCTGGTCAGGCTGGGAGTCCCCCTGCTTTGCTGGGCTGGACTGTTGCCAGCTGCCCAGAAGTGGAATGGCCACAGTTAATGGGAAATGGAGATGCTCTTGGTTTTACCAGGGGGTCTTCAGAAACCTTGCTTGATTGCCTGGATTCAAGTCCATCCCTAGCATGCTGCCAACTGTGGGGCATTAGAGAAGGTGAGTCCTAATGTGGGTCTGCCAAAAGGGAGATTTTCCTGTGTCTAGCTCCCTGTCCCTGAACTCTCAGCTCTCCCTTTGTGTGTGCACAGGAGTTTGGTAAACAGGAGAGCTTGGTGTGCCTCTAAGCAAGGCCAGGCAGCCCTGCACAAGTTGCTTTGGAATGTCCCAGAAGCTGCTGGCTGCTGCAGGGGTCACACACATACAGCCTTGGCGTAAAGTGGGTAAGTCCTGGCAGCCTTCTGAGATTGTGCATGCAAGAGGTTTTTTCCCTGTTTGGATTACTTCAGCCTGGCCTGGAGGAAATTTCTTCAAATTTTCCGCCTGCCTAGGTTTGCCTTGGAGCTGGGGACAAACACAGGGAACTTCAGCACAGAGGAAGGGAAAGAATGGCTGGAAATTTCCGTGTCCTGGGATGGAGAAGCCTGGCTATAACAGCTCAGCCAAGGTGCAGAGGGCTTCAGGTTCTTGCACTCTGCAGGCAGACTCAACTGCTGCTGGGAAAGGTCAGCTAATTTAACGCAAACGTTTTTATTTTTTATTGGCTTAGCTTTGTTTTGGTTTTTTTTAGTATAATGTGAAAAAATGAGGAGTCAGACATGACTGTGTAGGAAGAGGTTGTGGGACCTGAGCTGTGAGAGTGGTTAGTGTGTGCCTCTCACTGAGCTGCGTGGGATGCTGTCTGTGTCACCAAGCTGGGAAGCCCCTCTGGCTGGGGCAGATCCAGAGCTGAAGGGGGGCCCTGAGGCATCCGAGACCCACGGTTCGTGCCTCATTAAAAGAAAATCCTGAGACAGTGAGGATCCCTGTGGGGTTGTAAATGATTGCTAGGGTGTATTGTACAGGCTCTGGCAAAGTCCAGACACTTTCCTCTTGTAAGAGGCTCTTCTTACCTCAAGATATCTCTTTGTGTACAGAAACTGTAGAATGTATTTGCCTCCCACAGAGTCAAGTGTGAGTTTGTTCTGTTTGAAATGGACTGTCCACAGTCAATGGGCTTTTTGGGATGTTTGCTGCTTTTATTGAAATTATTCATCATGCTTCTCTGACGGTGACTGGCCCCTGCTTGGGTGGGCTGACCTGTTTTCTGGCTTGGCCCATCTGTGCATGGATAGTAGTATGGGACAGGCCCTTGTTTTGCAGGGCACAGCTCACATGCATCTGATGTTTAGTGTTTCTGCAATCCCAGACCCTCCATCTGCTCTGAAATGGAGCAAAATTCTCAAACGTGTGGGTGCAGAATCTAGAGGCTGTGATGTGAGGGTACCTTCTTGTCCCCACCTCACTGAAAAATGAGGTGCCCACAGCCTTCCTTCAATGCCTCTCCTGCCACTCAGTCTCCAGCTCCCCAAATCCTCAAGCACTCAGACCAGACCCTCTGCAGAGCACCCCAAGAAAGGTGAGACTGTCTCCTCTGCACACTGGGAGGCAGCTGCTGCCCAGACTGGAGATCAGGAATGCTGAACCCAACATGGCAGGGCAGGAACACAGAACATGGGATAAGGCAGCTGAGATCCACTGCTCCCTTGGAGCTGCCAGAGGGCAGCTGGAACAGCTTTATGGAGCAGGGCAGCATTGCATTGGTATGTGGGGAGGAAGGAAGGGAGCCAGGCTGGGCTGGTTCAGGGCTGCAGGGCAGGATTGAGCTGTGCTGGCTAAGCCCGCTGGCAGAGGTTCATGCTGGTGGCTGAGGAAGCGGTTAGCAGTGCAGGTTACGGGGCTGGAACAGGAGAGCCGGGTAAGCATGGAATTCCCCTGCTGTTTTCCTCCTCCCTTGCTCTCCTTTCTGTTGCTGCTGGGGCCACTTCCTCCCCTGACAAGTTTCTCTTGTGTGAATTGTTTGTGTGATTTCCTACTGCTCCACTCAGACAAAACAAGGAGCTGGGAATGAGCTGTTCCTGCTGTAGACAAGGACCTTATCTAGAGAGGGAGAAAAAGCAAAATTGTCAAAGCAAATTCAGTTGAATGCTGGATCCCCTGATTAAGGTGCTTCTGGAGTGAGATGGTGAAGGGAGAGGCTGCTTTGTGGACAAGGTGTCTTGCTCTACAGGTGGGGGCATCTGCATGGTCAGCTCCTTTTCTAGAGAGATGGAGGATAGCCAGAGAACTGGTTGGACTTCATCAGTTCTGCTTGTATGTCAGAGCTGGGTGTCACCCCTTAAGCTGTTCTCCTGCCTCCAGTCCTCCTGTGTGGAAACTTCTACTGGACACTTGAGGTCACTCAGAAGTTGGAGATAGCCAGCACTGTGGAAATGAATGCTCTCCCATGCCTAAGCTAGGACTACTTTGGGCATGGCATGTTCATTCCCAGGGATATCCCCGGGGATAGCCCCAACCTCTCTGCTCCAGGGTTGTTATCTCTCTGATAATGGGTAGATCACTTTGTGCCGGGGATGTCCTGTGCCTTTGTGATTCAGAGTGTTGAGTCCCCTTATGCCAGGACAGAGCCAGTGAGCAAGTGGAAAAGCTGAGAATGAACCCAGTATTCCTGCTGTGTTTCCCTTGCTCACAGCTTCTCCATCCCTTGCCCTTTCCAAAACTCGCTGTTGCCCTTTCTGACAGCTCCTGCTGGACACCCACCCCTGTGGCTGCAGCCAGGAGCACTGCAGGCAAGAGCATGGGGAGGAAGGAGCCAGCAAGTAGAGGAGAGCAGAGGAGAGATGTGCAGGCAGCCCAGGATGGGCAAGGATCTGAGCATGGCAGGGCGGAGGGCTTGTTCTGGCAAGGGCACCCTGCCGTGGCTGGGCAAGGAGAGGTTCTGGCAGCGAGCAGGTGTCTCTCCATCACCCTGCCCTGGCACACGATGTGCCACCACACAGCAGCCCATCAGCAGCTGCACCACATGGCTGCTGTGACACAGAGAGGGGTGTGCCTGTAGCCGTGGTGGGAAAAAGTAGAGACTGGCATGATGCCTGCACCTCAGGTTTCCTGAGTTAGAAGACAATCCCAGTTCCTGGTTGGCAGCACTGCTGGTGGCACAGAATGCCTCAGTGCCCATGTACTCATGGTGGGCTCCTCCCAGCCCACTGGCCTTGTGATGATTCCTGCAGGTAGCTCAGGTTCTTGCAGCCATTTCAGGAAGTTGAGGGCTGGTAAGGAGGAGAGGCGGGAATAAATACAGAAATGAAAGCCCAGGAGGAGGCTGCACCCGGGTGGAGAAGGAAGGGGGAGAGGGGAAAGTAGTCCTTCAAAGCAGGCACATCCCAGCTGCAAGGTGAAAGCCTGAGCTCTGGCCAGGGGGATGGTCCCTCCCGTTGCCTCTGCAGCATGGATGCCCAAACTAGCTCAGTGTCAGCCCAGCCCTGAGCAGCTCGACTGCCTTGTTTTGCTGCAAAGGCAGCCAAGCCAGGAAAAGTGAGGTGTTGGCAGTGGCAGAGGGCTGCTCGGGGGTTTCCATCTCTCCCGGGTGACTGCCCCACTCGTCCCCACATGACAGTGCAGTGTGGTGTGGGCAGTGACAGAGGGGGCGTGGGGGATTCCTGGGGTACAAGGGCTGTCTGCCGTGGGACACAACCCTGAGCACTGCTCTCTCCCCTGGGAGCCCAGCGTGGCTCCGGAAAGCGAAAGCACCAGCGGCTTAAAGTTCAAGCTGAATTGCCGTGGAAAGTCCCTTATTTGAGCAGTCTTAACTCTGCTGTACCTGAAAAAGGCAGATCCTGCAGCCTCTTCCTGCACTTGATGCCCGGGAGCAGGTTTGGAGAAACAGGGGCTGTCCCTGCAAATGTGCAAAGGACACCTCAGCAGAAGTGCTACCACAGTGACTGGGGGCCTGATGCAAAACCCAGCAGGGAATCTCCTCGCTCGGATCATACCTAGGCTGGGGTTAGCAAAAGCCTGATGAGGGGAGGGCTGTTCTTACAGCTCGGTGCCTTGTTCCTGGGCTGGGCCCCTTGGCTCTGCCTCTGCCCCATGGTCCACCGAGGGTGGTCAGACCCTGCCTATGGGGCTGCATGGCCCCTGCTTGCAGCCCCCTCCCCTGCCCTGGGAGTGCTGGCAGTGAGGTGGCACCCCATGGCTGTGCAGAGGCAAGCAGATGTGGGTGGCCTCCCCTTCCAGTGGGGAATTCCCTGCTGCAATGTAACCTGGGGCTTCCCCGGGGACAAAGCCTCTCCTGTTGGGCACAGCCTCTCCCCTGGCAGCAGAGGGGAGAGGAACTGGCTTTGTTTTGCCTTCAAAATCAGGTTTCAGCTGAAGATGCCTGGGGTCCCAGATGCTGGCTTGATCTTCAAGCAGCACTTGGGAGGAGGTCAATAAAGGACACGCTTGGGGACTGGCCTCTGAGCTTCTCAGCACATTCATGTACCAGTGCAACTGGCAAAAAGGCAGCCCCAGCCCCACTTCTCGTCTGCAATGCTTTAGGGCCTGGTGGTGTTCTCCTGCCTGTGGAGGGATGCTCTCTATCCCCCACATTGCCAGTGGCATCCCAAAGCTGGGCTGTCTGGAGAGTAGGGTGTCTTGCCAGGGCTGGCACAGCTCTCACCCTCCATCTCTTGGCCCTGTCAGTCTGCATCAAAGCAGCATGGGTGGCAGAGCCCAGCCTTCCATTTGGAGCTGGTTCCTTCGAGAGACAAAGGCCACCCAGGGCCTCTAGTGCAGTGGTGAGGGGTCAGGAGGCTGAGCTCATGCCCGCCTTGCTGTGCAGAGGGGGAGCTGCTGCCTGCTCCTTGCTGCTGGCCATGGTGGCCAGATTTGTCCTGAGGGGGCTGCCCTGTGGGAGGATGGGCCCTTCAGTGCAGGGGGCCTGGGAGACACAAGGTTGGCCGGGGGCGGGGCGAGGGGATGGGGTGGGGGCCGGGACTGGAAATTCCCTCTCAGCTCTGCCTCTGTTGTGCTCTCGCTTCTCTTCTGACTGTGCAGGGGCCGTCTGGAAATTAAACCTGTTCTTGGGCTGGGAGACTCTGGGGTGCTTGGCCACCCCATGGCTGTGGGCTCCTGAGGACCGGAGCTCTCTGCTTGCCACCAGGCTCTGACAGCTGTGTCTCTGGTGTCCCTCTGTGCTGGTGGGGCTGCGTGCCAGCCCTGCCATGACAGTGCTAAAGGGGAAGGATGTGGGGGAGAGAAGAGGAAATTGGTGTGGACTGCCAGATCGGCTGGCATAGGGACTGTGCCATGCAGGTGATCTTGGACCAGCCCTGTGCTCCTGCCCAGCTTTGACTGTTTGCCTTTGTGGAGAGGAAAGCAGAAGTACAGTGTGCAGCTGGCAGTAGGGAACTGGAATTCCCCAGGCAGCTGCCAGAGCCCAGATCTTTCTCCACAGCCACCAAACCCAGCTGTTGGACTCTGGGAAAGACATTCCCAGGCTCTTTGGACCTATACCAGTTGGAGGCCTGGCTTTGGGCAGTGCTAGATTGAAACCCTACACATGCTGTGAGGTCTGAGGGAGGACCCTGTGTTGCTTAGCAGGGACAGGAGCGTCTGTTCCCCATGGGGATCAGAATGAAGGACTGCCCTGTGGAGCCTCAGACCATGTTCCTGCCTTGGCCTGCTGCTGAGCTTCCCCAGGGAGAGGGTGAGATGGAGGATCTCCAAACTGGGGGGAAGGAGACTGGAAGAAGCAGGGAGATTATTCCTTCATGCAGCAGGGAAGGATCTCTGCTCCTGAGCATGGCACTCATGCTTACTTTTCTTTTTTTTCTCTCCTGTCACCATTAACTCTCTGTAGGTTGGTTCATCTGGCCATTATCCACTGTGTCCCAGCTGTAGCACTCTGCTGCATCGCTCAGCTACCCAGGGAGGTGCTGGAGATCCAAAATGATCTTTTCCAGGTATGCTGTTGAGATAGGCAGAAGATGGGGGGAAGAGAAATGCCACAGGCTGTTCCCTGGATAGCTGCTCAATCCATCTGCCCTTTTCCCAGGACCCCACTCTTGCTTCCTGCAGAGCGTGGTGAAGGTCCCATGTGTGCAGCCTCTTTGCAGAGAGGGGAAGAAGGGAGGTGGAGATACCCTGAAAGAGAAGTGTGACAGCTCCCAGCACTGTGGGGTGAAGGGTTTTTTTTTTCAAGGCTCCAGGACACTGCAGACAGCTGTGGAAGAGGCATGGCTTGAATGTGGCAGGATAGATAACTTGGGAGAATGAGATCTGTCTCTATGGGTGATCCATGAGCTGAGGTGCAGGGGAACAGCAAGCCATGTGACCCCACCAGTGACATGTAATGTCACAACAGGGATGGGGGTTTTCCTGCCTGGCAGTCAGCTTGTGCTGCCAGGCTAGCTCCTGGAGACCAGTGGTGCTTGTCACACCTGGTGTCCTGCAGGGCATCCTTCCCTTTCCTAATTTCTCTCCAGACCCCGCTCCACCTTGCTGTGTACCTGGAGCAGCCCAGCGTGATCCAGGCACTGATCCACAAGGGAGTGAACCCTGGGCTGCAGGACCGCAATGGGAACACCCCACTGCACTTGGCCTGTGAGCAGCAGCACCTGCAGTGTGCCCAGCAGCTGCTGGAGGGCCCAGCCACACCGGATGGCACAACTCGGTCCCGTGGGCACCACCAGGACCTGCAGCTCCAGAACTGGCAAGGTGAGACCTGGGGGCAGCACAGTGGCAGCACTGGTGGTCACATTAGGGCAGAGACCACGAGGTGTGCATGCAGGGATCCAGGAGCACAGCAGAATGGGAATGTGGCTGGGATTGGTGTGCCCCAGGGTGGTCTGGGCTGACTGTGGCTCTCTCTTCTGCTTCCCTGTCACAGGCTTGGCCTGTCTGCACATCAGTACCTTGAAAGGAAACATCCCAATGATGTCTCTGCTGCTGGAGAGCGGCGCTAACATTGACGTTCGGGTAAGACTGGGCATGGTGTGATGTTTTGTAAAGGCTGGTACAGTGGGTCTCTGCTTTGGACGCTCCCTTCAGCCCTGGGGCGGGCACTGCTCTGAGGCTTAGGAGCCCTGAATTTTGAGGGAGCAGAGAGTAAAGGTCCTTGAGAGGCTGTTGGGTGCTGTGACAGCAATCAGGATGGGGACTGCCCTCTGCATGCAGTCAAAGGGGTGTGGGTGGGTGCTGCAGGGCCCAGCTGAGGGAACTCCCCACCCACACCCTTGTGATCTGTGGGTTGCAGGAGGGCACGAGTGGGAAGACCCCATTGCACCTGGCTGTGGAGTGCCACAACCGTAGGGCTGTCCAGTTCCTGCTGCGCAATGGGGCGTACGTGGATGCCCAGATGTACAATGGGTGCACTCCGCTCCACCTGGCCGTGGGCCGCAAGGATGCTGCCATCGCTGCCATCCTCTCTCAGTCTGGGGCTGACACCCTGCTGAGGAACATGGAGAATGAGACAGCTCAGGACCTGGCTGACGGCAGCGATGATGTGAGTCTCTGCGGGGGGAAGCGTGTGGCTCTGCAAATGTGTCGGGGTACGGGAGTTGGATGATTAGAGAGACCCTCCTAGGAGGAGTTTCTAGCTGTTTCTGTCCTTCTCTATATGTTGTAGGCATTGGCTCTGTGGTGTGTAGGATTTTGCCTCGAGCCCTAGGCAAAGCCCAGAATGGTTTCTTGGCGCATCCCTGAGGACGTGGGAGGCTGGAGGACAGGGTGGGGGAAAGATCTGGGCCCCTAGCCCAGCTAAGTGAAGATGCAACCCTGGATGCTTACATGTCCATACCTTTGGTCTTTGCAGCTCCTTGCCTTGCTGCCCTTCGATGACCTGAAGATCTCAGGGAAGCCTGTTGTGTGCTCTGAATGAGCGGATGGACTCCTTTGGCCGGTCGGGCTGCCTCCTTCCTCTGTGCTGCTGCCCACTAGGATCTTGCCTGCCTGCAGTTCGTTGGGAGCACAGACACTTTGGGAGACTTATCCCACTGCCCTTCCCCTCTTTGGAAAAGTTTTGTTTGCCTCAGGCTGCCTTCCCAGAATGGACAAAGGTGGCATTATGAGCACTACACAGGGGAGACTTTTCTTTTAGAATCTGCACTGCAGCAGGACTGAATTTTCCCTCCCTGCCATGGGTCTGACTTGTGGGGATCTCCAACATACACAGGGAAGGAGCAGGAGAGGACTTATTTTCACACTGCAGGCCAGACAGAGCATCGTCTGGCACCCCATCAGAATAAGCGTGGGGTGAGGAGAGTCAACACTCACTCTAATAAATGTTTGCTGTTGCTGTGGGCACCAGAGGTCTCATGTGATCTAACCTACCCCACAGCGTCAGGAGGCTTCACATTGCTGCGGGGGCTTGGGGACGTGAGGGCTACAGGGGTTTCCCCAGTCTGCCTGCTCGCTTGGGCCCTTCACACCACAGAAGGTGAGTGGGAGCACAGGGCTTTCCCCACTTGCAGCACCTTTCTACTGCTCAGGGTCGAGGCTGGAGGATCCCAGCAAGGTGCTCTATTCCCATGCTGCCTTGCCGAGCATCTGGCTGCAGGGCTGGGAAAAGAGCGTAGGAGAGGATGAAGACCAGGTTGTGGATCCCTGCTTCTACCACTGTGCCTGACACCTTGGTGCTTTACTGTGCTGTGGTTTCCTCTTTCACAGAGGACTGGAAGATCCTGACCCCTCTCCTGGCTTGGAAGGGAGTTAAAAAACTTAGGGTATGGGTCTTCTCTGGGTTTTAGATTCTCCCAGGCAAAAAGTGAAAGAGGTGGCAGCATTATCTTCCCATCCCTTCTGTTGTTCAGCTCACCCTTCTCTGCCACTTACTTCTCCAGCCAGAGGAGCACATGCAATGCATTAGGAAATCAGCCAAAGGTGCTGTGGGAATAGAGGCACAGAGTTGACTTACCCCATCTCAGCCAGGAAAATTCCTCACTTGTTGCCTGGGAGCAGCTGCTATTGTTTGGGACAAATACTGGATGGTGCAATCGACCAGGATGCTCTGGAGTGATCTCTTGTCTTCTTCCTCCCTTCTTGTAAGGGAATGCTGCCAGGAAAGCAGCATAAAGACCACCCAGGCCTCTGAACCTTGCCTGGTTCCTCAGCTGTCTTGGGCTGGATTGCTCTGTTTCTTTTGACTTTTTGCCTCTCACCTTCTGGCAGGGCCTCAACCCTGCTGCCGACCCATGGGGCTGTTCCAAAGACACTTCACAAGGGACACGAGGCACTTCCAGGCTGCCCAAAGAAGCAATGAGAGATGCTGCAGGGCAGCATGGGATGGTGTGGCCAGGGCTGTAGCTGGGAGCAAAGGGAAAAGGCAGAAATAAATGATCTGCACTTTTTAAAATTTGTTTTGTTATTTTAAAATAAAACTATTTGTTTTAAAAATATGTCTTGTAAAACATTACCAGGTGGCCACGTGCTGGCTCCAGGCAGTCCTGCAGCCATGCCTGGGGCTGGGATAGAGGATTCGGGACTAGGGCTGGAGTAGGTGCCATGCAGCCCCCCGGGCAGCACCTGCCCTAGGTACTAGCTGTGCCCAGTGCAGGGCTGGCAGCTCAGAGGGGGCTACCCTGAGACTGGGGGCAGGGATGAGATGATGCCAGGGGTCAGCTTTGAGGGATTTTAGCTTGAATCAAGAATAGTGTGACCATCAGAACTAGGGAAGTCCTTGTCCCTCTGCACTTGTGAGGCCTCCCATCATGTCCTGTGTCCAGTTCTGGGCTCCTCACTTCAAGAGTGTGCTAGGAGTGTGTCTAGAGAAGGGCAATAGAGCTGGTGAAGGGTTTGGAGCAGATGAGCTGCAGAGGGAGCTGAGGATGTTTAGACTGGAGAAAAGGAGGTTCAGGGGAGACCTTGTCACTCACTACACCTCCCTGAAAGGCAGGCGTAGCCAGGTGGGGATCGGCCTCTTTTCCCAGGCAACCAGTAACATGACAAGAGGACATAACCTCAAGCTGTGCCAGAGGAGATTTAGGTCTCATGGTAGGAGGACTTTCTCTACATAAGGCTGATTAGACATTGGAATAGACAGGCCAAGGAAGGTGGTCGAGTCACCTTCCCTGGAGGTGTTTAAGGAAAGATTAGTTGAGGCACTCAGTGCCGTGGTCTAGTTGAGATGGTGGTATTCGGTCACAGGTCGGGCTCGATGATCCAGGTCTCTTGCAGCCGGATCGATGCTGCGATGG
>VYXF01010206.1:222724-238094 GCA_013397295.1 Polioptila caerulea | reverse complement strand
TGGCGCTGGGCAGAGGCGGCGGGCGGCCCTGGGGGCACAGTGGCAGGCACCCCCTGCGACCCGGCTGCGTGCAGGGACAGGGACTGGGAGCAGACACGAGATCCCGAGATGTCACTATGGACTTGTCACCTCCGAGCTTGCTTTTGACCTCATCCCTTCCAGGCGCTGGAGGCGCGCTCAAGAGGATCAGGGCTGTAGGCAGGGATCTTTTTCAGACCCGGGACCCAAATTGTGCATCCCAGGCAGAGGGCTGCGTGCCAGCCGTGCCCTGAAGCGACGCGTTCGAGAGCTGCCCTTGCAGCGCCCAGGGGAGCAGCGGCCGGCTCTGTTGTCTCGGCTCCGGGCTGCTCCGCACACTAAGGCTCCTTTCATGCCTCAGTATGTTCCCTGCTCAGCCCCCCCGCTTTCTACCTGTAACACTGGCGTCCCTGTTCCTTCCCAGCCTCGGCACAGAGGGCAGGGCCTGATGCACTGAGTCAGCTCTCGGGGCCTGGGAATTGCTCGTGCTGGCATAGAGAGCCATTGTCCCTCCATAGCCTCCTCTTCACGGTCGCTGTGGGAGAGCGGGGCTGATTCTCCTCCCATGGCAGCGCTGCAGGAGCTGGCGGGGTAACAGCAGGCGCAATCGTGCTGAACGGAGCTTGCAGGCCCTGTCAAGTTGCAAATGTGGCAACAGGCCCTGTCATTTTTATCTGACTTCTGCAAAAGTGAACGGTGTTTCTGCACCCCGCCATCAGCCAGGGTTACTTAATGCAGACAAACCCAGGAGCACATGGGCAGCTTCAGCCCCAGGTGCAAGCACTGAGCCCTCTTTTTGCACCCCACAGCACCTGTACAGCCTGCGTTGGTGCCTCTGCAGCAGGAGAGATTGAGTGGAGGTGTCAGACTGTCTTTTCTAGGGGAGGGGAGAGACCGAGGAGTAGGAAGCAGGAAAAAAATCCATCCCTAGTCATTTGCACCTCTCCCTGGGCTGGGAATTTCTATGTCCTCTAAGTCACAGAAGGGAGATTTCTGGGTGAAACACAGCCTCAGCTTTGGTCAGATTATTGAACTCCAAGGGCCTGGCCACAGTAGTTGAGGATGGGAAAAGTCCCCTGGTTTTTCCCAAGGGGACAAGAGGTTGGTGGGAGTGCTTGCTCATGAAATGGCAGGGGACTATCTTGCCTTTAAAGCCCTCAGGTTTGTAAATCTCTGAGTTTCGTGTGGAGGCTACTAGAGGTCACAGCAAAATAGGGCCTAAATTCCTCTGACTCACTTCTTTCTGGGGGAGGAGGAATTAACATCTCTGTCCCTTTAAGCCACAGGAGCTTTTCTGGCCTGTGTTTATGTAGCCAGCCCACAGCACTCTCACCTGGCCCCCAAGGCAACTGGGAGGCTTTTTCCACTGAGGAAACTAGGGCAGGGATGTGGCATGGACCAGGGAAACCTTCTACCCTGATGCAGAAAGCTGCAGCTTGCTTTGTGAGAAGGGGATGCAAGTGGCCTTGGGTGTAGGAAGTTCTTGCCTGGTTGCTCATTCTGTTGAGTACCTGGTGCCCCTGAATATTGCAGGTTTGCTTCTGTGAGAGAGAGGACAGTGAAGGGAAGAACTCCTTCAAGGACTATCAAAGCTCTTTTAAAGCTGGCTAGATCGCTTCCTACATCTATAGCTGAAGAACATCAGCTGTACCCCATTGCATAGTCCTGGTAAAATCCCAACCAGACAGCTGGTAGGAAAGTTCCTTTCCAGCCTTGCTTTCTGTCTGTGCTTTGCCAAGCAGGTGAAGCCTGGTAATTTCCTCTGAGCTGTGAGGAATGCCTTGGCACCCTTCCAGGGCCGCACGGGTAGGTTCAAGAGGCTGGCAGCCCCAAACCCTGCCTCTCCTCCACTCACCTGGTCTATCTGGAGGGGAGAGCTCTGAACTGTTTGCTTCCAGAGGAAGGTTGCTCATTGCCACAGGCTTGAAACATGAGCTTCTAGGTAGGAGTAAATTTTTCCATTCAATGACCTTTTCCTTTTCCACCCAAAAGCTGTGCTAAAGTTTAACTTATAAACGTTATAGGTGTGAGATGCTCCTTGCATTTGGAGTAAGAGTGTAGTCAAAACCAGATGGTTATAGCAGTGTTCTCTCTAATCCTGGGAATCCAAGGTTCTAAGTCCACATGTTCCTTTAGCAGAAGCAAACATACATGTCCGGCTTGTGCTTTTCAGCTCCAGAGGACTCTTCCTTCTCTGTGTGCTGCCAGCATCACTGTTGTCACTGCAGGGGAGTCTGGGTGGCCGTATTACAGGTGATGAGAATCAGGCTGGATGGTGGGAATTACAGGCACGTGGAATGGAGCTGCCCATGTACCAGTAGCCCACCACCTGCCTCTTTCTGTCTCCGCAGATTTTGCCTTCCCCTCGTGCTGGCTTCCCTCCCTACGATGGCTATAGGTGAAGAGATCGCCCCTGCCCTGCAGGACTCATGGGGGGACTTCTGGCTCTTCCGTTTCTTTGTTAATGCTGCTGGCTATGCGAGTATTGTGGTACCAGGCTTCCTCCTCATCCAGTACTTCAAGAGAAGGAACTACTTGGAGAGAGGTAGGAGCGGGAGCTTCCCTTCAACATCCTACATCCCTTGGAGCTCTCTGCCCTGCCTCTGCCTACCCCACTCACACTGTTTCTCCAACCTGCATTGGCAGGCTTGAGCCACTCACAGAGCTGTGTCCCAGTGCTGGGACACAGTGCTGTCCAGCTGCTGTCCTAAAGCAGATTTCTCTGAGGCCCCTGTGCCAGCAGATCTGGAGGCTAGTGAGGAGGGAGGCTTCACCTCTCAAGCTGGTGGAGCATGTGGTGCCCAGGCTTTGGTTAATTGTGTCTCCATCTTCTCTGACCCTGTTTAGGCCGAGGCATTTGCTTCCCTGTCATCAAATCATGTGTGTTTGGCTCGGAGGTGAAGTCTGTACATCAGGACGATGGCTCCCTGCCACCCCGAGCAGAGCCCACAGAGTCCTCCACAGCCCAACAGGTCTTCAAGCTGCTCTTCTGTGCTGCTGGTCTACAGGTAGGGGTTCTGTGCATGTGTGGCTGTCCCATTTTGGAAGGAGGAAGTGGCCAGTGGGTTAGAGACTGTCAGTTCCTTGAAGACAAAGGATGCAGTGCTGTCCTTGATCAAGGCAGGGTTGGTGGCTGGGACAAGATAGTCCACCTCTAAGGGCTGTGGAGGTCCATTTAGCTTTTGTCATTTGGGTTGGAGCATCCTGTCTGTATGATCACAGTCCTCTAGAGCCTCTGAAAATTCTGTGATTCAGCAGACTGTTAAGGCTGCTTTTGTTCTGGCCCTGATGTCAGATCAGCGGACAGTTTGAGCCCTCTTTTCTCCCAGGCTCTCCCATGGGTCACTGTCTGGGGCTGATGCATTCTGCCTTGATGGATTGAATTTGAGTACTGGGGAGAAAATACCTAATTCAGCTACAGATAAACAGGAATATAAGATCTTAGATGCCCCAAGTCTCAGCTACAGCCTGAACATCATTAGAAAGGGCAACTTTTTTGGTCTATAAGGACAAAAAATAACAATATTAGATAGAAAAACCCAGGTGTCCTGCAGCCAGGAAACAACTCACTCTATGGCCTACTCCCCCAGCCCATTCAGACTTACTGTGGGCCACCGAATTCTTCCATCTCTCTGTGTTTTAGTTTCTTGGGAGAGGTGTGGTAAGAGGAAGTATGTGTTACTTCTGTGAGGGGCTTGGTGTTGTTGCACCAAAAGTAGTGGAGATAATAACCAGGACAGTGATCATCCCTTGTGGACAATTTTGGCTGCTGGTTTTGAAACTAGAATTGATTTGGATGTAAAAACCAGGCCTGGGGAGCTGGGAGTGAAAACCAATGCAGAGGCCACTGGGAAAACTGCCAGGACCTGCCGCAGGGAGCTGGCACCAACACCACAGCTGTGTATCAGTAAAGTTCCCTGATTCGGTCAGTCTGGTTCCACAGGCTTAAAGTAGCTCAAAGCGTAACTGCTCACTCTCACCAGGATGTTTGCATTGTGGGCTTTTGTCCCCTGTACACTGAGCAGGTGTGGTTTGGAACAGGATGTTCCTGGTTGTAACCACATGGGACAGCGGGTTCCCTCAGAGGGGTGGAGTGGGGGGTGTCCCGTCTCCCAGTGCCTCAGGGAGGCATTGCCGTGCAGAGGATTGAGGTAACACTGGGGAAAGCAAGGATTCCCTAGGGTCTGTTGTTGCTGGCAACTGCTGTTGTGGGTCCTGACTCTCCCTGTGCTCCTGCTGCTTTGCAGGCTTCCTACCTCACATGGGGTGTCCTCCAGGAGCGTGTGATGACGAGAACATATGGTGCCACTGAAACAGACCCTGGTGAGAAGTTCAAGGACTCTCAGTTCCTCGTGTTCATGAACCGCATCCTGGCCTTCACAGTGGCTGGTCTGTACTGTGCCCTGACCAAGCAGCCACGCCATGGGGCTCCTATGTACAAATACTCCTTTGCCTCCCTCTCCAACATCCTCAGCAGCTGGTGTCAGTATGAGGCACTCAAATACATCAGCTTCCCCACCCAAGTGCTGGCCAAGGCCTCCAAAGTGATCCCAGTGATGATGATGGGCAAACTGGTGTCACGCAAGAGTTATGAGTATTGGGAGTACCTGACTGCTGCCCTCATCTCTGTGGGGGTCAGCATGTTCCTGCTCTCCAGCGCTCCGAACAGGACAGTGTCCACTGTCACCACTTTCTCTGGCATAGTGCTCCTGGCTGGCTACATAATCTTCGACAGCTTCACCTCCAACTGGCAGGACGCTCTCTTCACCTACAAGATGTCTCCCGTGCAGATGATGTTTGGCGTCAACGTCTTCTCCTGCCTTTTCACCGTGGGCTCACTCTTGGAGCAGGGTGCCTTGCTGGAGTCGCTGCGCTTCATGGCCCGCCACTCGGAGTTCACCGCCCACGCCGTGCTGCTCTCCGTGTGCTCTGCCTGCGGCCAGCTCTTCATCTTCTACACCATCAACCAGTTTGGGGCAGCTGTCTTCACCATCATCATGACACTGCGACAGGCCTTTGCCATCCTCCTCTCCTGCCTCATCTACGGGCACACTGTCACTGTCGTGGGTGGGCTGGGCATAGCTGTTGTCTTCATGGCCCTCTTCCTCCGTGTCTACGCCCGCAGCCGCATGAAGAAGCGCACTAAGAAGCTCCCGCCGGGGGACACCCCTGTACAAAAGGTCTAAGGAAGCTGAGGCCATGGCATTTAAGCCATGCCCACTGTCCTGCCTCCACTCGAGGGTATTTGCTTGATTTCTCAGAACCCACTGAGGAGAGGAGTGGGGTATGGATAGGCAGGATCAGTGACTCAGTTTTCCACCTGCTTTTCCTGGGAAAGGGGCTGGAACAAGCCCAGGAAACGCTCTGGGCTGATGCAGCTCCAAACCTTTCCATTTGCCTTAATAGGTTTAAAGACTTACAGCCAAGGCACAGGCCTGGGGGCACACCAGCAAGGGGCTGCTGGTATTCCTGCCCCACCTCTGTCTTGTGGCTTCTCCCCAAAGTCACTGATGAACAAGGGAACTCGTCCCTGGCACTGTCTTGCCTGTGGCTAATGCTCCTCCATTTCTGTTAGTACCACAGAGCTTGGCAGGAGGAAAGGGCAAGCAAAACACTAGGTTTCTTTTTGAAACACCTCTGAATGAGGCATCCCAAGCTGAGCCCATTGAAGGGTGGGGAGTGCTCTTCCTCCATTCCAGGAGGGGCTCTGGGTAATACAGGAAGAGCCATGAGAAGGACTCCCAGCCTGTCCAACCCCAGACCTGGGATCTGCTCTGGGAGGGCACTGCAGTGAAAGCCAGTATCTCCCAGTTTGGTTTTATCAATTCTTTGCCCCTGCTCCAGGACACTTATCTTTGCTCCCCTCAGCCCAGGCTGATTTTTATGCAGTACCTGAGCTGGACAGTTCCCAAGGCTTGCCAAGTCCTTCGAGGTTGCTTTTTGGTTACATCTGCTGCTGTTACAGGCCAAAGGCTGTGCTGCCCAGAAGCCCCAGCACCACCCTGGGGTCCCTCAGTGCCATGGTTTCTGGGCTTTGCAGTTGCCATTGAGACAAGCACAAACAATCCCACTCTTTCCTGCCACCTGCGGGCACTGGCCCTGGTTTTCCCAGGGGCTGCCAGAGTCTGTGCCTGGAGGGTTGGGACATGGGGCAGAGCCCGCTTGCGGTGCCTTGTTCCTGGCTCCACAGACAGCAGGGGATGGAGCAGTGAAAGCTGTTCTTCCCCAGAAGCCTGGGTTTTATTGGATAATCCTTTTCTTGTCAACACAACCTGACTGACAAACCAGCAGGTTTTGGTACTTTTGCAAGGCAACTTTTTTCTCTTTTTATTTTATTAAATTAAAAATATGCTGCATATAGTGCCATGGGCGTAAGTGTGGGGTTTTTTTGGTTGGTTGGGGTTTTGTTTCCATGTACCTGGAACGAGGAAAGAGGTTTCCAATTCTTCCTGTGTCCCTAGTCTCTCTGGGACAGCAAAGTTGTGTTTCCAAATAGAGGTGCCTCTCTCTGTCTTTGCCAAGGCTGGTATTAACCAGGGTTGCACTCAAAGCTGCAAGGCCTGACAGGAGATCCTTGCACACACAACTAGGGAGCACAGCCAGGTTTGGAATGCTGCTTGGGCAGCTGAAGGAACCATTAGCCTGAGCCTAGTTTGGCTCCTAGGTTCCCTGCACAGTGCCATTTAAGGAATTCCCAGTGGATGTAGCTACTGAGAGGTGATACAGAGACCTGCTGAGCATCCCCCAGCCAGGCCCACCAGCGCTTCATGGGGAGAACTGCAGCAGCCAGAGCCAGGAGAGGCTTGAGGTGTGGATGGTCCATCCTGGTACGTGTGGGAGGCCTGGTGAAAAGCCATGAGTCTGGGGCCAGAGACAGGACTGGGGCCTAACACAGCTAGGGAAAGGGGACACTCAGGTGAGGGTTAAAGAGGAACAGAGGAGACTAGGGACAGTGGTGACTTAGCTGAGCCTGGAGGGATACCAGAGCTGGTGCTGAGCACAGCCCAGGCTCTCCAGCAAGTGCTCCTTTTCCAGCACTGAGCTTTTGGAGGTGCCTGTGCAACCTCACAGCTTTTCATCCTGCCCTACAAATTCACCCAAATGTCTGCACCCACTGTCTCCTGACAGACTAAAAATGGAATGTAATTTCCTTTGATTAAAAACAAACAGAACAACAAAAACCCACATTGCCAGGTTAGGGATGAGATACACTGGGATAACCTTTCTAATTTAAATGTAGATTTAAACAAAACATTAGTAGAAAAGAAAACCCAGATCATTAACTTAAAAAGTTAATTTTTATTGATTCAGTATTTGGCAACACCTTCCTATCCAGAGAGGAATCCTACTTTAAAATAATTTGCTAGCTCAGCTCCACCACTGCCCTAGCAGGCTGCACCCACACAGCTGCCAGCACAATCAGTGTCTTGGTGTGCATCAAGGGATTCCAGCTCTGCCTCCCTGCTGAAGATGGATACTGGCTAAAGCCCATTATATTTTGTGCCTGTGGCAGCTGGCATGTGGGCAGCAAGAGAACTTAATGCTGGTGTCACTTTTCTCTGACAAGGGCCATTGTGGCCAGGGGTGACAAACCTCACAGTGTGAGCTCAGTGTAAGGGGCAGCTCAATCAGAGGTGATGTCCCCAGGCTTGTCATCTAGGACACAAATGGAAAGAAGCCAGATACTGCCCAACACCCAATGGCTGCAGAACACCAGAAAGGACAAGCTGGAAGTGGGAGCAAAGGAGCTGAGTCTTTGGCCCAACAGCTGAAGAGAAGCAGTTTGACTACAGTCCTGAGGTGTCACTCCACACCCTGCTCCACACTGCAGTGGAACAGGAAGATGGCTTCTGCCCATGTCCTGCCCCAGAGGTGCTCAGATGAAACCAGCCAGCAGCAGCCCAGGCCCTGACACAACTCACGCAGCTGACCCACACGGATTGGAAGTTTGCTCCCACGCTGGGGATCATGGAGCACTCCAGGTGGAGAACTACTGCTCATTGGAGACGACCCTACCTGCACAGCAGGTCATCTGTTCCTTCCACCCACTTCATCTTGCCAGGGCATGGAAGAGATAACACCTAAAGCAGGGCTCAGTCAGGGCACAGGGGAGACCAATACAGGAGAGTCCAGTGCCCTCAGGCACAGATTTAGACATTTTCCTCAGTAGAGTTAGGTATGAAACACAAGGGACCCCACCATGTAAATCATCAACTCTTTAATTCCAGTAGAACAAAAAAAACAGAAAAATAATCAAACAAAAGCCAGCCAAAATACATTATGCTATCCTGGGGCTTCAGGGAGGCAGCAGTTTTGAGGAAGGGCTCTCCCACCCCAGTGGAATAAGGACACTGTTTGATGTCTGCTGGTAACATGGGACACTCCATGAGGGGGGAGAGGAGAAGCCTGGTGCCTCCTCACACCTCCACTCCCCATCAGCTGTTCCTACACAAGCAGAAAGACACAGAGCAGACAGGCCTCAGGCTACCTGAATCACTACTAACAAACAGGGAATCATGCCCTCCTGCACCCTGCCAAAAACAACCCCAACCAAACAGAGCCAAAAGAATAGACACCACCAAGAAGTCAGTAGCAGCTGGTGGGAGCAGACCTTCTAAGCAGAGGTCTGGCAGGTGAAGGAAGAACCTTCCTCCTTTAGTCTACCTCCTCCATGCGGGATGTATCTTCATCTCCCTCCAGAGGGGGGATTTCCTCGGGGACAGCTGCACTGGGCTCCTCTGCAGTCATCTCATCTTCATCAATGCCTGGGAGAGGGGAAGAGAGGAAGAGGTAAGGCCTCCAAATGACACCTGATTCCAGATGTACAGCCTCTTCCCAGAGTAAACCTTGGCTCCTGCCCCTAGCCTGAGGAATGGGGCTATTAGCATCCAGTAGTTCACAGAATCATATACAGCATATTCTGATTGGGAAGGAACACACAGGGATCATTGAAGTCCAGCTCCTGGCTTTACAGGACAGCCCCAAGAATCACACTGTGTGCCTCAAAGTGTTGTTCAAACACTTTTTGAACTCTGTCAGGCGTGGTGCTTTGACCACTTCTCTAGGGAGTCTGCTCCTCGGCCAACCACTCTCTGTGTAAGAAACCTTTTCCTAATATCCAACCTAATTCTCCTGACAAAGCTTCATGATGTTCCCTGAGGTCCTGTCACTGGTCACCAGAGAGAAGGTTATCAATGCAGGCCCCTCTGCTTCCCCTGGCAAGGAAGCTGCACACTGCAGTGAGATCACCCCTCAGTCTCCTTTCCTCCAGGCTGAAACTAATAAATGCAAGTCAACATTGTTACAAGTTATTGTCAACTCCAGCATTAATCTTGAATCAGTAGCATCCTCCCAGCAACATCTACATTATTATATGGATACTACCTATGCATTAGAGTGCACTCCTTAGCCTGTAGAGATGTTGTCACCCAGCACCACAAAACCTGGAGTTTCAGCCAGGAGAATGTGGTTTAAGCCATGAACATTTCTCTAGAGAAAAAATGCAGTAAATCCAGTCAAGTCATAACTGAAGCAGTTGCAAGACTCTAGAGGTCATCAGTTTCCAACACTGCAGGTTGCTGTTTCAGTATACTCTGAACAGAAAATTGTGCTACCATACAGTCACCTTACCTGAAACTTGACTAATGGAAGACCCTACTCCTACTGAGACTAGGCAACACAGAGTTACTTAGCTGTGCCAAGCCACAGCACCTTCTGACTTAAATTTTTAGCTAAATAGTGAATTTGGAGGAAAAGGCTGTGTGCAAGCACAAGCTGTTTCACCAGATGGGGCACATTACCCATGACAAGAGTTTTCACATCTACTCTGAAGGAATAAGAAGCCTCAGCTTGTCATCTGAACAACCTGGTGGTGGCTTCTGGTGTTGTGGAGGACAGAGCAGTTCACCCAGAGTGCTGAGCCTTCCTGAATTACCTTGTTCCAGGTTTACACTTTTTCCTGGACACCTTATGTGCAGAACCACTTCAGCACATTGTAGCAGCATAGCCTCCTTACTGGCCTCCCCCTGCCCCAAGACGCTAGCCTGACCAGTTAACCTGCTTGCAGGCTTGCTGCAGGCTTGAGAAGTTGAATGGATACTCACCAAGCCCAAGTTTGATCATCCTGTAGATGCGGTTGGAGTGGGTCTGAGGATCTTCCAGTGAGAAACCAGAGGAGAGCAGAGCAGTCTCAAAGAGGAGCACCACCAGATCTTTAACAGCTTTGTCGTTCTTGTCAGCATCAGCCTTCTGGCGAAGGGTTTCCACAATTGGGTGGTCAGGGTTGATCTCCAGGTGCTTCTTGGCCATCATATAGCCCATGGTAGAGTTGTCCCGCAGTGCCTGAGCCTTCATGATGCGCTCCATGTTGGCTGTCCAGCCATAGGTGCTGGTGACAATGCAGCAGGGAGATGACACCAACCGGTTTGAGACGGTGACCTGCCAACATAGCCAAGGGTTAGCTGAGCAAGGCCCCCATGGACGGGACTGGGCCCAGCCACAGCACACTATAGCCCAAGTCTTTGCCCCTGGTTCACCTGGGGACACCCCAAAGCAAGCAGAGATGCTCAAAGCAGTTCCAAGACTGCTGCATAGACTAATTTGGACAGCTCAGCCAGCACTTAGAGCACTGCATGTTTCCCACACTTACCCTCTCCCATCAATGCACGTATTTGGGTCAGTGCCCCTCGCCTGCAGCCTGGCTGCTTAGAGCAAGATGGTGCATGCTGGGACCTCCAGTCTCCTTTAGCGGCTCCTCTGCAGGAGATGAGAGGCATGCATTGAGCGGGGGCCCTCACCTGCAGCACGGAGGACCCAGCCCTCCTCCCTCCAGCCCAGGGCTGAGCTCCCTGTCAATCTCACCTTCTCCACCTTCTTGTCCAGGATTTCCTTCATAAGTTTGCAGAGGTTCTCAAACTTGGCCTTGCTCTCCTCCATCTTTTTTTTCTCTTCCTCATCCTCAGGCAGCTCCAGCCCCTCTTTGGTGACTGATACCAGGGTCTTGCCATCAAACTCCTTGAGCTGCTGTACACAATATTCATCGATGGGCTCTGTCATGTATACCACCTCAAAGCCACGCTTCCGCACACGCTCCACAAAGGCTGAGTTAGCAACCTGCTCCTTACTCTCCCCTGTGTTTGTGGAGGGTAGAAATGAAACATCACCAAGAGGTAAGAGCTGGTTACAGCAGGACAAACACCACCAGTCACTTGGGACTCCTAACATAAAATTGACAGCAGCCAGGGTTCTAGGCCTGGTGGCCTTTCCCCAGCCCCCAGGAATTACCTGCTGAAGGCAGCAGGAGTGTTTGAAAGTAGGGTTCGTAAGCAGGTTACCTGCCTGTGCCTTGCTAGGCTCAGAGGAGCCCTGGCTCACCTGTGATGTAGTAGATACTCTTCTGGTTCTCCTTCATGCGGGACACGTAATCAGAAAGCGAAGTCACCTCCTCGCCTGACTGGGACGTGTGGTACCGCAGCAGCTCCGAAAGGCGCTTTCGGTTGGTGGAGTCCTCGTGGATGCCCAACTGGGGGCAGAAGAGATGCATGAAGTCTCCAAGATAGGACTTGGATGCACCTGGCCACCCCTGAGGCACAGCCATCTGCCCAGCTCCTGATTATTTGAGTGTTTGGCCTAGTGCAGCCAGAGGGGACAGGTGCCCACAAAGGCACTCCAAGGCATTCTCAAGACCCACTCCCTTTATGCTAACATCCATGCAGAGGAGACACGGCATAGGAACAAGATTGCTCCTCAGCCAGATGGGTCATGGGCCCTTCCCTCCTCCAGGTGTAGGGTGCCCAACTCACCTTCAGATTCTTGGAAAAAGCCTCATAAAATTTCTTGTAGTTCTCTTTGTCTTCTGCAAGCTCAGAAAAGAGCTCCAAGCATTTCTTCACAATGTTTTTACGGATCACTTTAAGGATCTTGCTCTGCTGAAGCATCTCACGAGAGATGTTCAGAGGAAGGTCCTCGGAGTCCACAACACCCCGGATGAAGTCTGCATAGGAAGAATGAAAACAGGTGTCAGGTTAAGGATTCTGAGCTTCAACACAGAAAGGAAAGAGCTCGAACACTGACTGCTCTGCACCCACACCAGCTAGCACCTCATCCAGTCCCTTTGTACTGGAAGTGGCACCACAGGCTGTGGGGATCCCAGCTCTGCGCTCGGAGGCTGAGGCAGGGAGCTCTTACTTAGGTATTCAGGGATGAGTTCGTCACAGCTGTCCATGATGAAGACCCGCCTCACATACAGCTTAATGTTGTTCTTCTTCTTCTTGTTCTCAAACAGGTCAAAAGGGGCACGGCGTGGGATGAAAAGCAGGGCCCTGAACTCCAGCTGCCCTTCCACAGAGAAGTGCTGTGGAACCAGGAAAAAAAAGCAGTTGCTGGGGTGCTTCACTTCTTTCCCCAGCTCCCATAGCAGGGAGGCTGAACTGCCACTCCTCAGCACTGGGGCTGGCAAGGGGGTACAGCATCATCTCTAGCATGCAAGCAGTCTGTATTTCCTCCTGCTCAGGCCCACTATCCCATGTGCCAAGGTTCTCTGGCATAGAGCAGGCTTAGACAGAGAAGTCAATGCTTCTCTGCAACTCCACATCCTCCTATCTTGCTTATGGACTGGCAGTGCCAATCCTTCCACCTGCATGGGAGTCACAGTGCAGGCTGCTCCATTAGCAAGTAGCCTAAGAGTCCCACAGAGGCATAACCATGTGGTGACTCTGGATAAGGGCTGGAAAGAGGCCCTCTGCCTCTCCCTGGAAGGCAGGGTAGCCCAGCACCCACCTTGACAGCCAAGTGGTCCTCCCAGTCGTTGGTGAGGCTCTTGTAGAACTCGCCATACTCCTCCTGGGTGATGTCATCAGGGTTGCGGGTCCAAATTGGTTTGGTCTTGTTCAGCTCCTCCTGGTCAATATATTTCTCCTTGATTTTCTTGGTCTTTTTCTTCTTGCCTTTGTCTCCCTCCTCCTCCTCGTCAGAGCCCACATCCTCGATTTTGGGTTTCTCTTCATCTTTGGACACTGACTCTTCCTCCTTCTCATCTTTCTCCTCCTCTGCTTCATCATCACTGATCTCTTTCTCACGTTCTTTCTCCAGCTGCAGAGAAAAAAAAACAAGCAGTAGTCAGGTTTAGACCCAAGTTACTAAGAATTCTTTTGCTCCAGATGAGAAAAATGGTGTCCTCCAAGGCCAAACAAATACATCATCTGGAATCAAAGCTCTTGGAACCAGTCCTCAAAAGCCCCTCATCATGCAACCAAAAGCTGTGTCTGAGGAGAGACAAGTGGCAGGAAACCCTCCTTTTACCATGGCTGATTTAAGATGATCTTCAGCTGCAGAGGCCTTTATTGTGGCTGGATACCCACCTCCTTCACCTCCAGTAAGCCCCCAGCCTCAAATTACCTTTGGCCATAGAAGCTGGGAGCACCACTGCTCAGTGCCCAGCAGCCAGGAACTACAGAAGGGAGCAGAAGGAATCATACACTGGGCCTTTTATGTGCTCCTGTTTCTAACACCACCCACCCCTGCCTCCAGCTTTCCAGCTGGTCCCCACAGTCCTTTCCTTACGTACATAGAGCGTGATGGGGTAGCCAATGAACTGGGAGTGCTTCTTCACCACCTCTTTCACACGACGCTCCTCCAAATACTCAGTCTGGTCCTCCTTCAAGTACAGGATCACTTTGGTGCCGCGTCCAATGGGCTCACCTGCAGCGTGGGGAGAGAAATATTAATATTTCAGGGCAGAGAGCAAGCGTGACCAGTTCCTTGAGCTTAAATGTTATGTAATACCCAGCATTAACCAGGGTGGCTGACAGTGCAGCACAGCTCTAGGAAGCACCAGCAAAAAGGGGTGCTTCTGGCAGGAAAACATGCTTGGTTTTCTGTACAATACACACCGTGGTCCATTCGGACAGTGAACGAGCCCCCAGCTGATGACTCCCAAGCATACTGCTCATCATCATTGTGCTTGGTAATGACAACCACCTTCTCAGCCACCAGATAGGCAGAATAGAAACCTACACCGAACTGCCCGATCATGGAGATGTCTGCGCCAGCCTGTGAAAGCAGAGAGCAACTGCTAAGACCAGTGTGGAGACAGAAAACGTCTGTGACTGATTCACAGAAGCAAAGAACTGGGTCAAGCACACGGAGAAAAACATGCAAGTGCCAACAGGCAACCAGCTCTATCCTCAGCTCCTCCCTGGTGTTGGAAAGGTGGAGGAAGCACACGTGGGTAGGCCATCAGTTCCCACAGCAAACAAGGCAGCAGGGCCTTTATATTATTTATTTATTATTATTTGTACATTCAGTGCTAGCCTGCAACCCAGGCCCCAGGGAACCCATGCAGCCAAAGGCAACCCACCTGCAGGGCTTCCATGAAGGCTTTGGTTCCAGATTTGGCAATGGTACCCAGGTTGTTGATGAGGTCTGCTTTTGTCATCCCAATGCCAGTGTCTACCAGGGTCAGCGTGCGGTCCCGGGGGTTGGGGATTATGTCAATTTTCAGGTCTTTCCCACTGTCCAGCTTCGAGGGGTCAGTCAGGCTCTCATAGCGGATCTTATCCAGGGCCTAGGGGAGAGAGGGATGCTCGACACGGCCTCCCTACTCGACAGCCTCCTCCGTCCCTCCCCTGCACAAGCCTTCCCGCAGAGCCGGGAATCGGCCGCTCCCCGGGCACCCCCGGAAGGACACCAGCCCGACCCCGAGCCCCCGGCAGAGAAAGGAGCCCACTCCCGCCCGGGCTCACGTCGGAGGCGTTGGAGATGAGCTCCCGCAGGAAGATCTCCTTATTGGAATAGAAGGTATTGATAATGAGCGACATGAGCTGGGCGATCTCCGCCTGGAAGGCGAAGGTCTCCGCATCCTCCTCCTCGTGCTGCACTTTCTCTGGCATCTACAAGGCAAACATAAGCCTATTTTCAGCGCATTTTCAGGGCACGAGAAGCAGGGAGGGGGCGGTGAAGGTATCCGGCCCAGCCCCGACCCCCGCCCTGACCCTACCTTCTCGGGCGTGCGGGACCGACGAAAGGCTTAAAACGTGCACCGACCGTCTTTTATAGGCACGGAGCGGGGACGGAGCTTCACGGCACATTGTATCCTTCCGCCTTAAAGGGGGTCGTGGTCAGCCAACCGCAGATGTGCGGTGTACGGGAGGCATCGGCGCCGCCGTTTGGCGGCGGCCATGGCGGGGGCGGGCCTGCAATGAATGCTCGGTTTCACGCTGCTGATGTGCGGTCGCCAGCCGCGGCTCCCCGCCGCCCTTCGCCGCGACGCTCGGAGGGCCGCGGGATCGGGACCCCCGAGCGCCACGGCGAGGGGCGGCGGGGAGCCCTGGCAAGGAACTCTTTTCCGCGCCCC
>VYXF01010206.1:187824-222552 GCA_013397295.1 Polioptila caerulea | reverse complement strand
GGGAGCCGCGTAGCGGTGCCGGCCTGAGGCTGCGAGTAGCCAGAGCACAGCAGGTGAGGGGGCGGGGACAGAGGGTGTCAGGGCCAGAGTGTGTGGCAGGCCCGTGTCGCCCTTGCAAAACGGTGTTTGGAGACGTTGCCTTTTCAGTGTCCAAGGGAAATAATAATATGAATCAATCTTAAGCTTTACCATGCCAGTATCTGCAGGATTGTGTCCACTTCTGGGCTCCTCAGTACAAGAGAGACATGGAGCCCCTGCAGCTGGTCCAGTGGAGGGTAGCAAAGATGATTAAGGGACAGGAGCATCTCTCTTACCAGGAAAGGCTGAGGGAGCTGGGCCTGTTCACCCTCGAGATGACTGAGAGGGGAGCTCATCAACGTCCGTAAGTATCTCAAGGGAGGGTGTCGAGGATGGAGCCAGGCTCTGCTCGGTGCTTCCAAGCAATAGGACAAGAGGCAGAGGCCAGAAAGTGATGCACAGGAAATTCCACCTGAATATGAGGAAGATCTTCACTGTGTGGGTGACCCAGCACTGGAACAGATTGCCCACAGAGATTGTGGAGACTCCATCACTGGAGGTACTCAAGAACTGTCTGGACACAATCCTATGCCATGGGCTCTAGGATGCCCCTGCTTAAGTAGAGATGTTGGACCACTGTGGTCCCTCCCAACCTGACCCGTTCTGTGATTCTGTGTTGAAGCTGTGGGTACAAAAGCCCTGACCAGCAAAGGAAGCTGGAAGTGGGCTGAGGGGACCGAGCTCCCACATGGATTTTGGTGCCTGGTGGTGCAAAGACGCGATGGCTATGAATGATGTGGGCCGGAGGGAGATGGATTCCCTCTGCCAGGCTGGTGTAGTTCACCCCAGGAGCAGGAGGTGGCACTCCCGCTGTTCCCAGGCTCAAGGAAAGCTCCCAGGTGCTGTGCTGCAGGTCACTGCACCTCAAAATGTGAAGTTGCATCTGCTCTTTATGAGGTGTCGGTGGTCCCTTGGTGAGGACCATGGAGGGCAGCATCCCTGAGGTGCTGCTGGATGAGAGGCTGGCCATGAGTTCGCCATGTGCACTCACAGCTCGGAGAGACAGTGGTGTCCTGGATTGCATCCAAAGCAGCGTGGGCAGCAGGGCAAGGGAGAGTTTTCTGCCCCTCTACTCTGCTCTGGTGAGAGCCCACTTGCAGTGCTGCATCCAGCTCTGGGGTCCCCAGCACAGGAAGGACTTGCACCTGTTGGAGATAGTCCATAGGAGGAACACCAACAGACGGCTGGAACACCTCTCCCACAAGGGAAGTCTGAGAGAATTGGGATTGTTCAGCCTGGAGAAGGCTTTGGTGTGACCTAATTGTGGCCTTCCAGTACCTGAAAGGGACTTACAATAAAGATGGACAGGAACAAAGAGGAACAAAGAGTATGTAGTTACAGGACAAGGGGGAATGGTTTCAGAGGGAAGGTTTAGATACTGGGCACCCCACCTGTTCCACTGCCTCTGGGGGTGGTGAGGCAGTGGAACAGGTGGCCCAGAGCTGTGGATGCCTCACCCTTCAGTCTTCAAGGCCAGGCTAGATGGAGCTGCAAGTTACCTGGTATATTGGAAATTGTCATGGCCCATGGCAGGGGGTTTGGAACTGGATGATCTTCAAGGCCCCTTGCAACCTGAACCATTTTGATTCTATGGTTCTACGAACCCCTTCCCACACTGGCTGTGTCCTCATAGCTAGGCCTGGCTCTGCAGGGCATGCACACACCATTTCCACTTCTGACACTGGTTGCAGAGGCCCACAGGATGCCAAGGAAATGCTGGTGCCTTCCCACTTCAATCCTTGACCCTCCACAACCCCTCTCCCCTGTGGCAACAGAGACAAAAACACATACCCAAAGGAGCCTTTTGTTCTTTTTATAGAAAATGACAACTGTATAGTCACATTTACACGACAAGGGACAGGAAAACCAAGGGAGAGGTGAGGCCTTCCCTTGTAGCACACATGTGTAGGGAAGGCAGCTTTGTTGGAAAGAAAGTTGCTGCCTCTCCTCTTGTAGCCCACAATGGAAGCTCCAGTCACACAACCAGTAGGCTGAAAAAAAACAATGTCAGAATCACCAAAAAAAAAAAAGGGAACAGAGGCAAGGAGAGGGGGAGAAGGTGGGTTGTGGAGACCTCCTCCTCCCTCAGCCTAGCCACAGTGTTGGCTCTTTCTGTGGCTGGGACACAGATGTCTGCACTCTTGGGATACCACTAGGCAGGGGGATGTGCGTCTAGCAGAGAGCAGGGATGTCGAGGCTGGCTGGGGCTCTCCTCCCCATTCACTAGTCTCACCAGCAGGAGGAGGGGTATGGGATATTTCCAGGGCCCCTAGGAGAGGAATCTCCTAGGTGCTTTGGAGACAACGGCAAGAGAAGGAGTAACACTGGTTACCAGCCTTTCACTCTCTCAGAGAGAAAGAGGCTGAAAATGGCTTTTGGCCTTGAGCCAGGGAAGCTACACAGCATGGGAGGCAGCTGGACCTTTTGGAGATCCTGGGGGGTCTTACAACACACACAGCATGGGGAAGGAGAAGGCACATAGGCCTGAAGGCATCACACAGCCAGCACGGCAGGAACCAGGCCAACCCTACAGAATTGGAACCATCCCTGGGAGTAATGTCTGCTGTGGCAGTGTGATTTGGCAGGGACAGGTGTGAGCTGTTGTTTCCCCACAATGCTCAGGTGTCCAGGGCCTCAGTGGAGGATGCGGAGCCATCTCTTGGTGTCCCTGCACCCTCTGTGTGCCTCTGCTAGATGAGAATTCGGATCAGAAAGGAGATGGCAGCTCCTAGGGCCAAACCCAGTGACAGGAAAAACGCCATGACAGCTCCAGCTGTCTCTGCTTCGTGCGCAAGCACTTTCCTAGGGGAGAAACAGGTGTCAGATCCATCCTCAGGATATGTGTCCAGTGCTCTGCCATTCAGTGGGCTGAGAGGCTTGTCTGCATCAGAGGAACGGCAAGAAGAAATCCCCCTTGGCTCCCAAAGCCACAAGAACTCCAAGTCTCCACACTGTGGGCTCATAAAGTACATCAGATAGGCCACCCTGAAGGTTCCAGCACCAGGGACATCCCTCTCTGACCCCTGGGGGGCTCCTTGTGCTGCCTATGCTGGGCAGTGGTGCTGTGGGTGCTGTGCCATGCTCTGCTCCCCTCCAGATTCCTGCTGTATCCAGCCCCTTTCCCTGTGTGGCAGGTGGGGAAAATGGAGAGCCCAAATAGCTTCCTCATCCCTAGGATATGGAGACACAAGCCTGGGAGATGGGACACTGTGGGTAGTGACAATTCCCTTCTGTGTCAGTGGCCTCTTCTCCAGATGCCAGAGCTGGGCAGAGCCAGACTCCAGGAGTCATGCCAGGGCCTGCATCTGGGGGCGTAACCAACCCTTCCCTTGTCCCCAGCTCACACTCACTTTGGCCCGAAGCACATGCAAAGGCTGGCCAGGTAGCCATTGGAGATGGAGAAGAAGATCATGAAGATGATGTACCAGGCGTCATGAGAGAACACAACAGGCAGGTACTGACGGGGTTTCACGTTGCACAGCATGAAAAGAGGGACAAAGATGACACGGAGGACCACCATCACTGGCAGAATGCAGCTGTCCTTCCCGGGCTGGGAGAAAAACAGATTGCTGAGCCACTGAGAACTGGACATTGCCCATCCCATGGCAGCAGTCCCTACTGCGCCAGGGCTCTGGAGGAGCCACAGAGATGGCAAAGCTGCTGAGAGACTTTGTCAGCCGCAACAGATCTCAGCATCACCACCTGCAGTCCTAATCAGGTTCTAGGTCTGAAAGCCCCATGGCAGGTGACTTGAAGCAGCACTGAAGCCAAAATACTGGGCCGGGCTTGTGGGCTACTATTAAGCCCTTGCTGGCAACAGGCAGGCAGGCAAGAGAGCTTTGTGCACGCTCATGCAGTGAGCCAGCGTGCAGAACAAGGGTGGCTGAGGTAAATCCCCTCTGGCACCTCAGCGCCTGCAAACTGGGCTTTATCCAGCTCTTCAGCGTCCTACGCCATCCCCCAGCCAAGCAGGGAAAGATCCAGCAATCTGGGAAAGGGATTATGCTAAGGCTGTTTTGGAATGTGCTGGGAAAGGCATGGACCAAGTTACAGCTTCCTCGGATCCTACCAGAGTTCCTGAGCAACTAAGACTGGGACAAAGGAGGTACCATCCCCCTGTATTGTCCCTGCAGCTGGGACCAAGGCCGCCCCTGGAATGAGACGGGCCTTGTGCCCTCAGTGAGGTGCCAGGTTTACAGATGACAGGGCTCACTGGTCTGAGGTGAGGAGAGACCCACAGCTGCCTTGGGAGCTGCTGGGCTGGCGTGGCCACAGGAAACTCCATGAACACAGGAGGAAACTGAGGTTAGGCCAGCTGCCATGTCTATGGGGCAAACTGGAGACAGCAGCTGCCTTTCCTGCTCGAGGAGAAAAAGAGCGAGCGGGGCCCCAACCAGGGAAATGTGGCCCAAACCACATGCAGTCAGACTTTCCACACAGCCTTGTTTTTGAAATGTCTCCTGCTGGGTCATCCCACCATGGAGGCTGTGGCCTGGACACCAGGCAAGGCGGCTCATGGCCAAGACCGAAGGCAACAAGCAGTGATGGCCAGGGGAGAGAAGCAGCTCCAGGCTGTGGGGAAGGCAGGCCCAGGCAGACCCCATGTGGCTCATGGTCCAGAGGAGCTTCTCTAAACAAACAGCTGGAACAATACAGGGGAAACAGCGCTTGGGGGGGTGGGTGAAGGGGCAGGAAGAGACCCAGACAGGACAGCCCCTTTCCTTGCCCATCCTGGGGAGATGAGAGCAAGGGGATGTGGCAGGGGACAGTTCTGTGACCTACATGGCATGGCCCTACCCTGCTCTCAGGACAAGGGGCTTTGAAGCAGCTGTGTCCTGTGCTGAGGCCAGAGGTTTTATTTTGGGCTGCCCTGTCTTTCACCCTCTTTCCCTGTCGCCATCCTGTCTCATCGTTTGCATAGCTGAAGTGAAGGTTTGTTTACAGAGGCTGAAATGGAGGAGGCAGCTTCATCCAAGCCATATTGAGAGGTGGGAGGACAGAACAACACTGTGGTTCTCAGCTCTGACCCATACATCTCTGCTTAGAACTTAAAGCAGGAGTTAGCTCTGCACCGCCTTCCTGCTCCAAGCCATGGATAGCAGCCTCTCAGTGAGAGCCGTGGCTGAGGAACTTAGGGATGGACACTGCCTGGCATTTGCTCCCTGGTCCATACTTACCCATGTAAAGAGGGCAGTGAGACTCCGTCCTGTCCAGTCAAAGACGTTAAAGAGCAGGAAGCAGGAGACAGGAATGAAGTAGAGACCTGAAAAAGGGGATGGTCAGTGACAAGCCCAGTGTGCCCCAGCCCCTCATGCCCATTGCATGGAGACTGTCTTTCAGGTTTAAGTCCTACCAGTTTCCCACTAAGGCCTGGAATGGTTTCTCAGCCAGGCTGGTGTCCACATCCAAACCATCATGCACAGTGGTTCCCTCTTCCCTTCCAGCATTCTGCATTGGGTTTGTGTGGTAAGGTTTTAGTAGCAGGGGAGGGCTACAGGGGTGGCTTCTGAGAGAAGCTGCTAGAAGCATCCCCAAGTTTGACAGAGCCAATGTCAGATGGCTCCAAGGCCATCAGTGACAGTGGTAGGGCCTATGGGATGACATATTTAAAAGGGGAAAAAAATCTCAACATGTGCAACTGCAGCCAGAGAGAGAAGTGAGAATATGTGACAGAAACATCTCTGCACACACCAAGGCCAGTGGAAAAGGAGAGGGAGAAGGTGCTCCAGATGTCAGAGCACAAATTCCCCTGCAGCCTGTGGTGAAGACCATGGTGAGGCAGGCTGTCCCCCTGCAGCCCAAGGAGGTCCACAGTGAGTCTATAACCACCTGCTGCCTGTGGAAGACCACCCCACTCTGAAGCAAGTTTGCTGGCAGGACTTGTGACCCTACAGGCGACCACACTGGTACAGTCTGTTCCTGAAGGACTGTGTCCCATGGAAGGAGCGCAGGCTGAAGTAGTTCATCAAGAACTGCACCCCTTGGAAGCACTCACATTGGACTTCAAGGAGGACTGCCTCCCATGGGAGGGTCCCCATGCTGGAGGAGGGGAAGAGAGGGAGGTGTCCTCCCCCTGAGAAGGAAGCAGTGGCAGAGGAAATGTGTGATGAACTGACTGCAACCCTCATTCTCTGTCCCCCTGCACTGCTGCAGAGGGAGGAGATAAAGAAATTGTAAATAAGCCTGGGAAGAAGGGAGGGGTGGGTGGAAGGTGTTTCAAGATTTAGTTTTTATTTTTCATTATACTACTCTGATTTTCCCCAAGTTGAGTCTGTTTTGCTTGTGACAGTAATTGTTGAGTGATCTCTTGCTGTCCTTATCTCGACCCAAAAGCCTTTTGTCCTTTTGTCATATTTTCTCTCCCCTGTCCAGCTGGAGTGGCTTTGGTGCACACCTGGCATCCAGACAGGGTTACCCCACCACACATACCTTCAAGCCCCACCTTCTTTTCTCCCATTTACCTTGTTCTCAGTTTTTTTCCTACCTCATCCCCTTCCTGGCACACTTACCCCATTTGTTTCCCTCTCCGAGGACAGTGGACGCTTTAGCTGTGATGGCAGGAAAGACACCGATGGTGACAGTGAAGACGAAGCAGACAGACAGAGCCATGACCCAGAGCTAGGCAGATTAAAGAAAAATGCTGGTACCAAACACAGGGCAAGAGACCAGTGCAGGGCTGGTCTCCTCTCCTGATGCTTTCCTACACCTGTGCCCATCTCAAAAGGAAGGGCAGGACAAGGCTCGCTGGTAACTCACAGACCTTCTTAAAAATAGCAATGACAGAGGGCTGCTCATCAGGGTTGTGGATAGGGATGATCTTTGAGTTATTCTGCTCCATCCCATTCTCGTCTGCAGGGAGAGACACAAATAGGGCATAGCAGACCCCAGAAAGCTGAGGTCTAATTCAGTCCTTCTATCTCACTCCTTCTTTAAGCTCTTTTCTCTTCCTTCTCTAAGCCCCTCACCTTTCTTAATCAGGTCTCTCTTGGTCTCCAGCTCTGCATTGTACACGCGGTATTCTGTCTTGTCCTTCATGGAGTAGTATCGGAAGAAATCCTGCAGAGAGACAGCAGGGAGGACTCATTTGTGTGTGCAGAAAGAAGGCTGCCAGGGGCTGTGTGACAACAGCAGATATGGGCAATATGGGAAAAGTATTCCTTCCAATTATGTCTGATACTGATGCTTTCCTGCTTACCCAGGGACTCAGATACCCCAAGTATACTGGGTAACTGTGGTGGGAATATCCCTTGGGACACAGGAGAGCCTGCCCTGCCAGAAGAGGTGGAGGCTGGTAGGAGCCAAGGCTGGACTGCTAGTGGGCCACAGTTCTTGTGCTGGGATGCGCAAAGGTCCCATATCCCCAAGCCCTTCCCTACCAGGACAACAGTCTCACCATGTGAGGCAGAACTACATAGGAGACGATTGCCAGCACGATCGTCACACAGGCCGTGGTGAAGTAACCAATGAAGCTCTCGGGTTTCTTGGCTCCAACTGAGAGCGCAGGAAGGGAGAGGAAACGAAAATGATTACAGCTGAGAGGAGCAAGACCCTGCTGATATCTCCCTCACAGCATGACCTCGGCAGATGCTGTGACAGCAGTGGTCCGGGAAGGCCCTGTCACCTGCAAGGCAGGGGTTACTCACTGGCAATACTGAAGATCATTGCCAAAGCAGCAAAGGTGCCTGCCAAACCCTGCCCACTCATGATGGGGGCTGTGTAGCTGGCAGGCAGGAGCCCTGCCAGCCCAAACAGGCTGCTCTGGAGAATGGCGCCGAAGGCTGAAAAGGGCAAAGATGAGCAGAAATGAGAAACCAAAGGCAAGGACAGACCGCACCTCTGCAGGGAGCCGAGGCCCCTGCCCTGCGAGGCAAGGCAAGTCCCCCACCCCCTTGGCTCTCCCACAGTGAGGTTCATGCTTTTCTCCCAAGGTATCAGCCCTAGCCATGGGGCTGTGTCCCTCTCCTTCCCCCACTGCGTCACTCACAGTTGATGAAGACAATGCTGATCATGGTAAAGACGAAGAAGGGAAGAGGCTCCATGGGGACTTTGACCATGATCGCCGTGACTAAAAACACCAGCCCAATGGCCACCAGGCTGCCTGAGATGCGGATCTGCTGGGGAATCCTAAAAAGAGGGTCCCAGTGAGGAAAACCCAACTCCCTAAAAACCTTGGGCTGAGGCTGGGACCAAGCTCTAAGTGTGGGAATCCCAGCCAAACCCTGAGACAGGAGACTGATGTTTTGCCTTTGGCTTGCCTGAACAGGCTGTAGCTTGGCTCAGAGCTGGGACAGGGGAACAGGCCAGGGCTGGGCGGCCCTATGGGGGCTGGTGGTGGCAAGGATGGAGCAAGGCTCACCGCTGGTGGATGAAGGAGTTGAGGCAGGTGAAGATAAGGAGGGGCACCATGGCGCAGAGAGTCATGAAGTTGTCAAACACGGACTGCAGGTAGGAGGGTGTGAAGGTGGCCTCACCAGACTGGTTCCTGACTTTGCTCGTATCCTCTGGGTCCCCAAGGCGACTGATGAAATACTGCAAAGGAAGGAGCCTGGGGTGAGATTCTGTGAGGCCTTCCAAGGCCACCCTTATTCTTTGTCCATACCCATGCCCATCCCTCCTGCTGCCTCAGTGCCACTCGTCACACTCAGGTCACACACACTTGTGGTCCTCTACGTGCTGTGCCATGCTGCCACATCTACACCATGGTCCCTAGACATGACAGGGGACAGTTATTGTCATGGACAACAGCAGAAGGGAAGCCCTCACCTCCCTGGCGGTCATGAAGAAATTCCATGGCAGCAGTGTTCCCAGGCCGAGGATGAAGAAAATCAGCCAGACAGCCTTGTACCTGTGAAGGGGACAGAGTGGTTTGGAAGGGAAGCTGGGTATTGCTTCTGACTGTCCTTGACCCTGGGTGGGAGGCACCAGACAATATTTATTGCCCTGCCCCACAGCCCTTGCTAGCCTGGGCTACCAGACATGTGGCACTGCAGAGGGGCTGTGGGAGGCTCTCCCTAGGAGGCTACAAAGGCAACGAGAGGCTGGCTGCTACTCAGCATGTGGCACCCAGATACACAGCACCCATCACCAGATCTGAGAGGGAGTTAGGCTCCCCAGGCATGTTTACAAGGGAATCTTTACAGTTTTTACAGCCCATTTACAATGGAAAAACTGACAAAGAAGGGAGAGTTTGGTAGGCTAGTTACATGCAGGAGAGAGGGTCCCCCAGATGCTGGGTCCCCCTATCCTCCCTCACCTCCTGGTATCCTGGATGTACCCCCACAGCTAAAAAAGAACCTGTCATTACCTGTCTTGGGGCCCATCTCTTGCTGTCATCTTGTGTGGCAAGAGTCAGCACAGGTCCCAGCAAGTCTTATGGCTGCTCTCCGTCTGGAAAGCAAACAGAAGATTTTATGGGAAAGTGACAGACACAAGCCAGGCTTGCATTAGCACTGGTTTTAACCCCAACCCATGCTGCCAGTAAGTATTCCACAGTACTGAGTCAAACACCAATACAGAAAATGACGAGAGGACAGTGCAGGAGCTTCGGAAACCTGCAGCTCAGAGTCCTTAAGCCAAGGGGTTGTGACACATGGCCTTATTCTGCTGGCCAGGTACAGCAAGCCTTCCCTCCGAAAGGAAATTGCCTTCCCCGGATACCCAGGCTGCTCATGCTGGCTGCCGAGCTGCTTGCAGCAGGCTCTTAAGGGATTTGTGAGCCTGCAGCTCTCTGTCCCCAATCCTGGAGCTGTGAGCAAAGCATGTGCGCAGTGGGCTGTGTCTGCCCCCCGTGCCCGCCCCAGCTCCCTCCAACGCCCAAGGCTGCGTGACACAAAAGACACATTTAATTCAGCAGCCTCTCCGGCCAGAACCAGCAAATCCTCCGTTTTCAATTCCACTTCCCTGGGGCTCTCATAGCCCTCTCCTGGGTCACCTTGAAAAGCCAAGGGCATCCCTGGCACTGCCGTCCCCTCCCGGACACCCCCCTGCTCCTTTTTTCCCGTCACCACCTGCCCAGGCATCGCTCGGAGGGCCCCAGAGACATGGCCCCCAGAGCCCTGAGAAGGGACCCTCCCTCCCTGGTCACCCCCTCTTCCCGGGTCAGAGCGGGATTAGCCGCCAGGAGGAACCGCAGGCCTGCCTTGTCCTTTTCCAGTCCGGGCGGCGCAGCATGGAGTGCTCCGGCACTTCTCCCAGGGCTTCACCTGCAGCGCGGCTGCCGGAGCCGTGTCCCCGGCCCCCCTGGCACATGCCCCGCGGATGCCTGCTCCAGTGCCGCCCGCAGCATCCCTGCCTGCGCCCCGCCAGATAGGGCGGAGGAGGAGGAGGAAGAGGCAGGCAGCAGCATGCTGGGATTTGTAGTTCCTGCCGGCCCTGGCACACACCGAAGGCAGCGCAGCCCGTCCCTGGCGCAGGTGCCCGTGGGATTCTAGGCACAGCTCGCCTCCTCCTCCGGTAGGATCCTGCAGGCTGGGAAGCCTGAGCTACGATGGAGCCGAAACATAGCCGGTAGGATGTGGAGAGGGATTTTGGAAGCCCCTTGGGGGCCGCTTGGGAAAGAAAGAGCCCGACAACAGTATGCCTGCAAAGGATCGAGGGCTCTGCCAACCCGGCAGGTGCCACCTTGCTGATGTCGGAGCCATCTGCAGCACCGCTCCCCTGCCTTCCCACACAGAGAGCTCGGGGGCATGACAGCTTCTGCCTTGCCCTTGTGAACCATCCGGGCTTCCAGAGAAAACATCCCAAAATCCCCTCCTGGCAGCCTACCAGTGCCTCAGCGGGGAGGAGACATCCTGACCCGGGATTAGCAGAGGGATCTGCAAACACAACTGCCATCCTCTCGCAGACAGAAACCCCACCTTGGCCACTGCTTGTTTCTGAGCAAACAGATCTCAACCCACAACAGGCAAGAGAACCTCAGCTACACCCGTGGGTCCCCAGCAAGCCCTCAATATGCTTCCCCTTGCCAGCCAAGCCATTGATCCCCCTTCCAGCCCCCACCAGGTCATATCGCTGTCTCTAGAAATACAGGCAGGGACTGACCCCATAGACATACCTGGGAGAGAGGACAGAGCCAGGGTGAGTCCTGTGTTCAGAGTATTTGGCGGCAGTGTGTCCCCCTGCTTCCACATCCCCTGCCTGTGGGGATGAGTGGTGGGCCCTGGCTCAAGTCACAGGGGCCGGAGCCCTGTGGGTCCAGCGGCACCCGCGGAGGAGGAGAAGAGGTATCGGGTACCAGGGCTGGCACACAGCTCAGGTCCTGCTGCCCGACCAGCCAGGAAAGGGAGGAACAGAAGGGTGCTGAGGAGGAGATGGCAGGAGCTGGGGGCGTTGGGGAGTTGGCAGGGGGGGTCGGGAGTAGGACTGTGGGGGTGCTGGGGCAGGGCGCTCCGCCATGCTGCTTTCCCACCGCCTCCTGCTTCCGTCTGGAGAGTGCCCACATCCCTGTGTCAGGAGCCCAGCCTCCTTGGCAGGCACTGCCCGGCCGCAGTCTCCTGCCTGCTCTGTTTGTTTTCTGTCTCACTTTGCTAAATGCCTCCTAATTTTTTCCACAAAGAGACAGTGCCTGCCAAGGGCAGCAGTCATTACAGCAGGAAAAACTCCCAGCTGCTGGCTGTTACAAAGAACCCTACAACAAACAGAAAAGGTTACATGAACCAACACCAGCAACAGGTGGCAACCCTGCTCCCACTTAGGGAGAGCTGCCCTACCCCATGGGACATGGGAACAGATGCCACTCTTCCAGCTGGCACAGCACAGCTCCAACCATCCCCCCACAGGGGTCTGCTGGTGTTTAGCCCAGCCACCAGCTTGGTGGCTGCACATCTTGAGGGACACAGAAAAGGAGGAGCGACGTGGGGCTAAGGACGTCCCTTTTGTTCCTGGGCATCGAGCAGTCTGTCTTAACGGCATGGAAGTGATGTGTAAGCAGAAGACGCAAGATCACAGAGTCGGCTTGACAAATCATGAGCTAGAACATTTGAGCAGGTACAAACAAGAGATGGCACAATTTTAATTGCCTATTCATGACACACAAAGGCTGTGACAGGTGCTAAGTGACACCCTCGGTGGCCATGTGCAAGCCCATTGCCAGCCAAGCCCTGGGAGCTGACGGCAGGGCCAGCTGTCACCAAAACTGCCTATCCTCTGCAGAAAAACCCACACTGCAGGACAGCCACACCTGCAGGCAGCTGTTTGTCACCTGGCTTTGGACGCTTCCCTACACCTCCCTTTCCCCACATTGCCTTTACCTCTGCTCCTGCTGCCTTCGCCAAAGATGAGCACACTCCATACTTAGTTTCCCACTGGAACAATTCCCTGGTGCCATGTAGGCATGCTATGGCACCATGGAATTATGGCCAGAAACACCAGATTTTTAAAGAAAAGCCATTTACACCATGCCAAATAGAAGTGTTCAGGCAGTCCATAGCCAAGGGGTTGCCAGCAGATTCACCGACAAGCACCTTGTGTCCTCCTGACACTTGTCAGGGGATCACTTGGCACAGATAATGTCAGTACTTTATCCAAGCATGGCCGAGATGGGACAGGACCAGTTGCCTCACCAGCCTTTCACCCCATCCCCGATGTCTGCTTGCCCACTGGGCGACACTAAAGGTCTCCTGTCAGAAAGGCTGATCCAGGGGCCCCTCAAGGTTTATCTGCAGGCACAGAACAAGCCCAGCACAGGTATGCAAGTCACATGAAACCTTGGTGGCCATGACTCAGCTGGAAGATAGGACATACTTACGAGACTGCCCGTTTCATGAGATTTTATATGCGTGCCTGAACTCTGACCATGCTGCTTGCAGATCCTCCTACCTTGTGCCGGGGTGCAGGGAATTCCACCTCCACCTTCAGTCACCAGCTTGAGGACACAGGCTGGTATTTCACAAGACAGATGAGTGTGCACAGTGTGCACCACCACTGCGGCGCTGAGACAAAAACAAGCCCTCCCAAAACAAGGGTAGGCAGGTGCCTTGAGTGAAAGCAGAGGCTGTCCAGCTCAAAGGCTGGTCTCCATCAGAGGGCAAAAGCAGATGCTAGGAGAGAGTAAATGGGGCAAGGGTACAGACTAACTGCCCGAGTGTTCCCCCAGCCTCCAGCCTGGAAGAGACATGATGTTCATGTGTTTTGCAGCCACGGTGGGTTTCACTTCTGTGAAATCCTATTTCCCCCTTCAATTCAGGAACTCCTGAGAGGGGGCAGCTCTCCCCACATGCAGGGCCTCACCAGGGCTCCCTTGCCTTCAACATCAAAGGGTGGATTGAACATTGGAGTGGCTGCTTTACAGACCTGGATTGTATCCACCCAACAACACATTTTCCAAACAGAAATTCTAGCTCACTTAGTCATTCAGGCATGGCTCCATGCAGTCAGTCCTCCTTGTTGCTTTTCTCCAAATATTCCCAGGCTCCACTCGATCCTTCCAGAGATGCTGGTGCTGGGGGCACAGAGGGACTGGGTGGGGGTGAGACACCAATTTGAAGAGTGGCTCAAGGCTTTCCTGCTTTGTTTCTGGCTTTGTAACTGGGAAAGATGATTCAGTGTGCTTTTTCATGCACACTGAGCTATCTGAAATAGCCCCAGGCCTTGCTTTGAGTGGCCGGCTCATGGCTGGCTCAATGCATAATCTTGTTTGTGGATTTCGGGCTTCTTCCCTTCCCCCCTTGTCTATCACTTGATATTTATCTAAACTTAATTTCAGTTGCCTGGTGTTGTAATGGTTGTCAGTACTCCTCCAAGCTGGCACCTGTCCCCATGAGCCTGAGTAATCCAATCACCTCAGCAAAGCCCTGTCATCTCATTGCTCATTCTCTTTTCCAGGTCACTCATGAATATGTTGGGAAAACATGTGACCAATGCAAAGATCTCTTTTCACTGCAAAAACTGACTGCTGACTCCTACACCCTCCTTCCTGTTTTCATACCAATTACGGCCCTCTTGACCAGCAAGTTCCCTTAAAAACTGGGCTGAAAGCCGACTGGAATTTTTTGGAGGAAACAGCGTGGGCACTTTGAGCCCAGACTCCCTAGGAAGTGCTTCTCCAGTCCTGGGGGCTCCTCCACAGGAGCCTCCTCACCTGCCCACAGGCCCTGTCCCTGCACAGACACCCAGGACATGCAGCAGATTCAGCAGGCAGCTTTTCCCTGAAGTTCCTTCAGCCCTTCTTAGAAAAGCACGTCATATCTTTCCCTCCTCCCAGTCCCTGGGGGCTGGAGCAGTTGCGAATGAATGACTAGAGGCCACACATCACAACCAGCCGCTTCACTCTCCCTTTCCTTCTGGGGAACACTGCCTGGCCCAAGACACTTGTTGCTGTTTACCTTTGCTTTCTAACCTTTCCTCTGCAGATACTCTGAGGAGCTCCGCAAAGGAAAGTGGAACAAACTGCTTAGGCTTTTGTAGAGCTAACAGAGAGGTAAAAGCTTCATCTGTCTGTTCTGCTATGGCATCTCTTTCTCTGATCCCTCATCCCTCCAACATCCTGCAACTCCTAGTCCTGGAGTGCTTTGTGAGCAGTTTCCATCAGCAAGCTGCTGCACTTCCTATTATTCTTCTCCTCCTCTCTGCCTCTTAGTAAACAGCCTTGTGATGCCATCTGCTCTTCCAGCCCTAGTCCATGCCTGCGTCCTGAGGAGAGAGCTTAGCAGAGGTGCACGTATTTCAGACTTCTCCCTTGACTTGCTGTCTGCAGACAAAGTCCTCTGCTTTGCCAGGGTTTGGCCAGCAGAAAAATACCTCTTACAAGGCTCTGTGCAGCACCCTTACTCCACAGAATGAGGATCCCTGGGAAATGTTTCTGACCTGTTTCACCTCACTTCCTCCACTCCTCCAACAGGAGAGGCACCTCCAAACCCCCTCTGCCTTTGGGCTTGCTGCACTAGCAGTCACCACAAGCTCCTCACAAACCAGCAGCTGTGGATACTGACCCTGCTCCCAGCACTTGCCCTTATCTCAGATGCCGGGTGGTGCAGGGGGAACATTCAGCCCTGGTATGTTTTGAATTGCGTAGACCAACCAACCGGCTGTTCCTTATCTGGAGAGTTCAAGGAGCCCTGAGAGGCTCCCTGGGGGCCCTCACCCCAGGCAGGTAAATCGATCTGGGCTGGACAGCAAATTCTCCTGGGCCTAGCAGGACTCCAGCACTGTCCCTGAAGGGTTTCCCACCAAGTAGAGGGCAGAGGACAGTGACAGGGCAGAGCCGGCCTTAAAACTACCCCAGGTGGCACAGCTGGGCCTACCCCACCCCTTACTGAGTTCCGGAAGCCCTGGACATCCACCTCTTCATCGTGTTCCCAGCTGCTTTGGTGGGTTCCCAGCCCTGACTACTACTGGTCAAATGCCATCGATGGCAGCCCCACGACGAACCCACATACCTCTCCTCAGCACATGGCGAGTGCCCATGCCCAGGGGCAATCTGGTCCCTGGCCAGAGAAACCCCCCCAGGAGCAGAGATGGGTGCTCCTGCCCAGCATCCCATCAAATGCTGCAGAGGGACACTATTGTCACAGCAGCAAGCTTACCAGTAGGACAGGGTGGTCCCTCCCAGCCCCTTGCTCCTTGTCACTTCAGGCCGCAGGACGAAGAAGGGACAATGCAGCCTTGGGAGAGGTAGGAAAAGTCCCACAAATGTTGGAGCGTTGCCTGCTCCAGGGCCGGCAGTTTGGGGATGCAGGAAGAGATACAAGCGCCTGGGGGAGGGCAGGAGCAGGGGGGGAACGTCATTTATGAGCAGGCGTCAGAGCAGGAGAGATAAGCTGATCTCAGGAGACTGTTTGCAGGGACAGGATTCTTCCAAGAAGCTGGTTTCTCTGATGGCACCCACTTAGGCTGCTCTCCCCAGGGAAAGGACTGTCCCCTCCAAGCCACACCCCAACCTGCTTCTTGGGAGGCTGTGGAAGGAGACACATTTTTCCAGGGCTAGCTTCAGTCCCCATTTGTTGGAAATTTAGAAAAATAAATTTCTAATTTTCTAAATTTCTTTCTTCTAAGGGCAGAGGGAGGGATTTGCTCAGGGCTTCACTCAGTGCTCCTGCAGAAGCCTCCAAGCCCAGGCAGAAACCATCTCCAGGACCTGGATGGTGCTTCCAGGCAGCTTTCAGCACCTCCAGGAGCTGCAAGGAGGTGGGGAGGGGCAGAGGGTGACCCACTATGGGCATGCACAGCTCACACCAAGCTCACGACACCTGACCGTGGCTTCTTGAGGGACTAACATAAGTTTGGGGAGAGCCTGGGAATGTCTTGCCCCAGACCTTTATCCTCATCCAGCAATCCTCTGCAGCTGGCAGACCCTCACAGCCCTTGTCTGCAGGGCTGGTCCAAGGCCCCAGGGGTGCCAGGATGGCTAATGGAGGTGCTGCACGAGGGCCATGGGGAGGGGAAGTGCTGCGGGAAGGGGTACTTCCCTGGAATCGATCTGGGGGCTGCCACAGGAAGAAGCACAATGGCAGGAAACCACGTTTCCGCTTCCAAATGGAGAATACCTTACAGGACACCTGGGGAGAACAACTAGACGTTGTTAATGTAAAATTCAGCTGGGAGCTCAAGGAGCAGCCAGAGGCAGCCCTGCACTGGAAGCGGGTCCTCCTTGCATGGAGTAGCCTCAGTCTTGACGCTGTAGTAGCACAGGCCACCACATGCCAGGACAGCCATGCACAGAGGACAAAGGCAATCCCAACCATGCACAACACAAGGCACCGTTATGGTTCTTGCCTGCCCACAGCCTGGCTATTCCACAGGCAGGTCCTTCTTTCCACCCATTCAGGTGGGAAGGGGAATGCTCCCTGGTGGGCTGGGACAGCACTTAGGTAAGACTCCTTGGGATGTGGCTGTCAGATGCACCTCTTTTGCATTAGCAGCTTTCCCCCTCCCTGCACTCATACTTGCTCAAGAGGAATCTCTGTCTCTGTCTGCACCATGGTATCTTGGTTGGCCACACCTTGGGCAGCAGCTAAACCAGATCAGAAGGATGGGCTGGGCCTACAGGACCATGTCCCATTTCCCCCTCCTGTCTGCAGCTGAGGGGAGCAAAGGTGACACAGAAACAGGAGCCCACAGCCAAACAGGATGAGAGCAAAACAGCTCTTAGCCAGACAAATCTGTAGATAAGAACTCACTAAATGTGTGGGAGGAAACCCAGGGGATAGAATCCCACAGCTGAGGAATGAAAGAGGGGTAAGATGAATTTTTCCATAGCCTGCCATCTCCTGGGATCAGTAGGGCCATGTCAACCAACAACATATGGCTACCCCAAGGTCAGTGCTTGAGCAGCAGTACCAGAGGGGAAGAGCAGGAGTGGAGGAGGCCCCCTGCCACTGGCACACCCAGCGTGCTGGGATGTAAAGTGGAGATGATTCCCCCTTCATTGCTTCATGTTCCTGGCTCCAGGACTGAGCTCAGAGCTGGCAGATCCAGGAAGGAATCAGGCCAGGAACAACATAAGGGAGCTGAGCATGGAGAATCCTGCAGTGAGGGTCCAGAGTAGAAGGATGGGGACAGCTTACATTCCATCTCAGAGGTCCTCAAAACAGGCCTGCTGTGAGGGGCAAGGCAGAAGGGGCTTGGAGGGCTCAGCTCAACCACTTTCCCACCCCAAATGCCACCCTGCACTTTACAGCAACTCCCTTCCCCAAGGAGAGTTTGAGCCCTCACTCACTTGTCCCCAAAACAGGGATGCTTCTAGAAGAGCAGGAAGAGCCAGCAACCAACAAGCAGTGAGAGCACCTGCCTGCAGCAACCCCTTGCCTACTGCCACTGGCCACCTCCTGCACCCCATGGCACCTCCACCTCCCAGGAGAGAGGCTGTCCTTCCAGCTCTGGCTCCTCCCTCTATGGAACCAGATTCAAAGGTGCAGAACTGGCAGGACCCTCAGCAGGTAAGAGCTGGCCCATACCCAGTGGGAGCTGCTGAACTGCTGTCCTCCAAGACGGTGGGAGAGCATCCCCAGGGCTGGAGAAAGCGAGCCTTGCTGATGCACCTGGACAGCCCAAGTCCTGTTTGGGGTACTGACCCAGGAGCAGAGATAATTTTGCTCTCTTTCAGCAGTTTCTTAGAGGCTGGTCTGGGCTGCACAGCTGTTTCCAATTTAGTGGAGGACAGAGAAATGAAACCAGAGCCAGAACAACACAATCTTCCCTTGGTGTCACCATCTCCCCAGCTTCCAAAATTTGGAGAGGAAATTCCTCCCCACAGAGCAGCAGCCCCCTTGGCAGAGGATAGGACAGACATGCAGGAGCCAACCACCAATGGCCTATGGTGAGTTGAGGCTGGCTCTGTCCTCTGCATGTCCCAGTGGCCAGGACAGAAATACACGGGCTATTTTGGGTCCCCACAGACCAAAGGGGCCTTTCATTTGTAGGCCAGCTCAGAATAGGGGCCCCAGCTGACCACTGCTTTTGGCATTAAATGTCTCAGCTCTACTGAGAAAGGGGATGGTGAGCACAGAAGCAGGTTTTGGGACCTGTCAGGGTCCCGTGCAGTCTGTCTATCAGCCACCTGCCCTGCCAAAATCCTGCTCACTGCCTGGACAGCTACAGCATCTTGCAAATCCTGAACTGGCTTCAGATGCTAAAAGCAGCTATTTCACAGTGGCTCTACTCCAAGAGACAGGGAGTGTCTATCATCCCCTCACCTCTAAAAACCCACTTTATCCAAGCCAAGGGGCACCCCACAATCCCCAGAAACCAAAAGAAGGAGAAGGGATGGATGCCCTCTCTGGGTCTGCTTGTGCCAAATCCCCTCACTTCCAAAGCTGCAGGCATTTCCAAAGAGTGGGGTAAAGCCATCCCCACAAGTGCCAGGAGCTGAAGGGACTCGAGGAGCCACATACGCCTGTACATTTCCCAGCAGGGAAGATGCTGCCAGCCGAGAGCTGGGCTTGCCATATCCCTGCTCTGGGGCAGACACAGAAGAGCTGTGAGGGCAACACACTGTCTGTGGACCGAAGAGTGGAAAGGCAAGGAGGCAGCGTGCTGTCAGAGATGTACAAGCAAAGGAGTTGGAGCAAACACGCAGGGCAGAAGCACCATCTCTGGCACCCTCCTCCCTGAATAACTCAGCTTCCCCAAACAGCCTGGCAGGACTGAGGTCTCACATGAGGAGCCAAAGCAAGACTTGAGGCAGGCACCTCCTTCGGAGCAAATAAGTCAGAGCCCAAACCTCCCACCCTTGGCAGTGGCCTTGGCTGAAGAGCGGCAAACAGGAAAATCTTTATGCAAGTAGGATCAGGCAGGGAGAGCAAACAGGAGGTGGGGACCGCTGTGTCTGCCCAAATGCTATCAAAACACAATCTCACACACAACCAACAACAATGAGCCCAGCCACAAGTTGGGAAAGAGCAAGTCACATCCCCTCCAAATCCCAGACTGTGTTGCTACATCCGTGCCAACAGCCACCGCCCAGTGCGCCACAGCCATGTTATCGCAGCTTGTCTGACACCCTGAGCATCCTCAGGATGTCTCAGAGAAGCATGGAAAACTCTGGATGAGAGCCACCAAGTGCTCTGCTCTTGTGGAAACAGCACTTTGCAGCCACTGGCATTGGCTGGCAGGCTCCAGCAGCCTCTCAGCCTCCCCAGATTAATGTGGGGAACAGAGGACATGAAGGCAGCTCTAGACACCCTGCTGGGAGACCCAAGGTTACAGCAGCCTCCATTGAGGTGAGCTGGCCATCTGGCAAAGTCTCCTGTCAGGGCTTGCCTGGGTGATGCTGATGTGCTTCCACAGTAACGCCAGGTGATAGGGAGCCCAGGGCCTGAGCCTTTCTAGGGCAGTCCCTTCTGACACACTGAATCCCCTTCACAGCCACAGGGAAGGAAGGGAGGCACAGCAGACTTGTGTGTTGAGTATCGATTGCCAGGCTATTTACTGATGCTGGGTTTTGTTTCTGGTTAAAGGCTCCACTTTCAGAGCAAGTCCAGCTGCAGAGCCCAAGCAGGGGGAGTGCAGTGCTCTTCAGCACCTCCCTCATCCCCCTTCAGGGCATGGATTCTGACTCACATCAGTGGGCACCCCGTAGCCGCTGCCTCCAGCTCTGTTCAGGAACAGCTGGCAGATCAATGTCCTGATGTGGTTCACCATGCAGACACGCCAGCCTTGTGTTGCCACGAGGAGTGGGTGTGAAGCCGGGAAGGAGAAGCTGCAGGGGAGGGTGGATCACTTCACGATGGCTTGGCTGTGTTGCCGTTGGTCTGTCTCCTCCTGTGGTTAAAGGATAACACTCCTGTTCTTGTCAGTATGCCACGAAGATCCACCCAACCCTACCATCTTCAGCCACAGCCCAACGCCTACAAACCCTGATGGGATGAAAGCACCATGCCCTGTGTGCATCCTGCAGCAGTGGGCTCCCTGTGGGGCTGAAGTCCAGTCCAGAGCAAATACCATCAGGAAGCTGAGAGTACAGCACTGAGGGAGGATGTAAAGATGGAATTGCCTCCAACTTGGTCCTGAGGCCAGGAAATTACAACACCTGTCACAGGCAGAGCAGGCAAGGCAGATAAGGCTGGCGTCTTCTTCAACCCTGAACCTTGGGCAGGCCTGAGAAGCCAGATCTGTCACCAGTCCCTCCTGCCTCCCTGGCTGTTCTCCAGGGGTTATCCCCAAACTTAAACACTGGAGTTTCTCTCATGAGGGTTTACCATGACCATGAACAAAAACTCTAGCAAAACTCCAAAGCTGTCGCATCTCGAGCCAGGTGAACAGGCCCTCAGCCACTGGTGTAAACTGTGTCCATGGTTGGATGTGCTGGGCAAAATGAGCCAGGCAGGGATAAGGACCACGTTTGGAGCCACAGCTTGGGCAGCAGAGGAGATGCCAAGCAGGGCAACCCAGGCAGGACATCCTTCTCCCCAGCAGTTTTGCAGGAGGCTGGAGCCACTTCAGTGTCAGTCTGGAGGACACAGATACACATTCAGGCTGATGGCTTGCCCCTGGCACAGCACGGCTGATGACACAGTCCTGTTGCTGTGACTGAGCCTCAGTACGTGGCCAGAGCAGGCTGCTCAGCGGGTGGGAGGTTGATGGCACAACCCTCCAGTCTGCCACTGCTCACCCCATCACATCCCTTCCAGCCCTGCTCTTCACCTCCAGCCCCTGCCTGCCTCCTCCCTCTGTAGCTTCCTGGTATGCTCATTCCACAAATTTCCAGCTGGAAATTTCACAGCGAGGTGCCTTCCTATCAGACTAGTCCTAAAGGAAATGAACTAAAGCAAGTCTCACTGGCAGTCGTGTGATGGGAAGAAGCAAGAAGGCTTTATGGAAATCTGCCTGACTTTCTGTACGAGCCACCAGGCAGGCAATAGGTTTCTGCTCTCTTGTGGCCCCAAGGAAAGTTGGTCTCCTGGAGATGAAGCCTGACTGTGCTCACCCATGGCTTAACCAAGAGGCTGAAAGAGAGCCTTGAGCATTGCACCCAGAATGCAAGGCTCACCAATTTGTGTCACAGTCAGTGCATGACAGCCACACACACAGAGCTTTGAGCCTCCCCTTTCTCGGGGACTGGTGAGACCAGGAAAAAGCCTGCTCCAAGCCAGAACAGGACCAAAAGATCACAACAGCGACGTTTTTCACACCACTGCCATCAGCAATGAAATTACAAAGGACTTATTAGCGTTATTCCTATGCAACAGCTTCCCTTGTCTCATGGGAACAACAATCCTCAGATGTATTCCTCATGCAGCATCACAGCTCCTCTCCCACATGGGGACCCCAGCGCCCATGTACAGCCCCCACCCTGGTAGGTCCATGGAATCTGGAGTGGGAGACCTCAGCTAGGGCACTGAGACCCTCCAGATGACACACCCTGATGTAACCAAATTCCTCCCGGCTCTGCCCCTACTCTGCACACTTCTTTCCCCATCCCACATCTTGCACACTCTTAACCTAAGAAGCAATTAGTCTTTATAGCACTGCTTAATCAAATCAAAATAGCTGTGTGGCTGGCAAACCCCTGACTTCTGCCCAGCTGCAAATACCTGTAGCTCATTTTGCATAGTGCTTTGGGCCTCAGCTTGTTGGCAGCTGAGTACAAGTTAGCATGGAGATGAGAGACTGAGAGCTGGCAGTCCTGCAGCCCCAAGCAGTGCAGTGTGGGCTGGCAGGGGTCTTGGGACAGAGCTCGGTGTTGGGAAGGCTCAGGAAGGCACAGGGAGGTAAGCGAGGTTTACACTGTGGGGTCAGTATGGAGCTGGCCAGGACCACAAGCAAACAGAATTCCATGGATGAGAACGGGTGCTGCAGCTTCCCTAACACTTGCCAAGGGCCTGGACGTTACACCGAACAAAAACAACCTAGGTCTCCATGTGTCCCATGGAAATCACCAGAAGCCATTTGCTGGCTACCTAAAGCCAGTGCTGGTACCTTTCCATTTGGACAGGGCACACAGGTGTTCCTGGGCTCCCTCTATCCCAATGGGCTGGTCCCTAAGCCCTGCCTCTGCCAGGAGAACTGGGAATGAAGCTGGGCAGCAAAGAATGTGCAGCACGGGAGTGGGTGAACGGGTGCCTTGTCCTCCACACCCTGGCTTACCCCCATACCACAACAAGGAATAAGACAGGTCAGGCCAGGGCAACAACAAAGCCCATGGCTCATCTTCAACGAGGAAGAGGCTCATTAACACCTCCCAGCCCAAGATAATGAGAGCAGGGATGCCATGCTGGGGAACTGATGCCAGTAGTTAATTATGCAGCTTGGCGAGGAATGGAGAAGAAGGACAACTGTAGGATGGAGGTGCCATACTGTCCTGTGTCCTGGTGCCACATCTGCTGATTTAAGCTGAAGTGAATTTCTTCAGCCTCCTCACTGTTGTCCTCACTGTACTGGAGGTACAGCCTCCAGCTCTTGTCTGCACTAGTTGTGGAGGGACGAGTCACTCTGCAAAGCATCTTCTGGGGCTGATGTTACAGCTCTTGGTGCTGAAAAGACAGTGCCTTTGCTCTGTGAAAATCTTTTTGGTGAGCCAAGAGCAAGCCTACCTGTCTTTTCCAGGAGCAAAAAACAATGTCAGGAGCGGGAGTGCTTTGGAGGGCATATGTGCGGTGTCAGCACTGGATTGACACTATCAATGGCCCTTGAGCTGCATGAAGACAACCAGTGAATCCAAGGGAAAAGCATCCCTGCACAGTCACATCCTGAGAGCAGCTTTGTAGAGAAGGCAGGCTCGAGGGAGCCTGAGTGTGTCCAGCAGCTTGCAGGTGCTGGTGAGTGGAAACAATGTCACCAAGCTGGGATGCAGTGCAGAAGGAGAGTGGGATTTCCCATGTCGGCACTCACAGAAGTCCCTCAATTGTGTCTGCTCACAACAGGCAACTGAGGGGCCGTTGGGCTGCTTTCTGCTTCGGAGCAGCCGGGAAGTGCATCCAGCTGTGGCCAACAGCTGCACAAATTCCCCCTGCAGCCCCTAGGCCTGGGATCAAGGACAGAGGCTTTACTTGTCTGCAATCCCACAGCTCAAGGGTTTAGCCGCTGTTGCCTTCCCACACAGTCTGCAATTCCACAGCCCATTCCCGGGAGGCAGATGGGAGCGCTGGTGAGTACAGGCAGGGACTGTGTTGGTCTGGCAGTATTGGCATTTAGCAGGGGTGTGAGGCTCAGATATAACTCCAGGGATGAGGAGGATAGCACAAAAGGGCTCTACAGGAGCTCTTGGCACTTCTGCCTGGGCCAGGCTGCTGATGGCTTTCTCAGGAATGGAAAGAAACACTCATTGAAATCATCCACAACATCCCACAGCCAATTGGGAGCATTTTCTTGAGCAAGACCTGGAGCAACCCCGACCCGGCAGTTTTTCTACCCGCCAAAGGGGCTCTGCCCCACTTCTCGTACAGCAACACATGGCACCCTGCCCATGCACCCGCCAGCGGGTCCCCACCGCGCCCACCGGCTGAGGCAAGCTGGCAGACACTGCCGTGCACTCGGCAGGGATGTACACCTCTGCAGCCGGAGGACCGCGGCACAAACCTGTCGGTGAAGTCCTGCGTCCCAGGTATCAGAGCATCACTGCGCTTTGCATCCCCAGACCCACGTGCTGGCCGCTCCACTTCGCATCCCCAAAACCACATACTCTCCCCCAGGCAGTAACTTAGGGGGATTTGTAGTTGCCGAGCAAGGTAGCAAAAAAGACCCCCACACACCCCGAAAAGCAGCATCTATGCATCACACGCCCCGCGTCCAGTCCCCCAAGCCAAGACTAGCACGCCGCCTCTCCCCACGCCATGGCGCCAATTCTGAGCTTGGGGTATCCCCCGGCTCCCTCTGAGGTCTCCCCATGCACCGGGCAGCTTTGAAACCGGAACCGCGCGGAGCCTCGGAGGGAGCGGGGGTAGCCAAAAGCTCGGCGACTTTAAGCCAATACCTCGAACGCGAGCGCCCAGGGCTGCCTGCCGGCTCTGGCTCCTTCTCTCCCTGGTGCGGATGGGAACCCGCCGCCTCCGTCCCGCTCTCTTAAACTCCGCCTCTTACTTCAGTTCCCGCTTGGGAGAGGCGGCGGGTTTTCCCGCTTCCCGGCCGTTCCCCTTCCGCCCTCGGCCCCAGGAGAAAAAGGATGAGGGGAGCCGCGACCCCTCCGCGGGCGGCCGTGCACACCTCGGGGCGAACCCACCTGCGCCGCGCTCGCCGCGCTCTGCCGCTGTCCCTTCCCGCGCCCGCCCGCCCATGGCTCCCCCGCCCCTGGCTCCCCCCATTTCCGCGCCTACCGCATCTCCACGCCCCGCATCTGGCGGGAAAGCCCCCCGGCCCGCGGACCCTCTGTTTCTTGGGGTAAGGGAAGCAAAGCAAGCCCACTCCGGAGCCGCACCCAGCGCCAGGTTTCCGCTAATGTCCATGCATTAGTAGATATTATTGCTCTAAAAGGAGCTGGTCATTAAATTATGGCCCTAAATGGAGTGTGAACCGGCCCCTAGTTCGGTACGTTCCTCACTTGTTCCCCATGCCGCATTCTAATGCAGACAAAAACACTCTGCTGGCAGTCACCACATAAAGGTGTAATATATATACATGTTTATATAGATGAACGGATGTATATATATGTGTGTACATACAAATATGCATGTGAATATAAATATAAATATAAATATAAATATAAATATAAATATAAATATAAATATAAATATAAATATAAATATAAATATAAATATACATATAAATATAAATATATCTTTCTTGAGTTAGTGATCTAGTGGGTGTGGCAGGGGGATTGGAACTTAATGGTCCTTGAAGTCCCTTTCAACCCAAACCATTTCCGATTCTCTAAGTCACAGAGAGGATTAAAGACAGCGTTTTGCACTGTGTATTCGTGGTGGTGCTACCCAGGATGGCAGGCAATGTGCAGAGCCCTGTGAACCTTAGCAATCCCCCTATTTTCAGAGTATATAAATATATTCAGTATCCAAAGGGCAGGCACAGACTCTAGGATTAGTTTTTATTGGCTGCCGCCTCCAGTTTCCTCTCTCTCCATAATTGGTATCTACTCCACTGTGATAAAAGCCTGTTGCTCAGCCGAAGTGCAAACGTGGAGGATTCCTCAGGTACTTTGTCCCCCAGCAAAGGGGAGTGCACCTGAATTTAACCCTATATCCGTGCGGTTAAACAGTCACAGAAATATTTTTTTTATGTAGCTGGGTGTTTAAAGGAGAACAGGGTCCTCCTGGCTCTCTCCATACACTGTGCTGTGCAGGCACAAGCAGTGGCACCATAAAGTCCCCACAGCAGCTTTGACCATTAAAACATTTGTTCCATTAATAAACAGCCTCAGAAAATTCTCTGCAGATGGTGATCAGTTTGGGTTAGAAATTAAAACCAGAAATTAAAACACCCCCGAAAGCTCTCACAGATTCTCATTCTCACGCTCTCCCAGCAAGATGATCTCTAACACACATCTTCCTGCAGAATCCAAGCACCAAGCTTGTATTTTAAGCCAGACCTCCAAAACATTGCCACGTAAGCAGAAAAGTCCTCAAAGCCCAAGAAAAAAGCAGTGGTAACAGGGCTGAGACAGCTACCAGTGCTTTCTGAACTGCAACAATGACACTGCAGAGCGTCACCCCGAGGTCTTCACTGATCTGCTCAGTAGCAGCCTCCACAGCTGGATCTCTCTCTCTGCACTGGCTGTAGATACTTATCATGGTTATGGGTGTCTGGAGTCAGATAGTAGGGTACACTAACAACATGGGGAGAGCAGCAGATAATGCTGCCAGATAGCAAGACAGGAGACTCTTTTCTTAAATTTAAGATACATATCAGATCAAATTAAATTTAAAAGCTCTCATTTCAAATTAAAGCTCCCAGGCTGCATCTCCCAGGCAATGACAGATCCAAGCCTTGGTCCTGCCTTTCCTCAGCCCCCTTTCTGTAAGCCATTCTGATCTGGAAGGTCTTCTTGGTAAGCTGCAACACAGACAAGACCTCTCCTCTCCCCGCCTTGCCTCATCTTTTCTCTCCTATCTCTTCTCTTCTCTGCAAAATCCAAACAAAACAGAAAAGCAAGGTCTCCTGCTTGGAATGTCTTATGTCACCTCCTCTCTAGCTTTGAGATGTGCCATTTTGTCACCCACAGAGCCCCACAAGCCCCCTCGGTAGTCCCTGGAACATGGATGCGACAGCAGCTTGGGTGCTGTGTTTCTCCTTGTGATATATCTACACTTGCTGCTCAGCAGAATGAGCAAAAATTTGAGCATCTCTATAATTTTATTTTTTCTTTATAAGCTTCAACTTTAGCACAGACTAAAAGCGATGAGAACCAATTTCCCCAGGAATTTGAGCACTGGCGCTGCCCAGCCAAACTGACCCTTGTGCTTCCAGAAGCCAGGACGAGGCTCTCAGCCTCAACCATTATAACCTCAGACCCCACCGGGAGGAGAAACACCACAAAATTTACCTTTGAGTGGATATTCCAGGAAGTTTCTCCTTCAGGACAGGGCGGGCGTAGCCGCTGCCTCACCCCAGGATGTCAGCAGCAGGGCGCGTAGCACTTACCATCACCAAAGTACAGGATTAAATGTTCTCTAATTTGCAGCGCTGGTCCTGTCTGCACAGCCACGCCCCCAGTTGCTGGAATCAAACATCTCTCCTTAGAGACGCTTCTCACTGGAGATGGGGGTTTGAAATCCATTAGTGCTGAGCAGTGTGCCAGCCACTGGTGACCGCGGGCAGACAGGAGGCCCGCAGACAGACCCGAGGGAGGCACGGAGAAAGGCAGCTCCCAGCTCCTAAGCACAGCACCGGCTGCTGGCTGCTTCCCTGCACAGACCTGTGCACCCACCCATCGCCAACTTGCAGGACAGGGTCTAATGATGTCTTCTCTTGTGCAGGCAGAAGACCTGGAGCGAGCAAGACACCATGGTGTGAAGAAGGCTAAGTCTGGGAGAGAGTGAGTGTCCTTTAAAATCCAGCCCTGGCTGCTGCAGGACGTTTTGCTCAAAGTTCTCTTCTCCGTAGAGGCACTTCAGGCACTCAGTGAGCATGGCTGCTCCCAAGAGCGATGCAAGTCCCTGGGTAGTGAAATGTCAATGGCAGCATGCAGTTTCAGAGGGATGACACCTCCTCTACAGTGCAAGAGAAGGTAACAAATTGCACAGCCAATGACAACTCATTTATTGCCCCATGAACATAAGCCCTTGCTGCACAGCCAAGTGGCCTTGCTTCATCTTGGCAAAGATGTTGTGTTTGAAGAACCCTCTGCTCCCAAGTGACTCCCCTGTTATCGTCTTCACCTCCGAGTGTACAATAACAAACCTCCTAGAAAAAGCAAACAGCTACAAAAATAGTCCCTGCTCCAAACTGCAAACAGCTGTGCTTTGCCCAGCACTGGTACTGGCCCCACCACTGTATGACCCACAGAGCTAGATGTTTCTCCCCTGTGTAATTTGGGCAAGGAGAAAAGGCAGCCTCAAGTGTGGCCCGGGGGCTTGCTGTGTTCCCACCTTCTCCATCCCCAAAGCAGCAGCACAGTGCCAAAACACGCTGCTGCTGTTGGCAGATTGCTGCACTCCCCAGAGCAAAGGGAGAAGGCAAGGGAGGAAGGCAGCCAGCAAAGCCTCTCCCTTACATAAGGCTGGGAGTCCCATGGACATGCTTCCCAGAACATGCTGGTGGGGCTGAAGCTGCCCAGCCCTTTGAGTTTTCTTTCTGAAAACTCGAACACGCACTGCAGGCATTGCGATGCCTGGAGCCCGATTTGTACACTCTGCTCACAGCTAGTTTGTAACAGGCAGAATAAACAGGCAAAGTGCTCTCCCTTCAGTGACGCCTGCTGCCAAACCTTTCACAAAAGCTGCTTTTTTTTTTTTTCCCCTCCTCCCTTGTAGCCATTGCCTGCTTTAACTAAAGCTATGAAATCCAAAAGGGAAAAACAAACAAACAGCTGGTTTGGAAAGCAAGAGCAAAAAGGGAGATTTATTCCTGGCAGTGGATAATGCATCATAGGAGCTAAAGAAATATTTTTGGTGCCTCTTGGGCAATATCTGAATTTTAGGGCCTGAGGAGCTAGGCAGCATTTGCAGGCACTTAATGTTTCCAGAATCCCTTACACTTGGCACCCACATCAACCGTTTTCCTTGGAGATTCGCAAGCACTTTGCAATGATACATTAATTAACCCACCAGCTCTCCTCTGCAATGAGATTTCCCTTTCCCTGTAATGCGCCTGTGCTAGGAACAGGGTAAACTGAGGCATGGCAAGGCCATCAGCCTGCAGCAGAGCTGAGGCCAGTGGATGCATGCCATCCAGCTCTCCTTTTCCGTTGAAAAACCATCCTTCCCTTTGCAAGCATGACCCATACTGACTTCGTTTTCCTCCACTGGATGGTGCCTGCCCCATTCCAGAGGAAGGCATGGGCACGTTAGCTCACAGAGCCTCTGCGCTGGCCCTCAGTGCCACGGAGCAGAGGAACAGAGAGCCAGCATGTCTGAAAGGCAGAGCAGGCAGGCAGGAGTGGAATGGCAAGCAGATTAGCAGCTGTGTCCAATTGCCTGCATGTGTGACAAGGCAGCTGTATAGGGAAAGGGGGAAAAGGGGCATTTTAATCAGTCACACGGAGGGAAACAGAAGTTGCTCAACCTCTGACAAGTAGCAGCAGGTTATGGGGGCAAAAAAACCTACTACAGGCACCTGGGAATCCAGTTATAACAAGACTGCAGTGATCATGGATAGTAAACAAAGCATCTCAGCCTGTTGCTGAGGTCAGCGAATGGCTCAGGGACTGACCATTTTAGTTTTGCTATTCTCTTGCTGGTCCTGGCTGACCCTGGAGCAGGATCCTGGCTGAAGAGCTGCTGGCAGACTCTTTTTGGGGTGGGAGATCTCCAGTCATTGCTTGCAGGACTCCTGATGGTGATCCCTGGGCTCTTGGGGCCCTGCCCTGTATTTTGGGATGAGGTGGTAGGGCAGAGGTCACACTCACCTGATGGCCTGAGCCTTGCAGGGATGAGGTGGGTCAGGAGTGGGCTGTGATACTCTCCTGAACTCTGCCTGTAGCACAGAGATCCAGCTGGCACATCACCGCTGGCAGGGAGCCACGCAGACCTCCAGCATCCTGTCGTCCTTCTGCTTCCTTGCACGACTCAACCTGCAGGGATAAAGTCAGGCAGCTGCCTGTGACTTCTTCACTAGTGGGCTGAGAGCAGCAGGAGCTTACTGCCAGCAGCTGAGCAGCCCTGCAAGGTGAAACCCTGCAAGGGAAGGCAGGGGAGAGGGAGGCCCTTGCTGCCAATCAGCCCCACCACCTCCCCATGCTAAGCACCCCCTTTGCTGGTAGCACTGAGATGCAATGTGGCGATACCACTAGCGCCGAAGCACCCACAGCCCTGGTGAACAAACGGTCCAGAGACACGACAAGGAAGGGCCTCCATGTGCCTCCAGCCCAGTGGCAGGGCCATGGGTGTTTTCCAGCTGGGCAAGCAGAAACAAATCCCGTTGTCCGCTGATTGGTCACAGCTCAGCAGGAGGCCCGTGGTGCCCACAGGGCTCCTGGGACCTGGCAAGCACAGTGGGGTCCAGTCAAACTACAGCTCCCTCTTGGGCTGGAGGAAGTGGGGGCAGCCTGCCCCAGCGGAACAGCAGCATCTTTGGGACACAGGGCATCTCCCTGCTGTCAGGCTGGGGGACACAAGCCCCTCTGCCCGAGGGTCTCCCATCCTCACCATCTCCTGGGCACAATCCTCCCACAAGCAATCCCTCCCTCCTCCAGCCCCATCCCTCTGCCCCCCTCCCTGCACTGCTGCTGCCCTCTCCTGAGCTCCAGCTGCCCATTTACTTTCTTCTACAAGCATTAAGGGAGTAAATATTGACTAATGGCACCAATTAGCAGCTGAGCTGCTGGGTGCGAGTTACTTAGTGACAGCTGTGTTGCCACCGGCCAAGGGTGAAACGTTACCTCACTGCAGGCAGTTTCCCCCTGCCAGGACCCTAGCTTGAGGCTTGGATACACTCAAGACACACAGTTCAGGCTACCACTTGTACCAGAGGAGACAGGGTGAACCCCTGGCTCAGCAGCAGGCGGGAACACCCTGTGGCATTCAGAAATGGTAGCCCTGGGGCACAGACCACTCCAAGCACTCTGTCATGGTGTCACTCCAGGTCTCCTTGGCTGAGGATGGAGCTGGTGCTGGCAGAGGAAGCCACACTATAGCCAAGGTCATCTGGCCCATTGAAGCAGTGCCGGAGGCACATCCTCCTCCTTAGCTGGCAGCACCAGTCTCCCACGATGGAGCACAGCCATTAAGAAGTTGGCTGGCACACAGCCACACTCGTAAAACACCGCAGGGGAGCTATAGGCTGCTGGGAACCAGGGAACCTGGCAAGAGGAAGAGGGGTGGCAGCTGCTGTGTGATCCCGTTCCCCCCTTGACAAAGTCCACCCACACCCCAGTGGAGCAAGGTGCCCGGGGACTGCTGGGGTCTCCAAGAACCATCTAAAAGGCAGAGGGTGGCTCTCTGTAGGATAAGTGAATGCCAGCTCTGGAGGATATCCTGAAGCAATGGCTCCCTGTCAGCCTACCCGAGGCACCTTGGTGGCAGCAAGCCATGATCACAGCCATGCTCCGGCTCTCTGGGAGTGCTGCTGCAGTCAGAGTCTGCCCATCCTGTATGGCATGGCATGGCAGGACAGGGCCAAGGTGCCTACCTGTTCTCCCAGCCAGCCTGCTCCCTGGGCAGTCTCTGTGATCACTGGCACCACGGGGACCATGGCACACGGCCACCTGCAGAGACAAGGCCTCCAAACACAGGTCCAGGAGCTCTCACAGCTGTGCCAGCCCTGGTCTGTGCCTGGCTCAACATTTGCTGGCTGGCGTGGAGGAATTCCGCTCTGTGCAAATGTCTGGCAAGACTGACTAAATCCTGTCTGGAGACTAAGTCCATCCAGTCATGCTTTCCCCTTTGGGCGAATCAGAAGCGGAGCTGTGGCTGAATGCTCCTAAACATCCCCCAGGGAGGTCTCCAGGAGGGCCCTTTCCCACAGCTTCCAACAGTACCAGCCGTTCATCATTTCCTCTCCTTGCCAGTCATGCTTCCGCGGGTTCCCAAGCTGAAACGAGGCCCCCAGGCCACCCAGTGGAGCACAGCCATGGGACATCAAAAGAAGGGCAGGCCAAACCCATGACCAGCAGCCCAGCTGCCAGGGTAACACTGGGACTGCCCTCCCCCTCCCTTCCTCAGCCCCTCTGCAAAGCTGAGCGTTCACCGGTGGGCAGAGGATGTTCCAACACGGACCAGGGAGGAGGGAACCTTCGGGGGGTCCTGCAGCCCTCACACGAGTGGCTGGGGGGACGCGGCTGGGAGCCTACAGTGCCCCGTGGCCACGCTGCCGAGGGAGCGAGGCAGAGTTTGCCTGTCCCCGGAGGGGAGGCACTGGCCTCTGCAGAGCTGCCCGACCCCGAGGGGCTCTGGGGGACTCCAGGAGACTCCGGGGGTCGGCGCTGAGCCCCCGCAAACGCATGGGCAGGGCGCGGACCGGCGCTGCCCCCTGGCGGCCGCGGGCCCAAGAGCGGGCGCACGGCGAGCGCACGGCGAGCGCACCGGGAGCGGACCGGGAGCGGACCGGGGGCGCACGGGGAAGGAATTAGCCGGGCGCGGGCTTAAGCAGCTCCGCGGAATGCGGCAGCCAGCGTGGGGAGGCGGGGTGGAGGCAGTGCAGCAGTGGCGAGCTGGTGGCTGGTGGGAGAGGGTCTGGCATTCCAGGGTGGAGAGGCATCCCAAGCCACCCCTCGGGCAGGGGATTTAGGACCCCTCACGACGCCGAGCACTGGGGTCACCATGGGGATGCGGAGGCAGTGAGCAGCAGAGGGAGACGTGGGAATAAAGGGCACGGGGAGCCAAGTGCACAATGTGGGACAGAGCACCCCGAAGTGTGGGCTTGTTGTGTGTGCTGTGCTAACCCATGGAGGGACTGGGGATGAGTGGAAGCTGGGAAATCTGGGAGTAAGAAGGGAAGTCCGAGGGCAGAAGCAGGAGCTTTTTGTTTGAAGGTGGTTTAAAGTGTTCGCCTGTAGGTAACACACGGTGCAGAAGCGCAGGGATAGTGTTAGGAAGCAGATTTCAGGGTCGGGATGGATCACATAAGGACAAAAGACTGTGACAGTCACCTTGAACATGGTAACTGTCCTGCAGGGCTGTGCTTGCTGCTCAGCTGCTGGCCACAGAGGAAGGAGTCCTGGCTGGTCCCCTGAGAACCCCAAGTTCCACAGGGTTGGGATGGGAAAAGGCTTGAAGTGCACCTCCTTAGCATAGGTTACTTCTCAAAAGGCAGGGTGCCTGCTTCTCTCCTTGGTCCTGGGCTGTGAGGCATCTAAAAGCACCCTTGTGCCACGGACCCAGTGCCTCAGGGAGCTGAGGGGGCACTCAGAGAGGGGTTCCTGTCACCACCCTCCCAGGGACTTAGGGCCTCAGGCTTATTCTGTACATCCATACTCAGCTGACAGGGAGTCAGTCTCCAGGGAAACAGCCTGCTCTTCTAACACTGCTGCCCAGACACAGTAAATCTCTTTTCTAGCAAGCCAGATGACAAAAGTCAGCCCGGACAACAGCGGTGGCTGGCTTCCCACAAAGATCCCTATTCTGGAGAGGAGCTGCAGAACAACCCCCTGTCTTCTCCAGTCTCCACACAGGATCTGCCACCTCCAGAGGATGCAAGCAGGTGGAAAACTCTCACCTGATTTTTGCTAGTGCTGTGTCCTGGGATGGTAGAGTTGGGAAGCTTCACAGCAGAGCTGAGCCGCTATGCAGTTCCCAGCAGTGCTGCTTCTGGCCCTGCTTTGCATCTGCAGTCATGGAGGTACAGGGTTTCCTGCAAAAAAGCAGGCTTCTTAAAAAGGAAAAGGGCTCCACAAAACCTGAGCTTTCTGGAGAGCCCTGAAGGGTCTTGTTGCTGGCAGTAGCTCAGGGCAGGGCTGCCTGCTCCGATGGAGGACAGGCTTCTCTGCCACTGCTGCTCAGTATCTCCCATCCTGCTGGTCCCAGTGACATCCAGCTTGCCTTCAGGGATGCTCTGGGCATTCCTGGCAGGGAATAACAGGACTTCTTATATGTCTGTGCAGAAAACAGGGCAGCACAGCTGGTGCTCCTCCGCCACATCCTCCATCACCTTCCCTGTGCAAGCCTGAGAAGCATGACAGATAAATTTCTCTATCTCCTACCACCCAGCTGTGCTAGCTTCCCTCACTCCCTATGTTTCCTGATCCATTTCAGACCCTACAGCACCCGCTCCCTTCCCAGGATAGCACCAGGGCACTGGAGGGAGAAGGACAAAAAGCAGCAGTGGGGACCCAGTTTTCTCACCTCTTCCATTAAGATCTTTACTGGGGCAGCAGAGCAGTGCCCTGACCGTGAGAGGCACCACTGATTTGGATGGATTTGGGTCAAGGGCCATGCTATGAACCCTGCTCTGCCTGTACCTTCACCTCTCTTCGGCCTGCACGCGAGGTCAGGCTCCCGCAAACAAGCCTTGGGCCATGCCTTGGACTCAGAATGCAGCCAGGACCTCTGCGCTGGGCCAAACCACACGGCGGGCAGCCAGGGAATGGTGTCTGGGGAGAAAAGACCTGCATGGAGAATGGTGCAAGGGGGGAGGGCAAGCTCCTAGCGGTCAGACTACAAATAGAAAGGGTCATGGGACAGTGCTCAGTTACTGGGACAAAGGGCCTGTAAGAGGCGAATGGGGTTGTAGAAGAAGTTCTGGCAGGGAGCTGAGCGGTGGCGCAGCCCCAGGAACCCCTAGAACGTGGAGGGCTCCCTGGAGGTGTTCCCTGTGGTGCGGGGACCGCCGGGGCCATCCAGGAACATGTGACTGACGGCGCAGGGAGGGAGCCAGCACTCAGAGAAGACTGGGACTGACTCAGGAAGGTGACGGAGCCAGTAAGCGGTAGTCGTGTCAGCGTTCGGGTGACATCCCCAGGGACAGGGTAACCAAATACCGTCCCCAGCTGGCTGTTTCGGGGCACGGCGAAAGGGGAAGTGTTTCTTGCCCCGTGGTACTGTGTTCCCGGGACAGGCTCCCTACCGGCCCCGCGGCGGTTCTGAGGAGGGAGGGGAAGGGAAGGCAGCAGCGCCCAGCACCGGCAGGAGCGGGGCCGAGCGTGCCGGGCTCGGAGCCCCGGTCGGACAGCCGGCCGCCCCCACGGCCCCGGCCGCTCCGCACGGCCGCGGGACGGCTGCCAGGGCTCCTCCG
>VYXF01010206.1:166120-186817 GCA_013397295.1 Polioptila caerulea | reverse complement strand
AGTGGCACGTGTTACCCCGTGCTCCCGTGCTGGACTGGGGCCATGGTGGGACTCTTGTTGAGCTTGTCAGCATCGACCCCTGGGGCTGACAGGGGGGCCCTTAGTAAAGCACTCTGCACCCACTGCCCCTCTGCCGGGCCCCGCAGCTGCTCAGGAATGAACTGGCACCAGCCCACCAGCTGCTCTCCTGGTATGTGCAGCCGGAGCCGGAATGCTGTGCTTTGGCCTCCTCACTGGCCTGGCCTGGCCTGGCCCCTGCCCAGGCCATCTCCCCTCCCAGCCTTACCGTCCTGCTCGTCTTTTCCCATTAAGGAAGTGCAAGCAGCTGAGCTTTGCCACTGGAGGAAAACAGGTGTAAGAGCCAAGAGTGATGGAGCCAAGTAGAGGGTGGTAAGACACAGGGGAAGCTCAGAAAGCACACCCCTGCCCACACAGCAGCACCTTGCACCGGCATTGCCTCCACCCCTTGCTGGGAACATGGAGAAAGTCCTTCTGCTGGTGACCCTGGTGTGCCCACCTCCACCACACTGCCTGTCTCCAGCCCCAGAAACACTGCAGGAGGGAGATGGGGTGGCAGGAGCATTTCTGCTCTCCCAGCCCTTACTGCAGAGCTGGGCTGCAGCCAGCACTTCTATTTTAAGCCCCACAATGTGTTTGAGGAGGCGAGTGGTGTGCACAGCTGAACCTCACAGCCTGACAGGGAGAGGCCCTGCTACCCACATCCCTGGAAACTTCTCCTTCTCCCTCTAGGGCTGGTACAGGCTCAGGGCAGCTTGGACCAGCTGCTTTTCCCCCTTCCCAGAACAGGCGGCAATTAGGGCAGTTGGAACTGGCATGGTCTGGTGAAGTTACTGCAAAAATATCTGGGCTGCAGGAATGAGGGTCTAGCCACATCCCCCTGCCCCTGTCTGTGTCATGCAGCATTCACCTGCTGTGACCTAGGCTGGCAGCCATCCTGTGAGAAAGCAAGGCTGGGCAGGCTTGGCAGGGCTGTGCAGGCAGGAGTATTTACTCTGTAGGTAGTGACTTCCCTGCTAAGCTCCCAGGGCAGGGAAAAGGGGCCCAGACAGCCTGTGGGATTAGCTGGGCTGAGTGCAGGCAGAGAGGAAGCACGGGACAAGGCATCCCTGTGAAAGATGCCAAACGGCTCAGGCTTCCCCCCAAGCAGGACTGAATCTCACTGCAGGGCAGGGCCCTCCTCATCTGAAGCTTCCCTGACTCCTTAGCAAGGACCACCTTGCAGAAAGCTCCTTTCCTGCTGTGCCGACGGGTGCTGCTGGACAAAAAAGCTCCCACACTAAGCGTCTATTTATCTTTTAATAAAAACCATCATCCACCCCCCTCTGCTTGTGCAGTGTGTCACTAGGGTGCCTGGGGAGCCAGCAGCACCCAGGGAGAGCACTGGGCAGGCGGGGTGCTCAGCACCAGGCTGAGGCTGGGGGCTGCAGTGGCTGGGGCACAGGGCAGCCCCAGGGCTGGGTGAAGCAGAGCCACTCGGCACAGCCTCTTGCCCCTGCGGAGGCAGCGAGCCATGAACGGGTGCTGGGAATAGAGACCATGCCAGAATGGCCCAAGAGGAGGATAAGAGGCAGGTTAGGACATTGTCTCCTTTTGTTTGGGGCTCACTCCTTCTTCCCAAAGAACTTCTTGAAGACAGATTTGTTCTTGGTGCGAGGGGGGCTGGTGGTCTTCTCCCCTCGTGTGTCCCGGGGGCTCGCTGTTCGGGCCACAAAGGAGTGGCAGCGTGCCCGGGGCATGGCCGATACCTGCTCCCCTATGTACAGTGTGACGGAGTAACTGCTGCCAGCCTCCACCGGCTCCCTGGGCACGGCCAGCGGGCTGATCTTCTGGTAGGTGGCTGCAAGAAGGAGCGGTCAGTGGAAGGGGCAGGCTGCCAGCAGGCCCTGGCAGCCCTCTAGAGCCCTCCCCAAACGGGGGCTGCAGCCAAGGGCACAGGTATGTCGGACCAGGTGCGTGCTGGAGCAGCATCGCATCTGTCCTTGGCTGTCTGCGGGGACAGAGGCAGTGGTGCCACCTCCTGGCGGTGACAGCGAAATCAGGACTGTACCTGAGGTGAAGGAGTAGGACCTCCTCTTGTTGGCCACCAGCCCATAGTCGTCTTCCGGGCAGATGTTGTCCCACAGCCCAGGGGACGCCCTGGGTGACCATTGCTGCTCCTCGTGCCCACTCCCCTGAGCATTCTCTGAAGCAGAATGGAGACACGTCACAAGGCAAGGCTATGACAGGACACCCCTGTGTCAGCCCCCAAGAGAAGAGGGAAATGTATGACTATCTCAGTATCCCAGGAAGTGAAGTAAATGTTCCTTTCCCCAAGTCCCAAGCCCTGGGACTCCTAGCCCAGATACCACCAAGTTCAAGACTGACCAACAGCCTCCAGCCTCCCCCAGCTGTCTCCCATGGGCTGGGGAGAGAAGCTGGGGGCAGTGACAACCCAGCCGGACAGGAAAGTCACCTGCTGCTGCCACAGTCCCATCGACTGGGCCATCCTGGCTGCCCAGAGGCCGCTGCAGTAGTGTGCTTGCGGAGGGTAACACCACAATCTCCTGGCTCTTGGTGGTCGTGACCTGATGATGTCCCTGGAGGTGGGAGGTCCCAGGGCTGGAGACATTGCTGGAGCTGATAATAGCAGAGATTTAGCAAACCAGTCTGGCCCACCGATGTCCTGCTGGACCAGCACTCGCTGGCAAATGTGGGAGAGAGTCATAACAAGACCCAGCTGGCCAGCTCCGGGCTACTCACCGGCCAGTACCACCAGTGCCCTCAACACGCCGTGCTGCTGCCTGGAAGTAATCCACTTCAGGGAAACCTGGGGGCACAGCAAACATCCTGCTGCATGCTGGCAGTGCACAGGACTGTCACACAAAGCCAGTCCCTGATCCCAATGTCCATGCTGCATGGGTGGCTCCTCCAACCTCCTGCTGTAATGCCTGCTCTTGGTCCTGACAACCAGCCTAGGATTTCATAGCAGGGCTTGAACTCCTCAGGTATGGCTACAGCAATAGGAAGACCTCAGTAATACAAGTCTCCTTGCCTCAAGGGCAAGCCAGGCATTTCCAGGCCCAGAGGATATGGAAGAAGACCAAGACACAATTATAATTTTCCTGACACGGGCTTTTTGCTGCCGAGGCACCACTGACGTCAGTTATGCTATTCCTGATTTATAGCTGTGTATGTGGTGTGAAAACAAAGCCTCCAAATCCTGCCTGGCAGAGAACTGCTGTTCCCAAGGCAGGCTAGGAGGATGCATAAATCAGAATATAATGCTGTGCTGCTTCTCTTCTGACCCCCCATGTATCAAAGGGCTCAGCAGAGGCTGAACAAACATGGTAACCACTTAGAACTGGGCCCCAGCTCTGCCTGCAAGGGCTGCTCACCTGAGTTTTGCTGCAGCTTTGAGACCCATTCGTTCATGAGGGGCTGGGTGGGGGCTCTCAGGAGATATTCAGAGCCATCCTGCAGCCTGCAGGGAGAGGGAAAGAACAATGATGTAAGAGGGCAGATACAACAGTCCCCACCAGACCAGAAAAGAAGCAGATGAGAAAGAAGGGAGGAAACCCTCATCTAAGCACAGAGCTGGTCCTGCCTGGGGGGTCTGCCCCAGCAGGCACACACTGGGGAGGGCTGTGTCTACTGCCCTGGATTGGGGACTCACTGAAGCCTGAAGCAGTTGGTCTTCTTGGTGTACTCAGCATCTGGGGTGCAGACTGCCCCGGAGAGGTTCAGGGGAAGGGCCACCACGGAGCTCTGCAGCACAAAGGAAAGCAAGAGCAACAGTGGGGTTGGATGGCTCTGCCTTCCCCGGCCATGAGGCCCAGAGCCATCACCCTGCTGCCAGCCCCCTCCCATGTCACCCCAATCTCCCCCACTGCACCTTGAGGCTGTCCCTGCGGTCCTGGTAGAAGCACAGAGTCTGCCTCATCAGCACGGCGTGGAAGAGGCCCCAGGCCCGGCAGCTGGCCTGTGGGACACAAGCACAGGACAGCTGTGATGCCAACAGTTTCAGAAGAAGATAAATGGTCTCATGCTGCTCCAAATGCAGCCCAGCCCCTCTGAAGCTCTGCCCTTCCAGAATGTCCAGCAGCAGTGCCGTGGCAGTTCCAGGAACATCCCTGGCTTCCCTCCATCCCATGCCATGTCTCAGCACCCCAGTCCCAAAGGAGCCCCACAGCCATATCTGTACCTTTCTCCCTCCTGTTTGCAATACGTGCTTCCTTTCCAGTGTCCCCTCCATCATCTGAAACTCCATTTTACCAGGGAGGACCTGCAAAGGCACAGAGGGTGAGCAAAAACTTCTCTGGGGCTGTTGGTGCCAGCTCAGCCTCCATGCACAGGAGGTCTATATGACCCATCCCCGGTGAGTGATGCCAAAGTGGGAGTGGGATGACAATGAGGAACAACTTTCTCACCTGGGCAGGGGCTGGACTGAGTGGCAGCTTTAGGGGTGAAGTGCCACCTTGCTGAGACTATGGGTTGGTGGGGGGTGTGATACGGGGACCCCAAATACCACACCTAGCCCTTCCCCACCAGCTGAAGAGGCCGCTAGAGTCAGGGAGTTCCCAGATACAGGTTATGTTTGCTGGAGTGGGTAACCCAGCTGCTGCCTTGGGTGTTCCCCAGCCCCCTACTGGACCCTGAGGGAGAGTCCCTGGCCTGTGGATCTCACCTTGCCGCTCTCTCTCTCCTCTTGCCCGTGCCTCCGCTGATCCCAGGGGCTGGAGGCCTCCAAAGGGGCTGCAGACACCAGGCCCTCCATGCAGGGGGAAGCCCTGAGCCCACCGGGGCTGCCACTGCCACTGCGCACCACCCCGGGACTCCCCTCTCCCGACGGGCTGTGGAGCAGCTGGGCAGCGGTGGGAAGGGTGAATTTGGCCACTAGCACGTTGTTGGCTGACGAGAGGATGAGGGGCCCGCCAGCAGTGGCGCTGGGGCTGGGCAAGCTGCCTGCCCTGCTGCCCAGCCGGTGGCTGGCACAGCTGCCTCCTGGTGGGCTCTGTGCCTGTCGCTCATGTGCCCCATCCCAGATGGCTTGCAGTTCCTCCTCCTCTTCCTCAAACTGCCTGTGGGCAGGGTGGCAAACTTCCTTAGTGCCTGGTGCAGGGCTCTGGGGCTGTGGAGACCCCAGTGCCCACTCAAAGACAGAGAGCTGAGTGGGGGCGGCAGGGGAAGCTGGTGACCCTCTGGGCTGGCTGCTGCTGGCTGGCTGCTGCGTGCAGGCAGGGCTGGGGATGGCTCCAGCCCTGCCTGGGATGCTGGCAGGGGATGATCCAAGCTCTAGCCAAGCGGCTCTGTGATGCCTGGCCCTGCCAGTGGCAGTGGGGCTGTCATCCTGGCCAAAGCGGGTGGCCAGCTCATCCCCCATTCCGACACAGGACGGCCGCCTTGGCCTGAAGTCCAGGAGATCTTTACTGGTGCTGCTGGGGTGCTGCACGTTCCAGTGCTCCTTGCCAGCACGGTGTGCCCTTTGCTGGCTGTAGCTGGGGTTGAAGCTCACCTCCTCCAGCCACATTCCTTGCTCACTCTTGGGGGACATCCCTGGCCTCTTCCTGGGCCCCTGGGGACTGTGCCCATCTTCCTGCCATCCAACTCCACGTGTGCCTGTGGGCTTCCAAGGCCTCACCCCTTGATCCTGCCTCTGCTCCCGCCTCTCTGCCCCCTGCTGCCGTGCCACAGCCCCTCGGTGGCACCCCAGGACCACTGCATCCCGCGGCAGCTCCAGGCTGAGCACAGAGCCCAGGGAAACACGGGGACATGTGATTTTTGGGTTAGGGAGGCAAGGGTTCTGAGGGGCTGCCCCGCACTCGGCATCGATGTCCTGCACCAGTGGGTTCCTGACATAGAGCAGCAGCTCCCCAAGCTGCGGCGCGGCAGAAGCTGCCCCTGGCCCCCCCTTCCTCCAGCCACACTTCTGAGGCCACGTGTTGCTGGGGCCATGGCATTCCTCCAGCGTGGGCCGCAGGGAGCCATCGCCCATGATGCCCTGGAGCGTCAGCAGCCGGGCCTGCTCCGCCCTGGCCTGCTCCCGCCGCTGCAGGCTGTTGAAGAGACAGCCAGCCCCGGCCTTCGGCAGCGTGTGGGACACGGCCGCCATGCCCCCGCTACAGGGGCGGCGCGCCACGGCGGGGGGACGCTTTGCGGGGCAGGTTTTCCTGGCCTCCACCTGTACCTGAGGAAACAGAGGAGGAGAGAGGTGTGATCCCCATCGCTGGACCTTCCTGTGCCAACTGCCCCCTTTCCATGCTGCGTCTGGGAAAGCAGGGAGCTGCGAGGGCAGGCAGACAAAAATGCTCACGCGTTGCGCTGCACGTGCAGTGCTGGGAATGACAGAGCTTCACCTCAGTCCCCTGAGGGCTGCTCCGGCACTGGTGCAGGCAGGGTAGAGGTGGACAAGGGAATCTGCCCATGATGGAGTCCCCCAGGTGTGGGACAGCTGGGGCTGACTCTGCCATACAGCTTTTCCCTGGTACTGCTAACCTCCAAGCCATCACTTTCGGGTGGCTACTGAGACAGTAGTCACTGCTGCCCATGCCTGCCAGCCCTGCATGCTACAGGCAGTAAAGCAATGAATGCAAGGGCAGGGACTGAATGCAGACCCTTCCCCTCCCATTCCTTGCAGACCCTCTCTCAGACCCACAGAGATGCAAGAGTCTGCAGAAGCTGGAGCAGTGCCCTCCTGTATCCATTAGGCTGGATGGTGCCCATTACCAAAATCCTCCTGGCAGCCTAGCAGCCTCTCAACCTGCCTCAACGCCCTTCATCCTCTGTGTCCTCCTGCCCTCTCCCTTGGGCTACTGAGCCTGGCTGTGCTTGGGGCTCCTCGCACACAGGCCTTTTCACACAGGCTCTGGACAACAAACAGACGTAGCCCCAACAAATTCCCACACTCCCAGCCCCAGGGTTACAAGCCAAGCAACCTGGAGTGAGACCTCCACCCCTGCAAAATGTGCACCTCACACAACCCCAACCACCCTTGTCCCCTTCAGCTGGCTACACAAGCAACTGCTGCTGTCCCCAGCAATGGAGCAGGAAGGCTCTCCCACTGGCCACCAGCTAGCCATACCTCCCATGGCCACTAAACCTACTTGAATGGAGGCCAAACTGCAACAAGCCCTGCCTGAGGCTCCTCCTCACATGCCCCAGCACCCACACTCTGGACCCCATAGCACCAGAAGGGTTTTCCCTCTCCCAGTGGACCACTGCCAACAGGGCACAGTGGCATGGCCAGGAGGGTTGGTGGCAGGCAAGTTCACACCATGCAGCCACTCTGCCCAGCATGCAGCCTTCCCCAGGACGTTACCTCTTCCACCAGCTGGCGAGGTGGCTTTCTTTTTCGCTTTAAGCTACCCCAAGTGTTTCCTAAAAGCCCCTGGCAACGCTTCCAAAAGGTTTTACAGCCTGAGTGTTTAGTGGCAGGGAGCTGAGCAAGGGGAGAGAAAGAGACACACACAGAGAGGACAGAGTGGGCAAGGAGCTGCAGCAGGAGAGCACAGGCAAAGTGGGTGACGCAAGCCGGCCTCAGCCCTAAGGCATCACGCAGCATCAGCATGGCCAAAGACCCCTCTCCTGAGACTGACACAGTCCCAGCAGCTCACTTAGAAATGGGCTAGAGGCGTCTCAGCTTGGGGGTTACCCCACAGCCCTCGCAGTCTGCGTTGGGGCACAGCTCCAGAGAGCTGCCCTGGCCGTGTGGCCGCTCGCCCATGGCTCTGCCAGAGCCGCCCACCGTCCCCCCGTACCGTCGGCAGTGCCTCCTCCGCTGGCCGCTCGCTGCTGGCCAGCAGCTGTGCCTTCTTCTTCTCGCCCTTCTTGCCAATGCTGAGGATGAGGTTGACCGTCCCCCCGAGACCACAGGCGCCCCGCGGTGGCAGCAGCAGCGTGGAGGTCTCAGCAGGATCCCAGGTGGCAGCCTCCCTTGGGGGTTCCACATCATGGGGTGTTTTGCTGCTGGGCTCCCCCCAGCTCTGCTCCACTCCTGATGGGGCATCTGAGTGGGGTGATGCGGGTGGGGAGATGGCTGTTTTCTCTGGAAGCTTTGGCTCTAATCTTTGCACAGGCTCGGGGAGGGAGCAGGGCATGAACTTCACTGGGCTGTGGATGCTTTCCAGGTGGGGTGAAGCACATGAGGCATGCTGCTCCTGGAGAGCAAGGCAAGAGAGGGAAAGGAAAGGCTGAGAAGGAAAGGCTGCTGGAGCCAGGAATTTTCTCAGGACAGCCTCCCCTTTGCCCTGCCTGAACCCCAGAGACTCACAGAGGTATTGGCACACATCCCTCCCCTACTTCTGCACCACCCACTCCATCCAGTGCCTCAGCCTCAAGGCTAGTAATTCTCCCTGACAGTCTCAGCATGGCTGGGTACTGACTTGACCAGTGGGGGATGTGCTTGAGAGGCTCTCCGGGTCCCTCCTGTCCTCCAGTTTGCTTCCCGGATCCTGCTGATGCTTCTGTGCTCGCCAGCGCACCAGCACCCAGCCCAGCATGCTCTGCAGCTCTTCCAAGCGCTCCTTTATCTGAGGGAGAGAGAGATGCTGGAAAGCCTGCAAGGACTCGTGGCCCAGGGACACTGGCCCTACCAGGATATCTCACAACAGAGCAGTTCAGAGATTTTTGGGAGGGGGATACAGTCACAGTCACATCAGGTCAGATCTCAGGATCCACTGGATGAAACTTCTTCCTGCCCTGAACAGCACTAGGGATGCATAGCTGTCCCCATCTCACTGGGGCTCTGCACCCACACCTTGCTCTTTCTTTCATGGTCTGTCCCCAGAGAGCTTCAGGGAGTGCTGAGAATTTCCCCCCGACCCTATTTCCCCTGTCCTTACTGTTGCACTCAGGTAGTGCTCCTCAGACACCAGCTGCTGCCCTGCTGCTGCTAGTGACTCAAACTCCTTGAGTTTCTCTTCGATTCTCCTCTCCAGTTCCTCACATGAAGTCTCTGGGAGACTGGAGCTGCTTGGGCTTTCAGAGAAGATCTGAGCCCGTGTGTCCTCTGTCCAGGAGCTGTGAGCACATGAAAGACAGGCTGAGGAATGACCCAACCCTTCTTCAGCCCTGCAGGCCCCAGGGAAGTCATTCCCATGCTCAGGGATAGCTGGAAGCAGCTCAGTGGGGCTGTGGCAAGGCTGTTGGGGCAGAACAATGTGCTGCAGGGCTGCCTCACAACAGACAGCTGCGGTGCAACCCTGCATTCCAGTCTCCCCGTGGTCACGCCTGGCTGCAGCTCCAGCACTGCCCACATACTTGCCAATGCCATGCTCTCACCAGCTCCCCCTCAACCCCCTCAGAAGCAACCCCAGCAGCTCACTGCCACTTACATCATGGCTAAGTAATCCTTGAAGAAGTGCCGGAGCTGGCTGGCCTGCTGCACGCGGAGCCGGGTCTCCCGCAGCAGCTCCCGCAGCCCTGCCCAGGCCCACCGAGTCTCCTGCAGCTCCCGGCTGACAGGGCACTGCCGAGCGGGGCACAGCTCCTGCAAGCGGGCGGCCGCCCTCTCCAGCTCCTCCATCTGCCCTCGCAGGGTCTGTGACACTGCATGCTAAAGATCAAAAGGCAGGAAAGGCTCGAGATGCATCCCACCCCTCTGGACCCAGGCTGGACTCCCCTGCGTTCTGGGAGGCAGGGACAGAGGAGAGGATGCTGCTACACGGGCTGCAGAGAGTGGGCAGAGCTAGCCTCCCATCTCAGCACAGGAACAGCACAGGACTTCCTGGCTTCCCTGCCCTGTGTGCATGAGTCGCTTCCCCACCAGTGGGAAGATGTGTGAGGTGCTGGCAGCTGGGTCTTGGCTGGAGCTGATGCAAGCTCTGTCCCCTTGCCTGGCCCAGGGGAGCACAGCAGGCAGGTCTCAGCTCCACTGGAAAATTACAGCCCGCCCTGCCACAGTGTGCCAAGGCTTACAACACCTGGGCCCCCGGAGCGGGGCCAGTGCCTCACTGGGACAGCCTCAGCCAGCCGGGACACCTCCCTGGCACTGCTCCCCTGACTCACCTCCATCTCCTGCTGGCAGCTTAGCAAGCCCTGCAGCCCCTGCAGGTCCTTCTCACTCTTCACCGTGGTGAAGCTGTTCTCTGCTAGGGCAATGTCTTGAGACAGGGCCTTGGCTCTGCACTGAAGGGCCTCCAGCTGTGGGGATACCTTTGCCACCTGGACGGGCAAGAGGGAGATTAGCCCTGGGGTGGAAGCCCCTGTGCTATCACCTGCCACACAGCCCCAGCCCACCCCAGCCTGGGGACTCCTGGCCATGCAGCTGCAAAAGGGCAGGTGCCAGCCATGGGAGAGACAAGGATACCAGCCTCGCACAGAGTGGTCCCCGTGAATCCCAACGCCCTGGTGTCCCACTGAGGACAGCTGACATTGCCCTGTCCCAATAAACCAGCATGTCCAGCTGCAGATGAACCACCCAGTTGCAATGCCAGGCTCCCTGCCTCCATTCCCTACCAGTCGCTCCAGGCTCTCCGTCTCCGCTGCCACCTCCATGACCCGCTCCCGCTCCTTCGCCGCGTCATTCAGCATCTCCACGGCCTCCTGCAGCTCTCCCAAGGGGCGGCTCATGTCCTCACTGCTTGGAGACTTCTCAGCCTGGGCTGAGAGCAGGGGAAAACACCCCTGCGAGCCGCAACGCCCGCTCCCTGGCTGAAGCCAGCAGAAACACCAGATGTAAGAGATGGGAAGTGACACCCCAGGCAGCTGGGCTGGAGGGGAGCACCCAATAGGGTCCCCTTCACAACCACACGTCAACCCTTGGTCCAGTCCCAGGTCCTGTGTGATCCCAAGGGATGCCTGGCCACGCTGCTCACCGCTGCAGATCCCTGCTGGCTCCGTGCCTCCTCCTCTTGCAGGTCCTGAAGGAACTCAGACAGCACCAGCGAGTCCCGCAGATCTGCTGCCCGGTGCCGCAGGGCTGCCTGCACGTGTGCCAACCTGTGGGGAGAGGTGCTCATCAGAGGAGCTGGCAGCTTCTGCACCTCCTCAGGGACAGCATCCTCCTCCCCACCCAACCTGGGGACCAGAGAAGAGGCATCTTCCGCCAGGACTCACTTCTCCTCCACCATCTGCACTTTCCTCTGCATCTTCCTTGCCCCCTCGTGCTCAGTGGGCGACTCGCCTGCTGCTGCTTCTTCCTGCAGTGCCTGCAGCTTGAGGCCACAGAGCAGGAGCTGCTTCTCCAGCTGGCTCATCTCTTCCAGGTCCTGGCGCAGCTCCGCCGGGCTTCTCATGGTGGTTGGTTCCAAGAGCGACCCAGCCACGTCTTGCAGCCACCGCTCAGCCTGGTCCAGCTCCCCCACCAGCCTCAGTGCCTTCAGGGAGAGCACAGAACCCATCAGCCTGGCTCTGAGTCACCCAGAGGAGACAGGAGCCATGCTGGCATCCCACTGGGGTAGCTGGGGCACAGGCAGCACAGTGGGAGGAGTGTGCCATCTGCAAGGCCAGCCAGAGACGTCGGTGCCAGTATTGCAGCTCCAGGACCCACAGGTGCCAGCCTCACTCGGTGATCCCCAGCAGGCTGCTACAATCGGAGCATGCCCTGGGCCCACCCTAGCCCTGACTCCACGTACCTTATCGATTTCTTGCAGCACTATGCCATTCTCCTGGTGCTTCCTCTGCAGGTCCTCCCACAACTCCCCCAATTCCCGCAGCATGGCCTCCACCTGAGGGCTCCCAGGAGGCCTCCCTCGTCCAGGCCCCTCCTGGAGGTAGGGAGGGCAGTTAGGTGGGACACCTGGTGTCCTCCCCCCACCTCACATCCAAGCAGGCTCACCAGGAGCACAGCTCTGGCACTGGAGCTGGGGGCCAGGGGCTCTTGCTGCATCCGTGCTGCCTCCAGGCTCGCCACTGGACATGGGGGTACTCCCACACCCACACTCTCCTTGAATGGGGACAGAGTCTGCCGAGGAGCAGGAGACATGCTGGGTTAGTACCCAGACCAGGTGTGTGTGCACAAGCATGCATGGCCACGAGCAGCAGGAGGGGGTCAGGGAAGCGAGTCCTTCCCCACCACAGTCTCCTCTTGGATGGGCAGGGAGCAAAGGAGACTCTCAGGAGACATTACCGCATTCACCACCGGGCTGACGTCCTGCACTGGGGTCTCCAGCTGCCGCATCCCCTGCTCAGTCTCTGCCTCTCTCCACCTCCAGCAGAGAGAGGAGAGGGACAGTCAGGACTGCAAGGTTCCCCCTTGCACAGGAGAACCCCATCCCTGTCCCCTTTTACTCTGTCCCACTCCCATAGCCACATTCACAAGCTGGTACCTTTTCTTGTCCCCTCCATGAGGGGGCTGTCCCATTGCTGGGGAGCCAGGGTTGCTCTCCTCTCCTTTCTTGTGCTCTGCCATCTTCTCCAGCACATCTTTTGGTACCTGTGGCACAAAGGTTCCCATTCCTCCTTGGTAAGCACAAAGCACACACCTGCTTTGCCCCGGGCCTGGCATTTATCACATCCCATAACTGGTGGGATCAGATCCAGGAGTGTTCAGCTTGGATTCTGCCCAACACCTGAACCCCTTTGCCATAGGCTGCCTTGTCTTCTTGAAGCAGAGGAGCTGAAGATGCCTGGAGGAAGACAGTGCTTACCATGCTGCCGAGTCCTCTTGTCCATTTGGCTGCTGCTTCCTTACCCACAGCCCCATGACTGCTATCGTCTCCTCGAGGCTCAACATTTGGAGCTGCAGCTTTGCCCCCCGGGGAACTGCTTGCTCGTGCTGGAGCCTTCCCTGCCCTGGGAAAGGAAGGCAAAGGAAGCCCAGGGGAGCAGAGGGTGAAGAGAGACCTTGTGTGGAGCTGGTGCCCTAAAGACAGCCTGCCAGGGGCTGTTCCAGGTCTTTCCCAAGCCTCTGGCTCCAGTGCTGGGAGGTCAGGGTTGGGACCCTGGTGCTCCTGCCCAGCTATGCTCTACCTCAGTGCCTGCTGGAGCTGCGCCCAGCTCTCCTTTACATCTCGGTGCTTTGAGGTGACTCGGGCTGCCAGGCTGGGCTGCAAGTTTGGGAGCTGGGACACTGTCACATCCAGCATCTGGAGAAGAGAGAGTAGCTGGGAAGTGATGGAGACAGGGTTCATGAGGGGCCACAGCCAAGGGGAGGGTGTGTGATGACAACCAGCCCTCTGGGGGCAGAAGAGGCAGTGAGTGCCTATCCTGGTCCTTGGCTGCCCCCAGGGAGACTCCCCCATCCATCACACAGCCTCAGCCACCCACACAGCTGTGGGGTGCCCACAGAGCCCACAGCACTGCTGGTGGCAGAGCTGACCTGGGGAGGCTCACATTCCCCTTCTGTCAGGATGCTCCCCAGGGCTCAGAGGACAGGGCAGAGTCTTGCACTCACCATCACCTGGCTGGCTATGTCCCTGACATCCCGATCCTGGCATGGCTCGCCCTCTCCTGGCTTCCCTGTACTGCAGATGCTGCTCTGCTGTAAGAAGAGGCCACAGTCAGCAGTGGGAGGAGGACAGGGCCCTGCTCCCAGCTCCAGCAAAAAGAAACAGTGCAAGGCTGCACTTGCCAACCCTTTCTCCATCCTCTGGTTCTCTCCCCAAACCCCAGGCTGAGAGTGCTGGGAACACAGAAGCCTCCATGCAGGACACAAGAGTAAGGTGCTGCCCACCAAGTTTCATTCAGGCCATGCAACAGCCCCACATACCAGGGTGAACCTGGCTCCAGTGCAGATACCTTTGCATGGATGGCCCCGAGCAGGATATCTGCTTGCTGGAGGAAGGAGGCCACCTCCAGGGCCAGCTGCAGAGCCTCGTGGTGCTCCTTCAGGGTCCCCTGCAGCCGAAGCCACCTGAGCAGGTGGAGGGGGAAAGGTGAATGGCAGTCTGTGCCTATCTGGGGAGCTGTACAGAGTTAGGCCAGGAAGTTTGGGGGGTCCTGCTTCCCAGCCAGTCAGCTCCTGGTGCCTGGCTCAGCCCTGCTCAGCCCATGTGTCCTCCACTCACGTTTTGTTGAGGTGCTTGCGCCGGGCTGAGATGTTTCTGCTCTCACTTTTGCCTTGTTTCTCCAGCTTCTGGGCCAGGCTGTTCAGCTCCTTGTGCAGACTCTGGAACTGCTGCTCCTCCTGGCCCGAGCAGAGGGGAAAGACATCAGCATCCCTCCTCGGGGACCTGTGCCATGCCCCAGCCTCAAGGTATTGGGGGTCCCTGAGAGGCCGGCAGCCCCCCAGCAGCCTCTCACCTGCTTCAAGTCAAGGATGCGGCGGGTGAGCTGGATCTTGTCTGGGCTTTCCTGCAGGAGGGCTGCCAGAGAGGGCTTCTCCTCCTGGGCCAGGCAAGGGTGTGAGAAGGTGAGGGGACAGCCAGGCTGCCCCCTGCCCCAGACCATGCTTCCCATCCCCCAAACCTTGTGCTTGATCCATGCCTCCAGCCTCTCAGCTTTCCTGTTAAAGTCCTGCAGACTCCGCAGCCCCCCCAGGGCTTTGCTCTGGCTGGCAGCCGTCTGCTTCAGGAGCTGCCACTGGTCCTGCAGGGTCAGCAGCTGCCTCCTCACGGCCTCAGCACTGGGGCTTGCCCTCCACATCAGCTGCTCGCCCATCTGTGGGGCCAAGAGACCCACTCAGTATCAGGGGTTCCCAGGGACCCTCTGCTGCAGAGAACCCATGGACACAGGTGCTGCAGGTAAGGGGAGCCCTGCCTGGCCTCACCTGATTGAGCTTTATCAGTGTGTTCTCAAAATCCTTCATGTCCCGCTGCAAGGTCTGAGCCACCTCCTCCCAGTCCTGGAGGTCACAGCCGTCCTTCAGGTCCCGCAGCTTGCCTCGCACCCAGCCCTCTGCCTGCGACATACAAAGAGCCACATGGCTGGGGCCTCCTCCAGAGCCTCGAGGACACGGCTTTGGGTGTGAGCCCAAACCTTCCCAAAGCTGTGACAGGGACTGGAGTGCCCCCTTTCAGCTGACAATCCATTTGCTCTGGGAATCAACAGGCACATCTGTGGCAACGGGGGTGTGAAGGTGTGCAGCACCTCACTGCTTTCCAGCATCCGTCTCAGCCCAGCAGGAGAAGCTGGGCTTGCCCGAGCAGGCCAGTCTGCATAGAACATCCCTGCACAAAGCATCTCTTCCTCGCTGCACCCTGCTCCCCAGTGCAAACATCCATGCATTCTTCCCACCACGCCATGGAAGCAGCCCTCCCACCATCTCGGTTCCCACGCTGCTGGGGAGGGACATGGTCTGAGAGGAGGAGGAGGAGAACAGGGGACGGGAGGAGCATGCGCACACGGAGAGGAAGCAGGGCCCTGGTGTGGGCTGAACCCCTCTCCCTGGGGCTGACAGCCAGGGAGAGGCAGCCAAACATGATCTCATGCCACAACCATGGCTTCGCTCAGGCTGGGAGTTCAACCCTCCCTGCTGCGCACCCCACCCCACAGCTCACATGAAAGGCTGCTGGTGGCCCTCCATCCCACTTTCTATGCAGCCCCTTGGCAGAGGGCCCCAGCTGGCCTCACCTGCAGCATCTCCCGGTTGAACTGGGCTACCAGAGGACTCAGGTCAAGGAGAGGGGCTGCTCCCACGCCGCTTCGCCCACTGCATCTTGGTGCTGCAGCAGACTCCTTGCCCTTAGGGCTCTCTTTCTGGGGTGACACCGGGGATCCTGCCAGCTGGGGGAGCAGAGGCAGGGTGTGGGGGTGTCAGTGTGCTGCCCCAGGGAGCCCTCCCCGTCACCTCCCAGGAGCATTTCAGAAACCCAAATGAAACAGGCCAGCATGCCTTATTCTTGATTCCACTCCTTCACTGACATATCTGGGGCTCTCCTTCAGGGTGCTGAGGTACCACTTCCCTTCACGAGGGCCACACTGATGGCTTTTGCAACCCCTGCATGGGGTTGGTGGGCTGTTCCTCAAGTGGGTCACTCCCTAGGTCATTCCAGGCTGTTGGGATGGCACCCAGCACCTGGATTGGTCCCAGCACCCGCACTGGAGATACAGTGCTTGCTGCCCCTCCAGCCTGAGGTAGTGCATCCCTGCGAGGAGCATTCATGTCTGTAGCATCTGTTTGGTGTCAGGAAGGAGGATGCTGCCAGGGGATGGGATGGAGGGGCCATGGGGCAGGTTCCTGGTAAGCCCCACCACTCCTTCGGTGGCACCCAAGACCCCCATCCCCAGTGAGTGGTTGGAGAGAGCAGAGAGTGCAGCATCTCCCTTGGGATTTGGCCTTACGGGCAGTCAATGCTGACAAAACCCTCTGTCAGGGTTCCAGCTCTGCCAGGGGTGACAGCAAAGGTCAGCCAATGAAAGTGCTGGCCCTTCTCCAAACTCAGCCCTGGGCCCAGCTGCACGCAGCCCAGGGGACAGCACCATCACCCGGGCACATACTTCCCACCCTTCTGCCCAAGGATGGGGATCTGACTGCATACTAACTACTGGCAAAGGGGAAACTGAGCATTTTCAGGAGGAACCTAAAGGTGCAAGGCTTGCTGCCTCCTCTCTGCAGGCAGAAATTGCTCCTGGGGCCAGCCTGGGCCAGCCCTTCCTCCTTGAGAGGACTGGGTGTGAGCTGCCCCACAGACTCTTAGCTGCCCCTAAGCCTACCAGGGAGCAATTTTCCAGGAGCCTGTGTAGCAATGGGGTTCAGGCAACTGTTTCAGGCTCTCTAAGCACTCTGGCATGTGCTGCCCTGCTGACAGCATGGGACTCACTTTCCAATGTCTGTTCTACTTAACCACAAGAACTACAGAAATCCTCTGTATTTTTTTTTTTTTTAATAGCAACACAGATTCTCAGGCCCTCCTGTGACTCTGTGACCTTTAGTCGCTTGACTCAGCCAGGGCTGGAGGAGGCCATAATCAGGCTCCCTTGGAAGCAATAAAACCACTGGGTGCTGCCCAGGGGGCTGATTCCTTGCCCCATCATGCCCAGCTTGTTCCCACACCCACTGGAAGAGGCAAGGCTCCATCCACACCCGGGCACACCACCAGCGACCAGCCTCATTGCTCAGCTCCAAGCTGCGTGTCATGCCGCCCTAACGATGAGGGCAGGGGGCCATACCGCATAGAAGGGAGAACGTCTGTCCACCGGAGAGCAGAGAACTCTGGCTTGGACACTCCCAGGCTCCTGCTGCATGTCCTCTGCATCCACATCCTTCCGGAGGAAGACCTAGAGGCAGGAAGGCACAGCTGTGAGCCTGGTAGTGCTTAACTGTCCCAGCAGCCAAGGGGACAGAGGAGCAGTCACCCACCCCGCTCTGCCCTGGCCCAGAGGTGGCTGCTGGCAGTACCCAGAAGCTGCTTGGCTGTGCTCTTGCCTGTCCCTCCTTACACATCCAGGCCAGGCTCCTCCAGACAGCATCCACAGCTCCTGCCACGTGTTCGGCAAATGGCAGGAGCTCCTAAGCCTGCTTTGCCCAGTACCTTCTCCATTTTAGCTCCCAGTACTCCCAACACCCTTTTTGTTCCTTGATTTGACTCCAAAGCTGGCAGAAACCCATTTAGTGATCACCACTGGTCCCTGGTCATCTAAGGATGTTCCAAGTGAGACTCCTCCGCCCTCTTCCTGGGCAGTAGGGCAAGGCATGAGGGCACAGGATGACATTAACTTCAACATCATGAGCTTGAATCCTCTCAGCTGCTGATCCCTGATCTCAGCCTAGCTGGGAGACGAGTTAAGGGGTCAGCTGGCTTGCAGGGAAGGGCTTCCAAAGGACAGGGGTGAGGATGGAAGCAGGAGAGGCGGGAGGAAGGAAGTCCAGGAACTGCAGCCAGGCACAGTGAGGATGTCCAGGATGAACTCCACATTAGCTTATCCTTGATGCAGCACAGCCCCAGGAGTAGAGGTGCGTGGGATTGTTTGGATCATGCCCAAGGGCATTAAGCCTCATCCTCTACAGATGGATCTTTTCTTGGGCTGTTGGATATAACAGGCTCACTTAGGGACCTCCTTCCACACCCTTCCTGGGGCTGTCTCTGTAACAGCCACCCAAGCAGGCACAGGGCAACAGAAACAGGGTGGTGGACAAAGTGTGCTGCCCTGACAACCCCTCCTCTGAGACTGCCACAAACGGGGTGCTGGATCAGCCAGAGCCAGCCTACCACTGCTCAGGCCACTCCAAACTGAGGACACTGTCCAAGGGAAACGAACCTAGGCAAATCAGAATTCCCTCTCTGCACAGAACATGGCTTCCCATCATCTCTCCAGGACTGCAGAAGAGTCCTGACATGAATGGCAGCCCCCAGCATAGAGCTGCTGCCACCAAAGAGGCTCAGAGTCCTACAAACAGCCCAACAGCTCTACAACCCTTAGGAGAACAGCACCACTGGACCTTTCCAAGGGCCTGCAAAGCTTGGCCCATGGCTGCAGAGGACAGACCACTGCCACTGCCATAGGATCACAACCCCAGCAGGAAGAACAGTCAGGGTACAAGGCTGAATCACAGCCCAGCAGGCACAGTGAGAACTCAGCAGGATGGTATCAGAAGGGGAAGTCACCTCCTTGCCTGACCACGGGGCTGAGAGGTTTGGATGCATATTTAGGGAATGATAGGGAGCTAAATGTGAAGTGCCTGTGAGGCATAAGACCATAGAAAGTTCTATGCAGTAACGTCTCATGCTGGCCCCCAGGGCTCAGCTGTGGGAGACAAGCCTGCAGGTGACACGGGAGCTTTATTTAAAGTCCCTGTCTCACGATCCGTCAGCCGCAGGAAAGCAGGGCTGCCAGCACAACGATGACTTCATCCTTCCCGCAGAGCTGCTCCACCGGGACTGCCCCCCCTCCTCGGTCCCTCCGGCTGGAGCTGGGTCCTCGATCCGGCAAAACAACAAACTCTCTCGGCAACCGAAGTCTGGGAGAAGGAGCTGCGCCCGCCTCAGCATCCATGAGGTGCTGTGCTAAATGCTCCCTAGGAGGACCCCAGGCTTTGTGACATGAGCAAAGCCACACGTGAAATGAGTGCAGCAGTCTCAGCTGCCGCCTCTGCAAACACTTCTTTCCCCCTCTGAAAGCAAAATTAACACGGCACATATGCTTGCCGCATTCCCATAGAATAGGCGCCAGCGACTTCCCACGAACAAGACAAGGGGGCCAGACCCGCCTAGGCAGCCCTGTGCTCATCCCGGAGGAGCCCCTCATTCCTACGGGGCAGGAGTGAAAGGCAAACCCAAGGGCTGCGGGGCACGCTTGGGAAAGCACTACCGTGCTCTGTGTGGGAGACAGTGTCCCTCTTTTCCTCCAGCTGCCATCCCACGGTTTCCCCTGCCCCCCAGCTCCCTCTTCCCCTCCCAAAGCTCCATCTTGCAGCCTGCCCACTTCTGCAGCTCCACACGCTCGTGCTGGACAGGGAGGAGGGGCCGATCCTGGCAGCCTCCTGAGAGTCCCACACCACCGTGCCCAGCACGTGTCCCTACCTTATATGAAAGAGGGGAGCCCTCATGCCGATGCCCTTTGGGCTGCGCAGACTCCGGCCGCTCAGCGAGGAGCTGCTTGCGTGCCGGAGGAAGCGGCACCTCTTGCGAGGCTGTGCCTGGCCTTTATTGGCAATGAAGATGAGGGTTTTGGCAGTGGGCTGCGCGGCTCTCCCTAGCACTATCCTGCCGGGAAACCAGCTGTTGCAGGTCAGGGTTAAATCCCAAGGAGTTCCTGCCGGCTCTTGTCAGAAACTGCGACGTCTCCGAGATGCCTTCCACCCCATCCCACCCACACAGGGGGTCTTCTCGGGCTCTGGCACTGTTGAATTCGTACCTCTGCACCCGCTAGAGCTCAGACTTGGAGGGCGGGGTGCCGAGAGCCCTGGGTCCTGATCCTAGCCTTGTCCCAGCTTTGCCTGGCTGTGTGGCCCTTCGTGAGTCACTTCCCTTCTTCCAGCCTCCGTTTCCCCTCTGGTAAACGAGAGAATGAGTTCCCAGCTCCCTGCACTCAACTGTATCATCAGAGGCATCTCGAAAGCCGAGCCCTCCTTAGCCAGGCTCTGGGGCAGGGCTTTTCTGGCTCATCTCAGCCCCGGGGAAAGCTCATCTCCGCTCACCCGCGAAGACTTCCTGCCCTCCAGCCTGATGGGACAGAGAAGTGCGTGGGGGGCACATGGGGGGAAAAACAAGTACCCCAGGAGCCCTGCAACGACTGCTACTTGGACGGCATGGGGCTAAGGCAACAGGGATGGGCGCAGCCTCCCCAGGACCTATCCATCCCTCGGCAGTGAGGAATGGGGAACTGCAGGGAAGACGGGATGAGAGCAGGGCACAGGGTATCGGGATCGCTTACCTTGAACTGAGCTTTCCCTGTCCTGCTGTTGTTGTTGTTGTGGTTCCTCTCGCCGCCGGCGCGGACAGGGTCCCCGGGTCCCCCCGTCTCTCCCGTGCCAGCGTCCCCGTACCAGTTGGACAGCGTGATCTTCTTAATGGAGCGGGCTAGGGAGCTGCGGTTCAGCCGGTCCTCGTCGGTGCCCCCGTCCTCGCCGGGGCTGGGGCTGCGGGCTTGCCCCGCGGGGGCGGCGGGGCCGGTCCGGGCGTGGGCCAGGTAGAGGGAGATGCGCTCGTTGATGCTGCGACGGAGGCCGCGGTGGCTGTCCAGCGCGGAGGCGAGGGCGATGCCGGGGCAGGCGTCTCCGGGGAAGTCCGCGGCACACTTAGGAAGCGAGAGCCTGGTGCTGATGGTGAAGGGCTGCACCTTCCTCGCCGTGCTGCCCGACATCCTCGCCCTCCCCGCTGCCCGCTGCAGACAGTGGGGGTCCCGGGCCGGGCACCGTGGGGAGAAGCGGCAGTGTAGGAC
>VYXF01010206.1:95384-165671 GCA_013397295.1 Polioptila caerulea | reverse complement strand
GGGAAGTTGGGGGGTCCGCACCCCCTGACAGCGGGGGCTGCTTGGGGTAGGCTCCAGGGAGAAGCACTGGAGGAGGGCTCCTTCCCGCCTCTTGCCCGGGTCACTCTTACCCTCTTGGGGATCCTTCCTGCTCCGGGACACCGCTCAGCCCTGCTCGCTGCTTCTCCCGGAGCAGCCTGGACTGCTCAGCTTCCCCAGCGTGAACCTGCCACCAGCCCAAATGGCAGGAACAGCTCCAGAGCAAGGGACAACAAAAAACCCCCCAGCTGTTCACTTAAACCCCCTCCTCCCAGGCCCGACACACACTCCCTGAAAGTGATACTGCTTCGCAGCCGAGGCCCCATTTGTCGGGGTGGCAGTGTAGGGGAGAAAAGGGGGGGGAGGGAGGATCAACATCTGCCCACCACAGAAATGTGGGTTGGCAGGGTGGGGTTCTGTTTCACTACAAGGCTTTTCCATAGCCCTTGAGCAGGCAGCTGAGTCCAAGGTATGCTTGCCTGTCATTCCCTGCCAGTGCCAGCAATTGTCACCCTGTTCCCATAAGGGCCAGGAATGCAGACCAGGTGAGCCAATAAGGAGAGTGGGCAAGGGATAGCCCAAGGCATAATACAGTGAGGAGCAGTTGGGTACTCCCCTCAGAGAGAGCTTTGTTTTGGCTCCACGAGGCTCAAGAGCAGGATGGTAAGGAGTGTCCTGCACTTTCCATCTGTATTCCAGTGTTCCCAAGCTGAGTTAGCTTGGGGCAAGCAGCCAGGGGAGTACAAGCTAGCCAGAGTGAGGGTGCAGGCAGGAAGGTCCATGGTCATGTCTGTGCCCTTCCGCTTCCCTCCTGTGCCGAACCTTTGTTTTGTTCCTGGTGGATGTCTGTCTTCATTTCCTCCCCTTGTTCCCTTCCAAAACCCTGCTAAGGCCCTACTTTTGGCTCTCGCTCAAGAAGAATTTAGGAGAATGAACAGACACGAGGGACCAAAAGCTACTGCTCCATTTCCCTGCCTGCCTGCTGTAAGCTGTCCCTTGCCCAGTAAGTCCTACCCGAGGGTGGTTAGTTCAGCCAGGGTGACCTTTCCCAGCCCCACAGATTCTTCCCAGGGAGCCAGCCATGGATGAGGAAAGCAGGCTGGCCATGTCTCAGCACAGGGACACCATGTGCCGAAAGCAGAAACAGCTCCCCGATGGCCCCAGAGCTTCAAGGACCAGGGCTGACGTCAGCCCCTTGGGACTGGCCTCCCGAAGGCTCCCGGGCTCGGGTCTGCTGTGGCCAGAGGCCGCGGGGCAGGCGCAGGGCTGTGCGCTGCCGCCAGCTCCGTGCTGGCCGCCTTACAGCGAGCGGGAAGCGCTCTGACGAAGGAAGCGGGAGCCAGAGCTTTGCTGCTGCTCTGTCAGTGTTTACGTTTCCCCAGGAGGGAGCATCTCCCCTTCGGTCAGGGAGGCAGCGGGTGCAGTGCTTGGCCTGCTCTTGGGACTCCTGGGCTCGCTGTGCTGCAGCCGATAAGCCTTGCTTGGTGCCTTGATTTCCCCAGCAGTACAGCTCCGCTGGGAATCTCCTCTCCTTGTGCAGAGGGCACTTGCAGCATCCTACAACTCAGCAGGCTGGGGACCACTGGGATGAAAATGCAGCATCCTAGGTCACTGTTAGTGATGACAGTAATGGAGGAGAGTGGGCATCTTACTCCCTAGGGAGCGTTTTCCTAGGAAAAGCCCTGCCTGCCCTGGGGGAACTGATCATCCTGCCATCCCTGCTGGAGGAATCTTGTCCTCCAATCCCACAGGGAAAGGGAGGAGCTGACCAGGTGCAGCGATGCCGCAGCACATTCCTGGGAACCATGCCTCTGAGTGTTACATTGTATCTGGGTGTAATGTTGATACACAAGGGAGTGGATGGAAAATTCTTTGGGAACAAAGGGGCTCTAGTGTGTGGCCTCTGCAGAAACCTGTTCCTTGCCGGTGAGGGAGCGCAGGAGGCTCTCACCCTGCTTTGAGAGCCAGGTGCTTGCAACATCCAAGCACTGGGAAGAAGGTGGGGCAGGGCTTAATTGCCAAGATCTTGGGACTTGTAGAAAGGCAGATTTTTGTCTCTTGCCAAAAATGCAAGAGATCATGCCAAGTCGCTTTCCCCATCTGGAAGGTCAGGGTCTTTAGCCTCCAGCTGGGCAAAAGTACAGCCCAGGGAGATGAAGGGATGTAATCTTGCTCCTCTGTCGAGTCATGCACAGAGCTGGGAAGAGAATACAACCTTGAAAGAAAACAAAATCTCACCAGTATCTACTTCAAAACATAAGTTTTAGGGCAGCAGAGTCCTGCCCGTGTGTTTCCTAGGCCAAGGCACGTAAAACCTTCCTGTAACTTCTCTGATCCATGGAGGACTTTCTGGTCCAGCAATCACTGCTCTGTCTCTCAACACTATTTACTTGTCTGTGTTTCATCCCTCTCCACCAGCAGATTCAAAATTCCTCACCAGATGGTTGGCTTATGTTTTGCTGGGTATGTGTCAAGACCACTTCCTTTCAGGCATCCGTTTTCTTTATTGTTTCAATTGCACAACCACATATCACCTATTAATTGATGGTAAGGGCTGAGATCCACTTCCCGAGCCTAAACAGGGACTGTATACCCCTCCAAATTCTTATTTCTCTCAGATGATCAGTTAACAGCTGGACATCAGCAAACAAGGAGCAGGAGATTTCCCCAGGCAACACGAGGATAATTTGTGCTTCTGGTAAGCCTGGAGTGGAGCAATGCTGGTGAGATAGCAGGGCCAGAAGCAGCCCACACAGGGGTCTGTCCTCAGGGCGGTGGCTGGACTGTGCAGAGCTGTCCTCTTGTCTTCTCCTACCTGCCATCCCACAGCCCTGAGAATTCAGTTTGTCCAAAGCCCAGCCCCTTCCTTGCTGTTGAGCATGGGTAAGCTCACAGCCCACACATCCTCTGGGCAGATCCTGGGGCTGGAGCCAGCCGGCACCTCCATCTCCTCTGGGACAGGATGGACCCTCAGGGACACCACCTCAGAGAGGGCACAGGCGGAGGGCCATGGGTGTGTGACATGTGGGCAGGAGATGGGTGTGCTACCTCCTGGGACGACTCCTCTTGGTTGCTGCTGCCCTTCTGTGGAGGGAATGTCTCCCGAGCAGTCCCGTGCCCTATCACACCACAGGCAGATCTGGCACAGGCCACCCCATGAGTGACCTGCCAGCACTCAGCCTGCTCCCAGAACAGCATCTCTGCTCCCTGGGAGGGCAAGACCCTCATGCCATCTCAGAGGCAGGCACAGGGGACAGAGCAACAGTTGGCACCTGCTGACGCCTAAATAGGCTGTTGTATGATAAAATCTCCATAGGATTCAGCAGGGATCCTGGGAAGAAGGACATCTTCACAAGATGTATGAAATTTGCTGCAAATCTTGCTCTGGGCAGCAGTGGGAGCTCTCAGAAATGGCAGGGGAGGAAGATGAGGGTCAGGAAGGCCAAGTGTATTTTGTTTTAGGAAACCTCACCCTTCTTGCAGGGATCCCAGAGGGTGCTGGTTGGGGGACAGTGGTGGCACCAAGCACCCAGCCCCGTGCAGGAGGAGCACAGGCCATTCCTACTGAGGAGGGATGCAAGTGCTATAAATAGGTTGTTTAATGCACTGTGGCCAGGCCTTGGAAAGCCCCAGCCCATGCACATTCCCTGCTGCTGGCACTGAGACGGCAGCTGTTGAAAAAGGCCAAATCCAGCAGCTGCTGGCTGGTGCTCCTGGTCCCTGCCCCAAGTCCCAGCCCTGTTCCCCTTGTGGGGTGGCCAAGACCTTAGCATCCTTTGGCACAGGTGCTGAGGCTTACTAGTGTGATGCCAGCTCTATACCGGTGTTGGTGCTGCTTCCTGAGCCAGCAGTGTTTGCAGGATGCCTCTGGTGCCAGAGGGATAAGGAGGATGAGGAGAGGGCTTTCCTCCCTGATACCCCTTGCAGCAGTGGGGAGACCGCCGTGCCTGGGTGGGAGCTGTGGGGCCATGCTGGAGTCAGCTGCTGCCCACCCACGAGCCCTCAGCTGTGGCTCTCCCCAGCCCCAGCTTGAGATGCTGGGCTGGGCCCCCACACCCCGTCTCTGCTCACACAAAGGCGCCTTGTGCCCACGGGAATGACATTCCTGCAGCCAGGGCCCGGGACAGAGCGAAGTGTAGCCAAGGGGGAGATGCCAGAGCCCAGCTGCTGGGGCAGCTGGTGGGGCCAGGTGGGGATGGGCCGCGGTCCTGGCCCCACTCCTGTGCCTGGGGGATGGACGTGAGCAGCTGGTGGGAGAGGGGGAACCCCCAGGAAGGGCAGGCAGCTCTGGGCTGCGGGAGGCAGGGCCATCTGAGGTGCAGGAAATTCCGGGATGTTGGGGAGCAGGAGCAGTGGTGCTGCTGGCCCACCCAACACAGACCTATGGGATAGGTGTGGGAAAGGCAGAGGAGGGCTGGACTGGATTTTGCTGGCTAATGCCTCTCCTAAGACAAATCCAAGGCTAAGAGCAGCTTTGGTCATACCTTGCTGCTCACCTCACCACAGCACTTAAGGCCTCTGCTGGGCATTTCCTTGTCCCCTTTGCAATGAGGGGGATGAGCCAGGCTACTTTTAGTGGCATTAGCTGGCAGCTGGGGAAGCCCCCACCTGCTGATACTGGCCTGCCAGCTGCCAGGGCCGGCGAGGGAAGGGATCTGCCAGCTGGCACCCAGAGGGAGGGAGGGAGGGGGCTCCTGGTAAGGCTACGCCAGGGGCACCTGTCATCCCAAAGCCAGGGTGTCACCATGCCCCACAATTGGGCCTGTGTGCGCGTGACGAGGCCCTGCAGCTGGGACAGGCCTCTGTTCTGTCCCACCTGAGCCTTGTTTTGCACAAGATTTGGGATTGCATGGAGGAGCAGGAAGCCTGGGCTGGTGAGCCCTAAGCCCACCACCCAGGGAGGCAGCTCAGCTCACAGATAGTCAAGAGACCAGCACAAGTAGCCCACCTCCATCCAGCCCTGGGGAGCCTCTGTAGGAGAGGGCAGCCTTGTGAAGCAGCTGGGGGGCTGTTTCCTCCTGCCAGCACACCTCAGCTCCCGTCTGTGCTCTGAGCCAGGCTGGCTTGCTCCACAACTGGGTGCTGCCCCACTGTGGGGACACTGCTCCCAGAGAGCTGGGCTGGTCCTAAGGGCATCCATATAAGGGATATTGAGATGCTGGGATGGACAAGGTATCCAGGGTCACTCCTCTTACAAATGCTGAGCACCCCTGGGCTGTCCAGGCTGCCATGTCCTTCTGGAGTGTGAGCAAGGAGCAGGATGCACTGACAGCAAGTCCTGCTCTGAGCCACACTATGAAGAGCCCCACCCTCCAGCACTCCACTGTCATTTTTGTGGAAGGCTTCTGCTCCTAGCCATATCTGGCATGACCTCAAAAGAAGCAGGGGAAAACATTCACTTCCCACAGACTGTATGGAAGGAAGAAATAAACCTCTTTTGGTCCTCTTCCAGGGTCCAGGGTTCTAGGCTACTCTCCACTTCCACCAGCTCCCTAATTAACTCCATCCTATCCTCTTTCCCCTCCCCAGGCTCCACAAGACACCTTTCTTTAAGAGCAGCGCTCCCTTCCCTCTCGCTTACATGGTGCTGGCCCATGTGGCAGCAGTGAGACACCTGTGCAAAGGAAGAGGCAAGTTTTTTTAAAGTCCTAGGGAATGTGGATGTCTCCAGCCCCACAGCAAGACCTGCCCTGATGGTGCTGCTCCAGCTGTGCCCCCAGGCTGGGCAAGCAGCATGACCTGGGCTTGGCTCTGCACCAGACCATGGTGAGCAGAGGGAGGACGCAGACCCCAAGACACCCTCAGAGCACACATCCAACAGATCTGTTTATTCCCGGAGAGCACAGTGAGCAGGGTGAGGAAGCAGAGCTGCCGGGCAGGCAGCAGTGGTTATTGCTGCAGGTGCATCCTCCAGTGACAACAGGGGTCTGGGGGAAGCAAACTGCCTGCCTGCCTCTACGGGGCAGGGGATGGGCCCTCACCCACTGCCAGGCTGGAGCCACCCCATTACCCCAGAAGAAGGTGAGGGGAATGGAGTAGCACAGAGAAGTGCAAATATGTTGGCACTGCAGTCCATCCGCACTGGGCAAAGGGGCCCAAGATAAAAGGAGAGTGTTACAGTGTGGGAGGATGAGGGATTGGGAGAAAAAACCCAACTTTGTGCCAAAGACCCCCCTAAACCACCACCCCCTGCATTCTGGAGGAAGGCATTGCCTCTTGGGTGCTGTACCCCCTAGCCCTGCTGTGGGCCATGACCAAGGGCAGCAGATGTCCCAGGAGCTTCCAGGGATGGGAGGGGAGGCCAGGCTGCTGTGACAGTGATGGCATAGCTGTGCCTACGTGGACAAGAGGAGCTTCAGCTGCTGCATTACAGGGTTGCACGTGTTCCCACGACGGAGGAGCCCCGAAACATTCAGTGCTTGAGTTGTAGGGCTTGGCCCAGTGGTGGGCATAGGCAGGGGCACAGAGGTGGAAGGGATGTGTTGAAGGCCACACAGGAAAGAGCCAGCAGGCTCCATGCTTTGGTCATGCTTGGTGGTGATAAGTATGGTGCAAGGGCTTCATAATATCAAGTATGGCCATTCCTCCTCCCAGAAGGCCACTCTGGCTCCCTCAGGAACCTGCTGCCTGACCAAGGCAATCCGTGCTGATGCTCCCAGGTGTGGGTGCACAGATAGGCAACGTGTGCCAGAGGGGACAGGCCAGCACCAGAGCAAGCACTACGTGTGTCCTCCCCCTCGTGCCCTCGGATTCACAGGGACCCCACGCTGCTCACCCTCCTCCTGTTCTGGGGTGAGGGGGAGCAAGGTGGAGTGGAAAGAAGCCCAGCCCAGAAGAGGAGAAGGAAATCCCCTGCCTGCCTTGACCCCTGGTCCACTGGAGAATATGGTGTGAGGCTTGCTGGGAGGCAGGGCTGGTGGCTCAGTGTGGGATGGAGCAAGGGGGGAAGAGTATCCTGTATCCATGGATCCAAGGGGAGGCACTTGGAGTGGGCCTGGCCCATTGGGGAGTCCCAGCTGTAGCAGATCTGTTGTAACTCCTAGCCACACATCGTCAGTAGCAGCCACTGGGAAGGAGAGGGAGAAGGGATGAGCAGGGTGTCATGTCCTCATGAGTCAATTTTAACAGCCCTCCAAGAATCACAGAGCCTGCAGCAGTCCTGATTACTCATCTTGATCTTTTATGGGTTCTTTCCCTACCCAGGGGGCTGAAGGGCTTTCTACAACCCACCCCAGGTGCCCCATTGGCCCTAATGCCATGTCCCCTTATTTCCCAACCCAACTTTCAGTGGGCTGAACTCTCACCTCAGAAAGGTTCATGACAGCAGTGCCAGTGCCTTCAGGATCCATGCTACGGAAGAACCCTGCAGGGACACAAGCAAAGTGAGCAACACATCCCTCTGTTCCTGCCCTCCCTGCCCCAGGGCCATCACTCACTGAACATGGTCTCCAGCTTGAGGAGGCAGCAGACAAAGTTGTCAAAGTCCACGCCCATGTCACTGTCTGCGTAGCGGGCCACCACCACCTGATGCAGCTTGTTGTTCAGCTTGAAACCTGCAGGCAGAGAGCAGTCAGCCCCCAGCGAGGCAGGAGAGCAGAGTGTAGTTGTGAAAGTTCATGCACCCACACGAAAGAGCCACCCTCCCACCCAAGGAAGGGCACCGTGTCCAGCCTCAGTAGGAAGAGGGGATGCTCTCCCTGCAGCCATATATGACTAGTTAGCTCACTGCTCCACCCCAGGCCTCTGCTCTGCCAAGATGAGATTCTGTAGGTCAGAAGAGGACAGAGGCTGGGACCATCTTGTGTACATCTCTAACTCTGAGGCTCCAACACTTGCAGGAAGCCTGGTGTGTATATGGGCCACACCTCACTACAACCGGCTGGCTTCAAGAATCAATATAGGCTAGTTACACTCTTCTCCTGCTGTTTGGGACAGCACTCTGACAGCAGGTGCCCCCTCCCCAGCCTCCAGCCCAGTCCCATCCTTCTCCAGACCTACCAGCTGACTCTAGAGCCATGCGCATCTCATAGGAGCTCATGGTGCCTGACTTATCCAGGTCGTACTGGCGAAAGATCGTCTGCAAAAATATCACAAAGGACATGATGGGAAGGCTCTCCTGTGGCCTCCAGGCTGGCTGTCCTCGCTCCTTGCTGCCCCAGGAGGGGTGCTACCCCTGTGCAGTACACCATGACCCCTCTCCTCCTCACCAGCCAGCTCCGGATCTTGTTCCACAGGATCTGGAACTCCACCAGCCCAAGGCGGGCACTGCCGTCTTTCTGGGGAGCAAAGGTCAAGGAGGTCAAAACAGGCAGGAAAGGGTGGAGGTACAAAGGCAAAGCTATCAGATCCCAGCCACAGGAGACAAGAAAAGCCTGGACACACCTGGCCTGCTCACTTTTCCCCCCAACCTTCCCCTCTATCCTGCAGCATCAGCAAAATAAGAGCCTGCAACCCAGCAAGGAAAGGGTAACACTTGAACTAGCAGCCATGCCACTCCCTGGGAGCAGCTGTGCTGCTGCTGTACGGAGCACATTGCTGTGCTGTCCTTGGACCAAAGCTGGGCTGGCCTGCAGCAAAAAGGAATGTTGTAGGGCCAGGCTGGAGAAGGGCTCAGAGGTGCTCCTTGCCTGACCCCCCAGCTGCACATCCTTGCACAAGTAGGACACTGGCCATGGCTCCTGTCACTCGACTCATCCACAACAGTTGGACAGGATGGTTTGGAGGCAGGAAGCCCAATAGTCCTTGTTCCCTTTGAGGAGTGCCTCAAAGACTGGGCGGCACAACAGCTCATCAGGCTAGGGAGGCCATGGGAAGTGAAACACAGCAACTTCCTCCTGGAGGTGAAAGTAGAAGGCATGGGGTGGGACCATGCTGGGCTTTTGGTGGCAGAGCTAGGGCCCAAGCAAGCAGGGGCAGTGATGGCCCGTGCCAAAAAATCTCCTGCTAAAGTCGAAGACTGTAGGGCAGGTGGCCCTGAAGCCATAAGGACCCCTTCCTTTCTTCCCCCAGCTAAACAGCTTCGGCACTGCTGGAGAGCCAAGCCCCAGCTCCAAGAGACAAGTCTTGTTTCTTGCAGGCTGACCACCACGAAAACTGGCCCTGGCCCACAGCACCAAGAGGATACATCCATCAGGTTGACCATGTTGCGGCAGGAGTCCAGGCTGAACCCATCTGTTTTCAGATCTTTGTCTGAGGAGAAAGGAGGAGGTTGAGAACATGCATCAAAACCCAACCTGCTGAGCAAGCCTGGGCTGCAGGGAGCAAGGGGTAGGAAGAGTAGTGCTTACGTCTAGCGATGACTCTGTTCAGAATAGTTCGAAGCTCAAAGATGCTGATTTCCATGTCCTGGAGCAGAAGCAGAGTTTGCATCACCCCATGCCTGCTCTCCACCCCACTTGTGGCCACTGCCCCCCTCCTGCCTAAACATCTCTGCCTTAGTCACAAAACATGAGGATGCCATTACATTTCTTGTACACCCAGAAGAGTTTTGGCCACAGCCGGATGCTCTTCCCCACATCTGCCCCTGTCACACCATCCCTGTGGGCAGGTGGGCTGAGCCACAGCAAAGATGGATTTGTCTGCAGGATGGGACTGAGTGAGTGTGGGGTGGGTTGGAACTCCCAAGGCCAGGAGTTCGGTCCTGTCCCCTCCCCTCCCCAAAAGGCCTTCCAGAGCTTGGTGCAGCCATACTCACCTCCCCTGCCAGCTGCTGGAACATGTTCTTGAAGCTGTCCTCTATGTCATCCTCAGTTATTTCCTCCTGGGGTGATGCAAACCAGAAAGAAGAGGTTAGTGGTCAAACCCAGGCACTGCCTTGTCTTCCAGGCTCAGTAAACACCAACTGGAAAGGAAGCTCTTCTTTGTTCTTCTCACAATTTTTAATTCCCACGTCCCCATCACCCCAACTGTGCCAGCCCCTCTCCAGCCACAGTGACATCCCAGACTCAGCCAGCCACCCCCTCCCCATCCCGGAGCCTCAGCAGTAGCCGACCCAAAGTGGCAGCTCCTACCTCATCTGCCAGATCTGCCGTGATCTCCTCATCCAGCTCCCTGGGGCAGAAAGGGGAGAACAAAGCGATGAGCAGGGTCCCCAGCCAGCACGCTGCCTGCAGTGGGGAGCATCCCACTGCTCACAGAGGCGGGGTGTCCCCCCCGGCCAGGACTCACGCGGTGTCCGACTGCTTCTCGGTGAAGACCCGCAGGACGAAGTCGGCCTCCTTGTGTGGCTCGAAGGTGGAAGGCACCACGATGTACTCGCCGGGGGGCAGCCGGATCTGGTTGCTCACCTCCCGCAGGTTGATGAAGGTCTCAGACCGTGCCCGGGACTGGTTCCGCAGGAAGAAGTCCTTCTTCAAGTGCACATTCTGCATGCCCTGGGCCTGGGGGGAGGGATGTGCTTGTGGACCACAACGGGAAGCACCCACAGAGAGTTGCGGGACCAGCGCCAGCCCCATCAGGTAGGACAGCCCTGCCCTGCCTGCCCATCCAGTTGGAGCCATCCTTCCCTCCCACATGGAGGTGCCCAGCACCCACTAGCACCATAGCCATGGCCAGTGCTGTGGGAGCTCCCATGCCCTTGGATGCATCAACCCATTTTTGCCCAGTCTTGTACTTCCCTCCAAGATGGGGTAGGCTCTGACAGCTCAGGACGTACCTCCTCAGGAACCTACAGATAGGAGGGAAAAAGGGGAAAAAAATCAGAATCCCAGTACCTGCCCCATCCCTTACAGCTGCAGAGAGCACAGGATGGGATACACTAGCCCACAGCTTGCCAAAGCTGGTGGAAAAGATTTTCTTGAGGACTGGGGTTGAGGTGACTGGCAGGGCTGAGCCTGTCCCAAGGAAGAAGCCTTAGGGTGGGCAGGGGTTACCTCGTAGACAGCAAAGCCGATGGTGTGCATGTCACCTCCCACCCGCCGCTCCCGCCGCCGGTGCTTCTGCATCAGAGCCACCAGGAAGCTGCAGGCCACCTCATCGTCCCCAGGGTCATCATCTTCTTCCAGCAACTTGATCTTAAACTGGGGGTTGATCCAGAAAGTGGCTGGGAGGAAAGGGATGTGTGGATGAGACACCTGGTTTCATCAAGCTGCCAAGAGCACAGATGTGGAGGCCAGAGGTACCTGGGTGATTCCTGCAGCCCCCAGCAGTGCTCCCCCGGCGCCACGTGCCCTCGAACACCTGTGTGTGCCATTTGCTGAGCTCGTCCTTGGTGAGGGCATCGGGGGTCAGGTTGCAGATCTCGAGCCTGGAGAACTCCCTCATGAAGTCCCGGAAAGACATCCTGTGGGAGGCAAGTAGGGGCTGAGGCCAGGGCACTGCTGTGGGGAGGGAGGAGAGTGCAAACAGCTCTGGACCCAGCTAACATTTTAGGAGAATTACTAATTCTTTCCCCTAAACAGTTATAGCTTATTTAAAGCCTTGTGCTGGGTTAGGGTAAGAAGGCATGTTTACTCTTCCTAGATGTTTATTTTGCATTTAGTTGGCCTGAATTTCCTTCAAGGGAAGAAAATTATTAACTAGATCAGATGAGAAAATGCTGGCAAGCTCTCCAGTGCTGGAAAGCCAGCTCATAAAGGCAGGTCATGCGCTTCAGGTGAAGCAAGACTGCAGGATCTCTCCCCTGCTCCTCTGCTCCTCCTCAGACTGGCTGCTGAAATAGAGCAGCACTTTGCCCCAGCACTCACCAGAACTCTCCATCCTCCATCTTCAGCTGCAGCTCTTCTCTCTCGTCAGGGTCAATGTAGTTCCACTCAGAGGAACTGGAATAGCAGGAGAGAGACAATTAGATAGGGACTCCTGAGAGCAATTCAGAGCTGGCCCTTGACTCCTCTCTTTCTGATGTGAAGGGCTCTGCACGCTGTGAGCTTCCCCTCAGCACTGCCCCATGCTTGACTGCTGTGTGTGCAGTGCTTGCTGGCCTTACAGAGCGAGACTGCCATCCCTTCTGTCCTGCTCACCCATCACTCCAGGCTCCAGTCCACTCCACCTGACCCCAGGGGTTCCTGATGCGGATGAGTTGTTCCTGCTGACCCCGGTAGTTCACCTGCCAGACACCAGACACAGGAGGTGGAGCCCATGCTACTGGCCAGGCTCCTATTGCTATTAAAGTCTAATCTAGGTGACTCACATCTCTGAAGGCTGTGACAGAATAGGCATGGCCCTTCACCAGCTTCTTGAAGGTCACTGCCTCCATATCAAAGGCGCTTGTGATCTGAGGAGAACATGTAATGATCAAGTCAAGAGGACTGAATTCATGTAAGTCTTACCCCTACCCCTTCCCTCCACTGTGTGGAGAATTCTCCTTGCTTTGCACTGCTCCAGCCAAGAGAAGTAGCAGGTAGCAGCTCCCTGTGCTCAAAGCCTGCTGGTTATGGACAACTTAAAGACAGTTTCCTTAGCAGAGGACCCCAAAGATGCATCAAGGAACCACCCAAACTTCAGAATTTAAAAACCCTGCTCCAGGTAATTTGCTGATGCAAAACATGGCCAGAGTAATAGGCAGTCCCTTGTCCTGCACTTGAGATGAACAATCCCACTCCGTCCAAAGGAGCCCATTCACAGCAGCTGGGCTGCAGCACCCTGTATTGTGCCACAGGGCTGCCACACTGGCTCTGGAAAGGGTGCTGTGGCAAGAGGGCAAAGAAGTAACCTCCCACCCGGTGTCCAAGCGAGGGGACTGCTGATACAGCCTTGGGCTGTGGCAGAGCCCCGGCTCATCCTGACCCAGAACTTACGTCGATGGAGCAGCCCAGCAGGGACCCCCTCTCCAGCGCCTTGCGGATGATGTGGCCCATGTTGCGTGGCGGCCGCTTCAGGTCGTACATCTCTGCCACGCCGCCCGTGAAGTCCTCGAAGCCCTCGGTGGTGCTGCCCCCCGAGAGCGACTCGTAGCAGCCGTTCAGCCTGAGGGGCGCGCGAGGAGACGGGGAGGTGGCACCCTGCAGCTGCCCGGCCACCCAGCACAAGCGGGGCCAGGACAGAAGGGACTCCCTTCCCTCCACCCCGCACAGTGACCCCATCCATGCCCACCTGCCCACCACAGGGATACCCACTTGGCATAGGCCTTCTCCAGCAGAGCACTCCAGAACTCGGTGCACTCTGCCGAGTGGACGAACAGAAGTTCCCCATCCTTGGTGGGCAACAGGTCATCCACCACCACGTCCACCCACTCACCGAACTGCCAGATCTGGGGGGTGAGGAGACAGTGGGGTGAGCTCAGAGCATCACATTGCTCACCTCGACCCCAGAGGGATGGCCTCAACCTACCACCCTCGCCTCTGCCACAGCCCACCGGCTGTGGAGGGCCAAAAGCTCCCAGCCCACCTGGAAGTGAAAGATGCCAGCATAGTCCTCCTGGAAGCTCTGTCCATGGGGCACCACGCGGTGCAGGAGCTCCTCGTTGAGTGTGAGGGAGCCAATGGCAGCCAGCAGCCAGCAGTCGCCTGGGGAAGGAGAGGAAGCTGGTATGAGTACCCATCACCTCCCTAGCTGGGAGGGTAGGTGATGGATGTTTAGGAGCCCATGGTGTGCTCTCCTTGCAAATGTTTGGGGCTATCCAGCTCAAAAAGTCCACGGAAAAACCAGAGAAGGTCCAGCAAGCAGAACTCAGGGATCCAGGCTTGCTCAGCCTGCCCACAGAGAGAAGTATTAGCTCAGGGCAACAGGGAATGTTCCTCCCTCACCTGAAGCCTGTGTCCAGACCACCACACACAGTCAGCACCAACAGCCCCCTCCTTCAGCCATTTATCTGGACCCTCACAGAACTCATTCATACAACTGCCCTCCATATCTCAGACAGCAAGTTCTGCAGCAGAATTACACTTTGCATGTAAAAAGCCACTTTAGCAAGCAAGTGGTTTCATGCTGCTGCCTCAGCTTCTCAAATTGCAAGCAATGCCACCAAACTTCTCCTTCCAAGTGATCTTAACCACAAGTGCTTCTCCAGGCCAGAACTGTGCTTTAAATTCTTTGCCTTGATTCTCTTTTCTTTCTTTGAAGCCTTTCACACCTTAGCCTCAAGCCTGGATAACCTGTAACTGGGCTGTGGTTTGACAAAATGCCACTTCTGAGTTTTTAATGACCAAGTGAACACTACCACAGTGCTTTAAGCTGTTATGCACTCCAATTGCCACCTCAAAATTTGTCCTAATTACTGGTTATATTAAATGTAGTCAGCCCTGAAAACAGCATGCTAAATGTGCTAAGGTATACAGTACTCCCAATCAAGTGCCCTGCTTGCTCCCAATCAGGACAACACTCTGTGATACCAAGATCTGTTTCTGATGACCACAAAATCCCAGTTGTGGTTCAGCTTTGCTAGCCTACCCAGCCCATAAACACTGCTCTCCTAGCCTCAGTGCCTTTGCCTTGGGAGACACCCCTGGAGAAAAGGCAAATCACCACTTGTACACATCTCGATTCCTTTCTGCCACACCACATTGCTTCACAAGCATTTTGTCACCACCACCACCACCTCAGTTTGTTACTGTCATGTAGCTGTGATCCCTCACCATTTACCAAAGCAGGGAGCTCTTTGCAGCAGCTCCTGGCGTTGTTATCAGCGTGTGTCAGGCATGTATGCACCCAGAATCTCCACTGACCTCAGCATGGCCAAGCTGTGCACACATCAACTCATTTTTGTGGAGCTTGAACCTAGAGCTACCAGGAGGCACAGGGTGCCCCAAGACTTGCAGTTTCCACCTCACTGAATGGAAAGGGCCACCCAACTCTCCCCAGTCACTACTGCCTTGACCAAGGTCCAGGGACAAAGCTTCAACACTCACCCAGAGCCCCCTGGCAGATGTCCGTCCGGGTGGCACCGCCAACAATGAACTGAGGGTCATCCACTAATTCCTGCAGAAGGACAGAATCAGATACTGATGCTGGATCTAGGCAGGGCCTGGGCTTTAGCAGTGCTGGTACCCACTGCAGCTCTGGCTTGAGAGAAATGGCCCCTGTGAGATGTACCCCACCTGCCCTCTGCAAAGGCTACTTGACTGCAACCCCGAGGCCATCATGGTAAGGCAAGGCAAGATCGGCTGTAGCCATTGGAGGACAAGGCTGGATGACATTCCCTTGCCCTCATGGCACCAGGGGATATGCACTCTCAAAAGCCCCAGCTATTGAGGGTGACATGTCCATGCCATGACACCTAGGAGCAACAACACAATCTGCCTACTACTTTGAAGCCCACAGTCTGCTGCCCAGAGGAAGCAGTGCCTGCTAGACACAATGCTTTTCTGAGCAGACACTCATGGGGATCAGCCCTGGGCCCTTGGGAAAGTGGCTCTGCAGCACTCCAGGGACTTTGAGCACTGAGGGGTGCCAGCAAGGGCCAGCACACCACATCAGTGCAGACGTGCAGGGTGGGGACGCCAGCCCAGCCTGAGAAGAAGCAAGCTCAGCACTTACCGATGGACGCTTCCACTCCACTCCCCGCGTCTTGCTGGAGTGCGGCCCCAGCTCCTTGAATCCAAGGGCAGACGGGCCAGCTGGGAATTGGGGATCCCTGAAGAGGGTGCCACTCTCAATGCACTGCTGCTTGAGGGCCTCATAGTCCTGGTTGAGGTACTTGATGGCGTTGTTGTGCTGGCCAAGCCCCTCGGCTCTCAGGCGGTCTCTCTGCACACGAGCAGCCATCCCGCCAAAGGGCATCATAGCTGGGCACCAGCACCGCTACCTCCCGCTCCACTCCCTGCAACAGAACAGGCACGGCCACGCTGAGGCAGGGCCCGCTACCTTGCTCTTCCCTGGGGATATCAGCCATCACACAGAGCCAGGCTCGGAGGCTGAATCCCCAATTCCCCACCACTCCCACAGCAGGGACCTTCTCCAGCAGCATTGGCCTGGTCCAGTGAGCCCAGCGACACACAGAGCACCCCAGGGTGGGCACACACACCAGGAGAACCTCCCAGATCCCACCCCAGCAGCAGCCCCATTCTGAGCCCGGTCCCCCAGCCTGGCCGCTGCAGCCCTGCAAGGGGGCGAAGCAGCATTGAGGGCTCGCTGGGAGGAGGCAGCCCGCCTGCACCTAAGCTATGGGTCCTGTCTTGTCCCTGCTACGCCAAAAGGCTGAGCCCGGAGGAATTTCAGACGCTTTCCAACCTCGTCAGCCTCTCCTCCCGGCGCAGCTTTCCGCGTTCTTCCCTCGTCCCGACTCCTCCTCACCCGCCTCAGCAGCCGCCCGCAGCTTCTCCCACCCCCAGGGGCCTCTCCCTCTTTTTCCCCTCTTCTCCGAAAGCCGGCCCGGCTGCCTCAGCACTGAGTCAGTAGGGCCGGGAAGGGAGGAGCCCAGCGGGGCGCAGAGAACTCTAGCAATGGGGCCAGAGGAGGACAGGGAAGGAAGAGGCGGGACGGCACACACACACAGGGAGGATGACTCAAGGCTCGTCCACCGCCAGTGGAGCAGCCTGTTGGGAGATACCGGGAAGGCATTACGGAGTTCAGCGAGTTCAGCGGGGCACCCCGGCACCGCGAGAGCGGGGCAGGACAGACACCGCAGAGCCCGCACCCCGCACCTCTCTCTGCCCTGGCCATCCTCCCGGGGCTTTGACCAGCAGCTCACGGCCAGGAGCTTCGAACCGGCTTGGCACAGCTGCCAGGCATGTCTGGCCCCGCAGCCCTGTCCCACTGTGCCCGCTGCGGCGGGCCAGTCTCGGCTCCCCTCCCGGCGTCCAGCTGCCCTCAGCCCTGTCCAGGCACCATGGCAGTAGCCAGCGCTCACCCACCACACCGCCCAGGCTGGAAGGGGCCTCTGGGACCGTCTGGTCCAAGCCTCCATGCAAGCAGTGTCACCTGCAGCAGGGCCATGGGGCAGGTGCCACCACCTCCAGTTCACCGGCATCTGCGGCTCATCCTGCCCCACTCCCCAGCCATCTCAGCTCCAGCTTGGCTCGGCTGGTGCCGAATACTTCAGAGGTTTCTCCATGTGAGAAAGTGGCGTCGTTCTTGGGTAAATAAGCCAGGAGCCAGCAACCCACTCAGAGCAGCAAACTCGAGTGCCAGTGCTGGCCCACTCCCTCCCCAGTACCCTATCCCAGGGGAGCAGGGTGCAGCCTGGCTCCACAGAGGCGGCTTTCCTTGTCCTGAATTGTGCTGTGATAGCTAAAGGGAAGGCAGGCAACAGTGAATAGGGTGCAAGCTCCTGGCACATACATAAGGCATAAACTTGGCTGCTAACCCATGTGGCTGTCCTAGCCAGAAGCTTTTCAGAAGAAAAAATCTACTCTTCCCCATCACTCTGCCTGCTCTGGGATGCTCTAAACTCACTACCCTTCTCTAGGGCAGCACCAGCCCTTCTCTCCTCTATGATGGTCCCAAATGCACAGAGCTCCTCCTACGACTCCTGTCCTGCAGCCAGCACCCTGGCAGTCTCTGCCAGCAGCAAGGCACTCAGTGCCTGCATAGCTGGCAGGATGGCTTCTCCAGCCCCAGCCACTGCCCAGGACACAGGGGGCCTGAGGGAGGAGGGATCCCAAATGCCCACACTGCCTCCAGATCCCACCTCACCACCTCCCTGGCACTCACACCACAACCTGGCAGAAACTTCCCCTACCCATAGCCCCTGACGGGTTCCCTGCACCCTTTCCCACCCTACCTACCGGCACTGGACATGGCTGCGGACACGGGGAGCTCGGTGCAGACACGGGCACCGTATGAGTTATTCTTAGCTCTGAGGCTCAAAATACTTGGGAAGGCTGTGCTCAGCGGCAGACAGAGGTCACGCAAGCGCACAGCAAAGCAAAGCATTTCAGACCCCAGAATGGGAGAGGAACCACATGGGTCTTTGAAGCAATGGGGCCAGCTGCTGGCATCTCCCCAGGCTTATGCTGACGGACACTGCAGGTCCTCCACGTAGGAGGAAGGGGTGTGATGAGACAAGCCAAGCCTCCAGGGCAGTTTTCCACCACTGGTGACATCCAACTACAATATGATGCTTTCCAGCACTCGAGGCACCTCTGATCCTTCCCAGGTGGGAGCAAAAAGACAAACTGTTTCCTGACACCTTGTGCACTTTAGTGCACACTGCAAAACCCTTGGGCAGCATCATTGTTGAAGTCGAGCCATAAATCTTTGCAAACCTCTGTTTTGCCAGCTGCTCTTGCAAATCAACGGAAGTGGGGAGTTCCCTCCCTCAAAACCAGCCCTGACACACGGTATCCTGCCGCATACTCAGCTCGGCGCAAGGCATCACAGCCGCCCATGGCATCCCACAGTGCTTAAGCAGCTCTCAGGCCCCTTTCCAGCCCTCCGGATGGCAAAGATCCTCGTTTCCCACAGGCTCCCCTTTATGTTAGCGCATCTCTTTGACGGGATGCAGGCTTGGCTTTGGGGTCAGTAGTGCATCCCGGGAGGCTGCGGTATTCAGTTTACTCCTCGCTCCGACTGGGAAGCCTCTGGGTCTCTGCGGATGCGTTACCTAACGCCAAAATCCCCGCAGACAGAAAGGGGATGGGAGGGGTAGGCATGCCTAGATAAGCTTAGAAAACAGAGAAAGCAGCCAGGGAGGGGGAGACGGACGGACCCGCAGCCCTGCCCGCCCTGCGGCGGGCTACCCCCCGGTGCATAACCCCTTGCTGGGGGTCGGATAAGGGTGAGGATGGGGGGATGGACTTACGGAAGCTGCTGCCGCCACCGCCCTGCCCGCTTCGGCTGGGCCCGGCCCGGCCCAGCCCAGCCCGGCTCAGTACAGCCCCGCGGAAGGTGGAGTTTCGGCGTGCGAGCAAAGCCGGAGGGCAGTGGGAGGGGGAATTAAAGGAGCAGTGACAGCTTAAAGGCACTGGGAGGGGATTATTGATCGAGGCTGATGGTGAGGTTCTGTCTGCTGTCACCCTCTCCTAGCTCCCAGGGATAGAGGGGTTCCGCCGGGATGGGCGTGCTCCTTCCGTCATTGTTCTGAGGAAGGGGTTGGGTGCACACGGAAACCGGGGCTGGAAGGAAAAGAGGAAGCAACTTTCCGCTAGGAATTGATTTGCGGGTGACTGTTCCACACTGTCGGCACCCCAGCGTAGCTGGCTGAAGCTCTGTACTGCACCTTGTCCCCAGGACTTGTTGACCTTCTGGTGCCACGGCTGAGTACGGGGGTCCCACCGGGTATCCCAGACCTTGTGTCCCTTCTTCCTTCCCTCCTGCCTTGGGGGGGGGACTGTGCCTGCACCGCCTCAATCGTTAAAGCCCAGGTGGTCAACAAGGCCACCACTAGCTACCCCAGCCTCCCTGCCTGCCCCGGCTGGCACCGCCTGTGTCCACCACCAGCTGCCCCTCGCTGCTGGGCACCAGCAGGGCCCTCTCCGGGCAGGTCCCATTGTCCTGGGATGTTCCGCAGGCACACCGGGGCTGCCCCTGCGTGTCCTCCGTGACTCACGGTGCAGCTATGCTGGGTGGTGCCCTTACCAGCGGGCATAGCCACACAGGGCTTGGCACTGTACCATGGAGCCCTGTGTGGCTCAACATGGCTTTGCCTAGCATGGCATGGCTCAGCATGGATTGGCACAGCTTGGCCTGGTGTGGCTTAGCCCAGCACATCTGGCAGCGCCTGGCCTGGCACGAGCAGCTCAGTTCAGCCCAGCCCCGTCCCAGAAAAGAAGCTCTGCATTGCCATTCTTTTGGTGTTAGGGCTTATCAGGGTGATCCTAGTGGGCAACACCAACCCTGGAGCTCCTCCTTCCCTGGTGCCAGCTGGGCAGGCTGTGCCCATGCAGACTCACTGGAGCACCTGGCATCGAGCCTGCGGGAGCCCAGGCCTCACAAGGCACCTGCTTTCTACCTCACCCCACCTTGCCCCAGGGGGTAAATCCTTCCTAAGCAGGGAGCAGGTTGCACATGGCACCAGGAACCACATCCCTTGCCTGGGGGAAGGGCATCCCAAACACTTAAAACCAGCTGTAGCACGGGCCTGCTGCTGCATGCTCAAGGAACCAGTCCGGTCCTGGCCAGCACCCACTAGAGCTGCCCTGCCCCTATACAGGGGTCTCTGTTACAGGCAGCTTGGTCTGCCCACCCTAGTGCAGAGGTGGCCTTGGGGCTGCCCTGCTCTGGGTTGTTGAAAGGGCTGCTCCATCTTTTTCCCAGCCAGGCTTGCCACAGGCTGGAAGCATACAGGGGTCCCTGCTGGGGACATTATTTAGCTCTGCACAAAAGTGTAGGCAGCACTGTGCTTACAAAGAGCAAGAGGCCTGTAGTGCCAGGGCTTGTTCCTGCTTTGCGTTTGTGCCCATCCTTGTGACCCTGTTGTCCTGTTCAGCTCCTGCCTTATAACCCTTCAGTAGCCTCCAAAGCTGCTTTCACAGATCCCTCTCCTGCAGCAGGAGACAGCTTCTCAATAATCCTGTCACAAAGGCTGTCCCACATCTTTCCTCCCCCCCATGCTTGGAAGCTGTTTCCCTAAAACACCTGCAAAATCCCTGTGCAATTTCCTTCCCTCAAGCTTTCCTCTGCAGTGATGAATGCAGGGACTTGGCAGCAGGCACGGTTCTTCTTTCTGTCTTCAGTTCTTTGTTCTCTGGCATTCCCTCTTCCCTTGTCCTTTGGCTGTGGGCGGGGGGCCTTTTGTCCCGTGCCAATGCTGCACTGCTGGCACAGGAAGTCACGGGGCCGATCACAGCGGAGCTGGGGTCACTCGTCCGTCCCAGCAGCCCACGCCAGGCCTCGCCTCTCCATTGTGCCATCCTCCAAGCGACGGCCACTGTGCACAATGTAAGGAGCGTAGCACGCAGCAGGCTCCTGGGAAGCACGCCAGGTCCAGCCGGCACAGCACCCTGGGGGCTGGCCGCTTGCTGTCTGCCCCAGCACTCAGGGGATGGCTGACATACGAGCAGCATCACGTCTTGGGAAAGTGTTCCTCTGTGCTCCAGGTGTCCAGTCCCCCTCACACTTTCCCAAAGGCTTTAGCTGTCCACCCAAACCAGGTGACCAGGTTTTGAACGGATATGGCAGGAGTGGCTATGTAACTTGCTAGTGGAACAGGAAGGGTGGGCTGACATGCAGCGTGAGGCTACCAGTAAAACTTCCCTCCCACATCATTCCCAAACCATCTTCCATCCCAGCCTCCGTGCACACAGCTCCCTACCTACCTGCTTTTAGCAGCCAAGTCTGTGATGCCTCTTCAAGTCAGAAGGAAAACCATTCACACTGCAAGAGCCTGTGAGCCATGGCTGAGTTCCTGGCAGCAGGGCAGGGCTTGTGCTCACACTACTCCCCACTCCTCCTTTTGCACCACGCATGCTCCTGCAGCCCTGCAGCAGCTGGGGTCCTCTCCTCCCAGGTCCCAGCCCCCAACCCAGTCTACAAAGAAAAGACTGCACAAACAATAGCTCCTTTTTTTCCTTTTTTCTTTTGTACACAAATATATACAGGGTATTATACACATCTCTAGACAGACAGTGCCACTCAGAACACACAGCTCTCTGTGGACAGGGCCCCGACAGCCGCAGAGGCAGCCCCAGAGCATGGCCGTACCTACAGAGACCACAGCACCCCAGCCCCCTGCTGTACCAGGAGCAAGGGCAGTAGGTGGGTGCGAGAATAGGGAAGCAGGATCAACATCCCCCCTGCCCCAGCCTGCGAGTGGACCGGGAACTCTCAGCTCACATGCTCATTTCATTCCTGGCCACTACCTGGAGGGGACGGGCGACTCTCGCCACGCCCCTTCACACCCATGTGTGCTCCAGACCCAGCCAAGCCCTGGAAGCTGGTGTGGCCTGCCCTCCCCATGCACTGAAGACCCACATCTCTTCTGTTCCATCCACCCTTTTCTCCAAGCCTGGGATTCCTACAGAGGTCTTGTACAGGAAAGGCAGCCATGTCATCCCTGGAGCAGCCCCCCACCTGCTCTCTGTGGGTCTGGCTCCCTTCCTCTAGTGGGAGGCACAGGGGAGAAAAACCGTAAGATGGGACCACCCTTCCTGGCAGCTGAGGTGGGCAGGGCTGACACTTCACTTGTTCTGGTCGATTAAAGTGCTTGGAGCTCCAGGGCCAGTACGAGTGATTGAAAAGGTAAATGACCGTGCCCTTTCACCCAGCCCCTCAGGCCCTGCAGGGCACAGCCACAGGGAGCTGGTGCAGCACCCACAGATGACAGGCAAAGGCAGGGTGATAGTGTCCGCAATGAGCACCAAACAGGATGGTGGCAGGGTTTGAGGGAAATAAATATAGCTAAATAGCAGGGGGATTTATTATTTTCCTTTACATTTTACACAAGGGGAGGGGGGAAGCTATTGAGGGCAACTGATACTGACCAGAAACAATCTCACAAAGTGTCTTTAAACAGGGTCTGTCCTTCTTCCATGTGCCAGGGGTTCCAGTCCACCTCTCTCACCACCCTGCCTGCCTCTGGGATGCAGCTATCAACAGGGAGGGGGGCAAGGGCAAGAGGTAGGAGAGGAACAACCCCCCTCTCAGGCTGGGTGGTGGCAGGGGAGCCGACATCAGTCAGGGCAGGTGAAGAAAGTCAGCATAGGCTCATGAGGCTTTTGTGCTCCTGAAGATGGTGGTCTTGGTTAGAGACGGCTCCTAGGGGCTGCTCTCCCAGGGTTCCCTCCCTCTCTGACCACCTCATCTGGGGGAAGACCCTGCAGCAGCTCAGGGAAGGAAGCCCATGGGGCCTCATTGCAACCAGGCAGTGCTGATCTTGCAGGGTGTTGAGGGCCTGTAGCCTGAGACCCTTTCTCCCCTCTCCCTAGCACCCAGGAGACCCCCATACAGCCCCTTCACCCCCAAACCTGACCCTGCTCTGGAGACACAGGGCAGCAAAAGGGGGGCTGCGGTACCACATGGGGGTCAGGTTGATTTGTTTGAAAGGGGAGTAAAATGTGCAAAGAAAAATGCCACTTTAAATGATGCTGCAAACCCCTGCCCTGGGGGAGGAGGGAACAGAACCTGTGGGAGAGGCTGCCTGCGCCTTCTCCTGCTCATGAGAAATGCTCTCAGCATCCCTCACCCTGCGAGGGCCTGTCTAGCTCATGCCAACCCAGTGCCCCTTCCCCGGCGTGATGCCACCCTTGACCATGAAGCCAGGCTGTCACCATCACCATCCCTGTGGTGAGGGGGAAGCCTGCCAGCACCCCTGGGATGCCGCACCAACTGGATGCTGGAAGCAGTTGAGAAAGGGCACACGCAGGCACGGGGAGAAGGTGCAACAAAAGCCAACCCCACCCTGGGTGGGGTTTCCAATAGACTGACCGAAGTTTTTCATTTATCGCCTTCCTGTAAATCTAATAAATTATTAGTGTTTCTCACCAGCAAGACAGGGCATACAGTTGCCTGCTCAGAAGACCCCAAATGTTCCCCTTATGCCCCTTCCCACAAAGCACCCAGCTTTCCTCCTTCCTGCGGGTCCAGGGCAGCACCACAGGGGTTACAGTCCCCCTCCTCCCCAGCCTCTGGGAGTCTGGGGTCCGGGGATGCGCTAAAGAAGGTAGCTAGTAAAGAGCATGCCTGCCGAGCAGCCGGGCTGGCGCAGGGGTGGAGGGGCAGGGAGATGGAGAACTTGCAGCAGGGCCCCTGCCCTCACTGAAGGCAGCAGCCCTGGGGGCGGGAGGGCGAGGACAGTAGCCAGCACCCTCAGGTGCCTCTTCCCAGGTCTCCGTGCGCACAGCCTGCCCTGCTCCTGGGCCTCCTTCCCCTCCCGCCCATTGAGGTCCCTACTGGTGGATCTCATTCTCTATCAGGCTGTCCTCACACGACTGGAAATCTGTGTCATTCATGCCATCTGCGTTGATGAGCTCCTCATCCTGTGATCCCTGCTCCTCCGACTCTGTTGCTTCGCCCTCCGGTGACGAGTCCTGCAGCACTTGGGCGATGTACTTCTGTCAGGGCCAGGCACGGGGCAGGCAAGGGGCAGGGAGAGAGCAGAAACACACATGAGTCTAGGGAACTTCTGCAGGAAGCAGAGCACAACACACTAAGCACCATGCATGAGGCTGAGCGTGGGGGAATATGCTAGGAGGGCAAGGAAGAGTCCAGACTCCATGGAATATACCAGGAAAGGTATAAGAGTGGGGCTTGGCCCTGAAACACTGGATGTGTTTCAAACCCCAGCATTCTGGGACAGGGCACCTGGTCTGGGAAAAAAGTGGCTTCTCAGGCTCTTTGGAGCCCATGTGAATGCAAAAACTGCACTCCCTTTTTTGCTAGTAGATGTGTCCTTGAAGCTCTGCCTGCCTTTTATAGGGATTCTCCTTTTGGTGAAATGTTTCTGCTCTTGGGTGTCTGGACACTAGAAAGGAGCCTGGATTATATGTGCACACCCCAGCACTGCTCTCCTGAGGAAGCAGGAGACTCTGCTTTACCCCATCCCTGCAGCCCTCCGTAGATCCCCACTACAAAAACCTTGTGGATGGAAGCAGTCGGGAGTGAACCAGTTGAGCCAAGGTGAAGTTCCGAAAATAGAATGTTAGACAGGGGAGAGGAGTCCCCAAAGCACTTCCATGGCCTTCAAGGCAATGTCCACGGAGACCCCTTTGTGTTGGCATTAGGACAAGCCTGGTGGGTGACAGCCTCTGCTGGCGTGCAAGCGTGCAAAGATGCAGAATGAGAAGGGAGACTGACCCAGCTGGATTCACTGTCCCAGCCGAAAGAGAGACGGAAAGTAAATGCACAGCATCTGAGGAGCAGCGGGACAGAGGTGTGTGTGTGGGGGTTACACTTCATCACCCAGAGCAGGTGAGGGGCGCAGGGCCCAACAGTTGCCTCCCACCCTCACTGGGAGGATCCAGGTGCTGACTCAGAAAAATGAGAAGTGAGGAGTGAGGTACTCAGACAGGGAGTTACCTCCCCCTTTCCAGACTCAGGTAAGGAGTGTGCCAGGGCACAGAGGTGGAGATAGTGACTCACAGCTGATTTGGGAGCTGGCAGATTGGTGGCAGGTCTCCCATTCTGCCTGTTGTCCATAGCATCCACTTCTGTGTGGTCAATCTGGAGAGAAAAGGCGAAATTGAGACTGCAAGGGAAACGTACTTGCTGTCCCACCTCAGCAGCAGAGACAGCCTCAGGACTATCCCCTCTGTAAAGTCAGGGTTGACAGGCTCTGCTGAACAGCAGTCTGGGATCCCCCCCTAGAGCCCCTGGTGTTTTGTGGCTGAGCTGTGCTATCAAGGAGGAGGGTCCCATGCCCAACCATTCTGCCTCACCTTGTAGTTGTGAGCGCTGAGGTATTTGAAGTGCCCAAAGCAGACATGACACAGGCAGATCACAATGGTGATCACGAGGACCACAAAGGTGAACATGGAAGTGGGGGCCAGGAACCCTGGGGCAAAGGAAAACCCAAATGGCAGAGTCAAAAGGACTGTGACTGTGCTCCGTGGCTGGAGGCTGCCAGGATCAGAGCCTGGTCAGTAGGAGGCTAACGGCTAGCATCCCAGCCCAGTGCTCACCTGTGCGCACTGTGGAGAAGAATAGAAGCCAGAAGAGGCAGAGGATGGGAGCTGCCACTACCTGATTTACAGCCCCTGAATGGATCTTCTTGTCCAGCTTGGCAGGCAGGTAAGCATAGTACAGGTTGTATCGGTCCACCAGGTGCTTAAGCAGCATGTACATGAGCCCTGGGAGAAGGGGAAAAAAGCCGGACGAGTGGGGAATCAGCCTCTTTGCTAGACTGAGAGGGACTATCTCCCCCACGTCAGCCTTCTTGCCTCCCCTCCACCTCTGGCACGGGGAGGCAGAGGGATGTTGCTTACCAAAAGGGACGATGATGGGGCAGGTGATGCTGTATGTCATGACCACAGTGAAGACACACATCATCCAGGCATAAGCAGCCCCAAACTGGAACTCGTAGGCCTGGTGCTGCAGGAGGGAATGGAGACCCATCAGCAGAAGGACCCCGAGAGCTGAGCAGGCATGTGCAACACACCCAGCTCTACACACAGCACCGGGTGAGCCCTGTCAGGGTCCCATGGCAGCACTCCCCTCCCTGGGTGCAGGTCACAACCCATCCCTCAGCCCCGTTACATACTCGTTTGACGTTCCTCCGCTCGGCCGCCGAGCGGGCCAGGCAGAGGCGTATCATGTACATGAGCAAACCAGGGATGCGCAGCAGGTCCATGGCATTCCCAATGAAGGCAGAGGCGATAACGTAGTTGACAAAGAAAGCCCCATTGTCTGGCAGGAACACACACCTGGGGAGATGCAGAAAGAGCAGACTGCAAAGGGTGCTCCCTCCTTGCAGGGCAACAGCTGGGAGCCCCCATAACCTTTGGATGCCAACAAGAAACACCTCCCATTGTAAATAAAGCCTTTCTGCTCAACTCCACTTACTCAAATCGCACAGCAGCCTCAGCAAGGAATTTTTTGTCAAACAACCAGCGGAAAAATACATCCAAGCTGTGGGAGAAGAAGAAGGCAAGAAGAAAAGATGCATATCAGAAACAGCAACAGACAGAAATGCACATGGCAAATATGTAGAAGCTGCTCTAGGATCCAAAGCTCTGACCACAGACTGTTTTGTTCCCTGTTAGAGTGTCACCAGCAATTATGTAGACTGGACATTGGGAAAAATAGAACAAAACAATGCAACACTAAAAAAGGGATGTAAAGTTCCCCATTCATGTGTGTTCTTATCCCTTTACCCTGATCCTATCAATATTTTTCCTCTCTCCTCTGTTTGGGCACATGTACATCCATGTAAGGAAAAGATGACTGAATCTACAGGATAAATTGGTTAGGTACAAGGTACCCTCCAACAAGAGATTCAAAAAATCCCTTAGAAGAAACAAATCCCATTTTCTTCAATTTTGATTTTTTAATATAAAACTATCCAATCCTCTGGCACTGGTGGAGTACAGAGCTCAAAAGGCAACAGCAGGGGAATCAACTCTTCAGAAGGAAGTTTTGTGGTCTGTTTTGTGGTCAAAATGCAAACCTTCTGAGAGCATTCACCTGCCCAAGATGCAAGTTTACATCTAACAAGGCTGTTTTTAATCTGTGTTGCAAACGTGGTCACTCAGTGGGATGAAAGACTATTCTTCTGCCACTATCAGAGAAGTGGAGCTCACTATCAGGAGCTGTCTGATATCACATTTGAGATACAACTAGGAGGTTGTATCTCAAATACAGCATTTAGGTGGGGAGTACTCAATAATACAATAGAATGGCTTGGGTCGGAATGGATCTTAAAGATCCCTGACCCCACAATGTGTAAAGAATGAACTAGTACTCTTAGAATTCCCTGTCCCCCACCCACTCCCCAGTTTTTTCTTCCTCACACTGTTCCCTTACTTGGCCCTGTTCAGCACTAGAGCCCACACCAATGGCTGGAAGGTGATGCATCAGTGTTTCCCACAGGGCAATTCTATAAACTCTGCAGGAAGATTTGAGGCACACACCCAAACATCTGAGCACTTCTGCACCCACACTATCCCACCCAGCCAAGCAGCACAACCTATTCAAGCTCTGGCTTAAAGGGGGAATTCACTAGTTTTGTGCAAAATTTGGACTGCACACTGAGCATAGAGGTGAAGAATGCCTCCTTCACCAGCAGACATCAAGCAGACTTTTCACACATATTCATTTACCATGCCAACTTTTGCTGCATTATTTGTAACACCATGGCACACGTCAACGCGTCTGCAGATTGAGTCAAATACCCAGTCACGTATGGTCTGGCCTGATCTCCCTCAACTAAAATATAAACACCAGTCTCCCGGTGGTATGGTGGCCAGGGCACCAGTGCAATGAGGAAAGGATGTTGTAAAAAGAAAAGAACAATCAGGGGTGCACCTCAATCCTCCCTGTGCTCCATATCTCTGTACTTGCCTGCCCTTCCCACAACCCCTACCTGCTCAGGCCCAGCGACGGCAGCAGCAAGACCATGAAGATGAGGAAGGTGTAACACTTGTGCATGGTTGTCCTATTCTCTCCAGACCTGAGGACAGACAGGCTGTTAACCTTTCACCCCACCAGCCACACAAGCTATGCTCTCAATGGCTTTCCATCAGCAAGCACCTCCAATGTCTAATCTAAATCCCACCCTGTCTGTTCTAGTACATGAATACATCCCCTTTCCCTCCTGCACATTTGAAATACGTTGTCGAGTCCCCATTTCCCCTTGTCTCATGGGCTCTGCAATCACCTCCCTGACCTGCAATCCCGAGAGCTGGTGACACTCTCCCCACCAGTCTCTGCAACTCAGACCAGAAGATAAAGTTTACGGTGCTTGTCCTGAGGGGAATGTGCCTCAAGCAGTACACTTTTAGTGCTCTGCACTTCAAGTGCCTTCCCTGTGACCAGAAGCCAGAGCAGCTAAAATGATTTTCCCTTGGACCTGCTATGTCTTACGCACGGTACAGGCACACCACCCCTGCCTGCTCACCTGAGCCAAGACTTCCCTTGCTACTAGCATTTCTCATAGTGACCAGCCCAAACTCCGCCCAGCTTTCTTCTCGTAGATTTGTCAAGCTCTGCTCAAGAAAACCATGCTGCATAACAGCAGCTAAAGACTGGCAGAACAGCTGTCCACAGCAGTACCCAGGTGCCCAAGAGGTGCAACACAACACCTGCTTGGAGTGGAAGACAGAAGTTCAAGAAGAAAGATCCAGCCCATTACTTTCTGTCAGTGAGAAGTGTCTAGAGCTCACTGAGAAGGTGCTGGCTGTCCTTACCTGGTCCAGTGTGCTTCAAAAAAGGCAGAGTAGTATACAATGGTGGGCAGAAGAGCAGAGAAACACCACAGCAGGAGGGTAGGGAAGAACTGGGTGATGATTGGGTTCTGCAACAAGGCAGAAAAGAAATCATATGTTACATGATGCACCAGCTCTTGTGCCAGCCACAGGTACAGTTGCTTTTGCTGATGCAAAGGCCCCAGCACTGTGACTGCCACTGCACCCTGTCCAGGCTCTGCACCTCCCTCATGGTCAGGCTGACAGGACCCAGGGAACAATGACAATATCTCTCCCTATCCCCAGCCTTGCAAGGCATGTTGTAGCTTCCTGTGTTACCCACCCTGCACCTGTCTCCAAAGTCCTTACATTGAGGTACTCCACGGGCTTGGTGACATTGAACTTGTCCATAGTGGTGATGATGATAGCAGGAGTGGTGAGAAAGAAGAGAAGGATGAAGAGGACCACATTAATCACAAAGCAGCGGATCCACCATATAAAGCCCCGGATGGAGAGGTGTTCCCTGGGAGAGAAAAAGAGGGCATCAGGATGGCTGCACGGGGCAGAATACCAAGTGTGGGGCTTTGCATGCACACCACAGCCCAGCCTGGTAAACAGCACTTGGGGTGTTTACCACCACAAGGCTTTCCCCCTCACAGTCAGATCAGACCTCTAGCTCAGCCAGGTTGGGCTTCAGCAACAACTCACTCAGCTACCAGAGGAGCAAAAGGAGAGGGAGAAAGGAGGGTGCACCCTTTCCCACTGGCAGAGCCACTGAATCCTACAGAGCTGCTCACCAGTAGATGTTCTGTGGGTCAGGAGCATAACTGACAGTCCAGTTGGAGACATGGAGGGACTCGCTGCAGGAGGAGGCTCTGGGCTCCCCACGGCATGCGCAGCCCTGGCACTTACAAGCGTTGAAATCTTTGAGGATTCTGGACAAGAGAAAGAGGGACATGCTGGCACAAAAGGCTGGCAGGCACAAGCTGAGGGGATGCCTTAGCACTGCTGTTCTTCTGATTTAAGTCAAAGGCTGGGACAAGTCACCTTCTTGGGGAGGGCAGGACCATCTGCACTCACATGGCTGTGATGGTCTCATTGTGAAAGGTGACAAAGGCCATCCCCAGAGGCTTTTCATTAACCTTCTCCTTCTCCCGCTTGTAGTCATCTTTGAGTTTCTCCTCCAGCTTGGTATAATACTCGATGGCCTCCACCTGTGCAGGAGGACAGAGGAGAGATGATCTGGGGACCCAAGCCACGGGACACCCAATTGCTGCCCAACACCGCCAACTCTCCCCTACCTCCTCACAGCCCCTGATGACACAGCAGCACAGGTGGCCACAGGGCTTGGGGTTGATCATGGATGGGGTGTTGTCTTTGCTCTGCAGGTTGGTGAAGTAGATTCGTCCACGCTCAGCTTTCTTCCTGAAACACAAGACCGAAAGAGAAGGAAGAAAGGAAAGAAAGAGGGTGACTCATAAAAGCTCTGTGGCACCAGACTTGAGGGGTTATCAGCCCACTCTGTCTTTTCTCCCAAAATAGAGGTTACCTCTCTGCATCGAGGAACATCAGGCGGGCAACATCATAGCAGGGACGGGCCTCCAGGACAGTGCAATTGGCATAGGCCTCCCTGTGGATGAGAACCATCAGTTCATTGCAACTGGCACCAAAGGTACTCCTAAAGCAAACTCCAAGTGTTCAGGACTTCTCTCTAGCACTGAGAAGAGTGTCCTGAGTACAGTGGTGCCTATCAAGAGTTTGCAGAGGAGCCTGCAGACCCTGGCCCTAACAGAGGATGCAAAGTACAGGGAAAACGCTACATCCTTTAGGCTTTGGCGCAAGGAGCCTTTCTGGACTTCTGCCCTATAGCAGCCAGGAGCCTCTCTGACCCCACACTCCCCTCTCTGCCTTCAGAGACTTGCGGTCAGAAAGAGGCAGAAGGGATCCCAAAGGGTACAAAGCATTTCTTTTCTACCCATGGTGCTTCTAAACACGGTCCTGACAGTGAGGTTCTGACAGGAGAAATTTAATTTTCTTAAACAGATATACTTTCTACAAGGACTGTGATCAGGGCAGTAGCACAACATCCCACAGTCATTGCTTGAGCACCTCCTGCCTGTATTTCATCTGTGAACTTAACCGCAACTCAAGATGTGCCCCGTCCGTTGCTTGCCACACTGACCTCTGATGGCTCTGCAAGAGATAGCTGGGCCTATCCCAAGGCACAAAATAAAGGATACTTCAAATTCAGATAAAAAGCAGAAAAATAACAGCGAGAGGCCCAAAATAAAGGTATTCACTGATTTTGCTTAGGTCTCTGCTTCCAATGTATTATTGCCATTCCAGATAACACTAGTACTACCCTAATAAAAACATCCCTGTTACAGAGCACTCTTTAGAGACACAGTGAGACTTACTCAAAATGCTTCTTAATCTTCTCTGGCTCAGCATATTTTGAGATCCCATTGATGAACAGAGTTCGCTTAACCTGGAAAGAAGAGAGAAGGGAGAGGAGAGGTAGTTGTGGATGGTGTAAAAGACCAGGTTGCAGCAAGACCCCCTTCCAAGACCTGCGTCAGTGATGAAAAAGGGCACCCCCATGAATTCTAGCTACCAGGGCTCCCCCTCTCCTGTGTTTCTGCTAGTTGTTGTCATCCTGCACTTGAGTGCGCTGCAGATTGACAGGCTGGGGACTTACACTGCAGGTGCCTGAACAGAAACATGGCTACCCTTCAGAGATGAAGAAGGCAAAAGTAGCTGGAACAACCCCTAAGGAAGAATGGGGTCCTTCCACATGTTTACCCAGTGCAGGCCTCTCCTGTTTTCCCATAAGCAGTCATGGCTGCTACTCTGGAGGTGATCTGCCTTTGGCCAGGCAGAATAAAAATAGCCAAAACATGACAGTATCAAATTGCTGTGGAAATTGAGGTGCTCAGCGTTCTCTCCAAGGCTACCTGACTTGACCACAGGGCATGGGAAAATGTGCCTGGGAGAGTGGCCAGATTCTGCTCACCATGTCATCCTCTTTGTAGCGCATCTTAGAAGTGTGCCGGCGCATGCTGTACACTGTCAGCAGCAGGTACAGGAAAGCAAAGGTGGTGTGCAGCCACAGCAGGTTATTCCTGTCACAAGGGAGACCACAAAGGTCAATGCAAGGTTGCCACTACAGGTCTGTGTACAGCTGGTCAGGCCCTGAAGGCACGGGGGCATGAGTGTATTCAGCATAGCACACAGATGCCCTACAACAAAATTCCAGGAGCTCAGCCTGGAAATTGGAGCAGGGACAGTAGCCTCCCAGAAAAGGCAGAAATAAAACCTTAATGGAGATGAGGCTCTACAGCAAGTGAACATTTACAAAACACCCCTTGAGAGCCTCAATTACCCATCCCACCCCTACCCACACATACCCAGACTTCAGGTTAGCGATAGTTGTCCTCCCAAAGCTGTAGGCATTGTTTTCTAGAGAGAAAGAGGCAGACACAAACATGTTCAGTTATACTGACTGGGACAGAGCACCACTAGAGTGAGCTACAGCAAGAGTATCACCTGCAGAATACCTAAAAACCCAAGTTATACAGGGTGACCCTGTGGAAGCACTACAGTCAAAGTGAGGAAGCAGTTAGAGTTTGTCTGTGTTAGTCCTGTCCTGCCCTCCACTGCTACCCAGTGGTCTGGAACATGGTGTTGAAAGCAGATACCCCAGCCCAGCCAAAGGCTCCTTGTTCTCACCTAGTAGGTCCCCTGAGAAGTTGACAGGTAGCACGATGCCCACGGAAAGCACACCCACGACCACCAGTAGCCCAATGATGTGCCTCTGGAAGGACAGGTAGTGCACTGCATCAACCCCACATTTGTCCCGGATCTCATCATCCCTGTCAGGGAGAGAAAAGCTGTCAGGCAATTTTCTACATTTCCTCAAGTGCTAGGGAAAAGTACAGGGTTGCAGCTTTCCTCCTGATCTGAGCACACACAGCACCCCTTGTTCTGCCCAGTAGAGCTGTAGACAGACTCTGGGTTTGGGGGCCCAGCACTCAGCCTTGAAGCAGCCTGGGCAGAAATCTGCCTGTGCAATGATTACCCAGCCCTGCTCCCCATGGCCCTGCTCTGTCTCCCAAGAAAGGCAACTGGTCACACCTTATTATCCTTCAGGTGGGCCTTGCTTGCCCTGCTAAGATAAAGATGCTGATCCTATCGCACAGCATTCTGAGTAGAAGTGCTTGGGGGACTACTCCTGTGCATCATGAAGCTGAGAGCATCTCCCTGCATCTTCCAGTGCCCTCCACATAGCCATCCCTGAGACAGCAGCATCCCTAGCAACAGTGCCAGGGAGATGAGTATCTTTGCAGAGCAGTGGACAATGTTTCTGAGATGGGACTGAAGGGGGGGAAGCCATGGGCCTGGGTTCTCTCCTCTGTCACAGACTCACTTTGTGACCTTATTTTGGCTTTAGGACTCCTCACATAGTCCTGTCTTTTCTTGTCCTCTCCAGAGGACAAACTTCACTTGTGCTCTTCAGAGAGGGGGCTGCAGCAAGAGGAGCAACTTCATGAAGCTGTACTGCACTGGGTGTCCCAACAACCCTGCACTGCCCCTCCTTCCCCATGTGAGTCCCACAGACAGGTCCCGGGGCACTTACTTTATCCTGAAGATGGCTGTCAGCCAGGAGCAGAAACCCTGTGCAAAAAGAAAACAGGGAAGTTTCACAACACTCTGTGTTCCTTTATCCCAGCTCCCTCCTTCAAAAGTTCCAGGGACCGGGACGGTGTCCTTTCATCTCCACATACTTGGCTTGGGATGGGGTTAGACCACAAGCACCAAGATGTGCAGAGCCACAGATGGGCCAAGGTGAAGGAAGTGATGGTGCTACTCCATGGAGCGCAACTCAGGCTGGACTCTGCTGTGTGGCTGTCCCCTATCAACAGGCAGCTCAACCTTCCAGGCAACCCATGGGTTCCTGGCTAATATGGAAGCTCTTCAAAGCCAAGGCAGACCCAGAAAAGTCAGCACACAGATACTTCATGCCATCATGCTGGACAAGAGAAGCTCTGTAAGGACTGGGAAGGTAGGCTGGGCCAAGGCAGTGCTCCTCAAAGAACACCTGGGGGAGCTTCATCCCCCACCCATCACATTATCCTCCCCTTCAGCTAGGAAAAAGCCAGTAGAGGTAGACTACAGTGTGAGGAAGAACTGGCAAGTAAGTATTGTTTGTAATGCTGAGATTATAGGCTGGACAGATGTCTGTTAAGCCACAGTGATGTAGAGCCTATTTATTTAAGTACGTGTCTAAGAGCTGCATAGTTCCTTGAGCTCTACACTGCACTCATACACTACAAGATGTGGGACTTAAGGGCCAGGAACAGGCCAATGTGTTTCTTCTGAAGAGCCCTTGGTTCAGCCAAGCTGTGGGTTCCTGGCCCCGCAAAGGCAAAGCGTGTGACTCTTGAGGCTACTCACGTTGTCCCTCTGGTCGAAGTCCACAGAGCTGGAGACGGAGGTGAGGCGCTCGTAGCGGTCATGGTTGTCAGAATGCAGGGCGGAGGCTACGCTAAAATGACAAGTAGGAGGTGAGGGAGAAAGTTAGAAGATGGGAAGAGGCAGCCTGGCCAGGAACCAAGAGCACCCAGGAGACGAGAGGTTAATTCAGGTCAGTTTGCATCCAGTGAGATGGAGAGAGGTAAGCTCAGAGGTAGCAGGAAAGAGAACCCTCCTCAGATGGCATGCTGAGCCTGGCAAAGCTCATGGGCTTAGCCCATGGATGCTACTTGTTCAGCACCTTCTGAAAGGCACTCAATACTATGTGGCAGTCCCTGTGAGGAGAGGCTGGCAGAGGCTGCCACAGAGGAGAGGTGAGGTCTGTTTAGCACAAGGTTTAGACAGCAGAAAGGAAGTGAGAACTGGAGGCTGCCACAGCCCCTCTGGCTCTGGCATAGCTGGAGAGGCACTGGGAACAACTCCTGTCTTGGAGGACCTCACTTGTCTTCAGGAAGGGGAAGGAAGGAGTCTGGTGGGCTGCATCCTGCTACACCAGTCCTCCCCACCCCTTAGTGCTTCAGTGCAGGAAGAAGAATACAGCTGCCTGGAGCCAGGCTCAGTGCAACCTGCTTCCCAGCCTCAGCTGAGCCTCCGGCCTGGAAATCCCTTGAGCAGGAACAGGGCAGACAGCTAGAACTGAATGTCTCCATGCTAAAGGACAGGAAAGCAAAAGGGGTGAATATCACAAAACCGCTTTACTCCAGCCAGAGGCAGGGACCTAGATGAAGAACAGGCAGCAGAAACATCCAAGGCTGACAACAGTGCCCATTACAAATAGGCAGAGGGCAGCTGGAAAAGGAGGCAAGAAAATGGTACAGAGATCTAAATTAAATAGCACTTGCAAGGTGGCAACAGCAGGCTGGGATCTCGGAGGTGCAAGAAGAGACATGACTGATCTGAAGGCTAGAAACAAAGGAAAAAAAACCAAATGAAAATATGGTCTCCCTTTAGTCAGTACAGCCCCAAGGAAGGTAAGATGGGCAAGAACACAGAGAAACAGTTGCTGAGAGACAAGTGCTAGAGAGGAGGTGGATGACACTATGGGAAGGAGAACAAGCAGAGATCCTCACAAACATCCTGAAGGAAAGTGGATGAGATATGTGGCCTCTCTCAGAGCAGAATAGCACCTGCTGAGTCTTCAGTTCCTAGCTGGAAGGAACAGAGACAGGGGAAAGGAGATTAGCTGAAGGTCAGGGGACTACAGTACAGATTACACAGTGGTGTGCAGCCTTGCCACTGCACAGCCCAACACTCTGCTGTGCTGGAGGGACAGAAACAGCTTTGACCCAGCTCTCAGACCTTCAGCTCTTTATTATCACAGAGGCCCTGCGGCTAGGCATAGGGAGGAAGGGTGATTTTCTGTTGAAGAGAAATTTCTGCCCTGAGGAAAGCCCAGCATGATGGCACCATGAGCTTTTGGATAACCAAGATAACTCAGGTTCATGCAGGGGGATGCAGTGGCAATAATCAGGATGACCTGAAGTGTTTAGAAGACAGAGGATGAAAAACCTGGCCAAAGATGGAAAGCTGAATAGAGAGCTCCAACAGCATCTGCACCTGGATGAAGACCTTTTAAAGCAAAGCACTGCGTAAAAGGTGAAAGCAGTGTAAGTGAATGAAAGCAAGATTGCCCCAAATCACAAGATTAAGGTGGGACCCTGCATGCTGCAGGTTTGATGCAAGCCCTGCCAGGGAAGGAGAAGGACAGGATCTAAGGCACAGCTAGCCTCAGGCTGAAGGAATCACAGGCTCCAAGAGGGCAGGCCAGGCACACCATGGAAAAGGCTTGCTGGGGTGCAAGCTGGAGGTGGCTGCACAGGTGGCAAGCCCCATAGGGCTCTGTGATCACTTCTCTCATATGCAGAGGGGCAAGCGGGTTGCTATGACCTCCCAGTGCAGATTGAGTTTCCAACTGAGACTGCTGATGGCTACTGCAAGCTCTGACAAGTCACAGCACAAGGGCACTCGCTGGTTGTCAGGGAAAGGAAACACATCTGAGGAGGATGCCCTCTCCTGCAAAGAATAATGTTGTACCTTCCGCGGCTGAGAGCACCAGGTGACATATACATGTTCCTAACCCACCACTTGTCACTGCACTCCCCAGCAGAGAACAGCTGGGATGTGAATGTGCCATTAGCCTTGAAGAAGCACAGACAGAATGAGACTTCCTCACTGAGTTCTGCAGGTTTTTGGAGGCTTCTGGCTGCTAACACTGTCCCAGCTCGTGCAGTAGCTTTAGGGGTGCCATTCGTGGTGTGTGTAGAGCAGATGCCTCTACCAAGCTCAAACTGAAACAGCAACAGGAGTAGGAAGAAGTGGCCCCCTGGAGAGAGACAAGCACTTGTGAGGATAAATGAAGTGGCCCCCTAAAAAATCCTCAGAGCATGATGACTCTTCTACCTCTGCCTTAGTCCCCCAAGATGTTAGCAGTGAAAAGTTGCCAGACACACCCGAAGCAGGGCCAACCACTAGTGAAGCAATCAAGCAGGAGCAAAAGGTCCCCTCTGTGCCATGTACCACAGCGACAACCAGTTCTAACAACTTTGACTGCTCTGCTCCTGAGGGCAAGGATCAGCTACAAAAACAGGCACATTCTTATACCCTCTTTAAGGCAGTAGCAGGCCCCTGCTCTGCAAGTGGGAAAAGAAGGCTGCAGCTTGCTGCCCTGGTCTCAGACACAAATCAGTGTGGCTGGAGTGACCATGGCAGGCTGTGCACTGCCAGCTGATGGTCCCCTCTGCAGCACATACCAACCAACCAGTCAGCGAGGCACAGGTGATGGTCTTTTCTCAGGCATAAAGGCAGCGGAAGTTTTGTAAGAACAGGGATCATGGCAGGGGTGAATGGGCACCACCAGGCCAAGGTGACGAAGGATGCTTTCAGCAGCACTGAGGCAAAAGGTTTCTTCCACAGGGAAAGAGAGAAAATCAAGAGTTGCTGGGGGGTTTACGTGGCAAGGGACAAGGGCCAAAGGTTGCCCTGGTCCTAGCAGCCTCATGGGGTAAAAAGGAAAGACAGTACTCTTGCCAGATCCTCTTTGTGCATCTGCCTACCCTTGCAGATGGTGAGGGAACAGCTCTTGTGGCAACCTGGCCCAAGAAGGATCAGGCAAAGTAGCCTCCCCTGCACCTGCGTGACCTGACTGTACTGCAGGTTCAGGCAAGTGGGTTTGTTTACTTCCATCATAAGGCAGGATAGCTGGACACAAGCAGATAGATCAGGGAATGTGATACAGCACCCTCTGCCTTGGTCAGAGCTCTCTGCCTTGAGAGCTCCCTGGCATTGCTGCTCTCAAGGAGCATTTAAGAGCTCCTAGGAGAAAACCAGGGTGCATTCAGCTGTGGTAGTGGATGACACAAAGGGGAGGGAAAGAGGAGCACAAATCCACCAAAGAGAGACACAAATTCATGCCCAAACTCCCAGCCATTTAGATTAGTTCAGAAGCAAGACAGCTGCAAGAAAAAAGGAGAGGTTGTGAGCAAGAAAGAGAGAAGAAATGAGACCCTGAAAAAACAACATACTATTCCCGCTCCTCTCTTTCCGTCTCCCAGCGTCGACGCCTGGGGGGCACAGAAACAGAAAGGGAGAGGTTACAACCATGGGAGTAGGTGTTGAGTTCTCCTCTTTTGCAGGGAACTATGCATCCAAGACAGCTTTCCATCATCCTGAAGAAGAGAAACCTGCCAATGGTGAAGCTGGGGAAGATTTTCCTTCCAGAGCCCAGCAATGGCTCAAGTCACAGCAATCTGGAATACCCACTGGTCCAGGGCAGAATGCTTTGGTGTCAGCTGGAGGGAAGCTTCACTGGGAAGGTGACCTGGCTCCATACCATGGACATTGCAGGGAGCTCCTGAGTGACTGGGTCAGGTAGGAGAGACTGTAGGGACTGCCTGGCTGCCATCTATCTCCTCCCTACCCAGGCAACAAACACAGGCACCCCCTCCTGAAAATCTCATCCTACCCACCCAGAGATAAGCCAAGCAGCATGGGGTCCTCCCTGCGATTGCAGTCCTGTTGATCCACAGCTCAATCCACAGCCACCCTGACTCTCTCCCTGCGCTTACCAGCTCTCCCTCTCCAAACAGCTGGCACCCTTCTGCCTTTCTGCCCACAGCCACTGCTTGCACTCCCTTGCACCCAAGGTGCTCAAGCATTGACTCAGAGAAAATCCATATCTCTCTCCCCACTGTAGGCCAGAGCTGTGCAGCCCCTGCAGCTTCCTGCCAGCACCTGGATCCAGGCTGCTTAACCCTGCTGCCCTCTCCCCATTGAGGTGTCTTATGATTATTCCTTTCTCCTTGTTTCCCTTCCACTACCTCTCCACAGTTGATTTCCCCAGCCAGACTGGGAAAGGATGGGCAGAGGAGCCACAGGGACACAGCTTCTTATCTAACCCTACCCAGGACCACTTATTTAAACCAGAAGAATTCCTGGTGTGGTACTGGGAAAAAACCCAACTCTTTCTACTGTTGTGCAGGGAATGCTCCCTCTGCTGTGGAGCTGCCCCAGGTTTTGCTGATTGACACTCGAGTCCACAAATGCATTGGGCAGGAAGCATCCACATCCAGACCAATTCATCAGCACTTGGAATGTGAGCTAAGCTCACATCAGCACAGCAGTACCACACCTGGAAAAGCAGCATACTGTCAAGTGCTCTTAACAAGAACTGCATCCGGCAGAGTCACAAAGACACCTTCATAGGCTTCACAAAGCCTTTACTGCAGCAGCTCTCACCCTTCCTGTCACCTCTTGTTCCTCTCCTCCTTCCATTTGCTGTTCCTCTGTAAGGGCCCCTGCACATCTCTGTCACTGAAGGGACCATAAGCGATATGGAGCCAGGAGGGACCAGTCCATGTGTTGGGAGAAGGATGCTGTAACAAGAAAGCCAGTAAGTGGGGATTTCTTCCTATTCCTGGAGCTCAGGGGATGCATCTGGCACATTTGCCTCTCCTCTCCAGCTGCTCAGGCACACAAAATGAGACTTATCCCTTCTGCCTCACAGCAAAGAAGGGCACTACTCAAATCTTATTCCCTTGCCAGTCTCCTGTGCTTACCTGTCAGCATCAGTCACCAAGGCCAGGCGTCCATAGTCCCAAGCAACTTTACGCAAAATTGAAAAGACAAACAACAGTGCCTGAAAGAGACCAAAGGAGAAGCTGTGAGAAAAGGCATTGTCCAACTCTGTCCTTGTCCTCTGCATGCAGAGCCACAGGAACAAGGAGGGGACAGAGTCCTCAGTTAAGAGCACACTGAGACCACAGGAGAGCACAAGGTCCCCAGGACTGTTAAATCAGACTATATGGATAGCTGTGGGAGGCAGAGGTCCAGGATGCAACACACAATAGCCAAGGTAGCCCCACAGGAGCAAAAGGCCCTGAGGTTCCTAGAAGTCAAAATTATGGCTACATCATTTGTGGTCCCACAGCTTCTAAGGAGAAACATGCGAAGCCATTGGGTGGATAAAACTGTAGGGAAATGGCAACATAAGTGGGAGTTTTGGGATGCAGGACTGACCCAACATCTCCCCCATCCTTATGGCTGCAATACCCTTCCATAGGGCATAGTGTGGTGGTATTGGAGCTAAGTCAATAGTGGCTAAGCCCAGCGTGTCTAGGAGACATGAGCAGGGCCAGAATGTCATCCAGCAGCAAAGTCAGGGCAATTTGGGGCCCTCAACCCTGATCATCTGATCACTATCCTTGTTTCTTAGTTGTCCTAGGGTTGCAGTGCAGGATGTAACCAGAGGTGTGTATTCTATCACCATCTGTTGGAACCAAGCAGAGCAGTGTTCTTTATCTCTTCTGTGACCTATCCCTCATAACTCCAAGGGGGACATCCTCTGTTAGTGGGCCAGCAGTTGAAACCAGGCAGGGCAGTGTTCTTTATCTTTTCCAGGACCCATCCTCTGTCCAGGGAGATATCTTCTGTTAATAGGCCATTGAGTCCCATTACATCATCTCATTGTGAGATGCTCCACTCATGGGGAGGAGCCAAGCATTTCCTACCTAGATACAATCTGAGCATTGGAACACCAAGGCAGCCTTTCCATTGGATTCCCAGAAGAAGAATAGGCCCACCTATCACCACCACTGGACCTTCAAGAGAAAAACTACACCCTTCTACAGGATCACTGCTTCAACAGAACCACATCTCTCACTCCAGGAGGACTGCAGCCACAGTTTAATCAGACTGCTACCAACACCCTGACCCACAGGGTGTCAGGTTGTATTCTGACTCTGTCAGTGAGTTTGTTTATATTACCGCATTTTTATTTAAAATTTTTTAATAAAGAACTGTTATTCCTATTCCCCTATCTTTACCTGAAAGCCTCTTAATTATAATAATTTGGAAGGAAGGGGTTCACATTTTCCCTTTCAGAGAAGGCGCCTGCCTTCCTTAGCAAACACCCATCTTTTCAAAAAGACAATGGTTAATTAGGAGAGGTGTCAAAGCAATAGTAGGTAGACTTACGAGAAAGCACATAAAGTCAAGGGCTAGGACGGTGGGCACCCCACCAAAGGGCAGCCCCTGCAGCACAGTGCTGCGTATGCGTGCACTGTAGCAGTAGTCCTTGGTAGTGCTGTTGTTGTTGCATGTGGGAGTTTTGCAGGGGGCCCCTACTGAGCCCAGGGTGGCGATGACGTAGGGAAGCATCTCTACAGCTTCATCGTCTTCCCTGGGGAAAGGAGAGAAAGAGCTGGTTAGACGCGCACCACTTTGATGACAGCACAGCCCTGTTGGATTTGGGGCTATCTTGCCTGCTAGCTCAGGCTTCTTGGTGCTGCAGGATTTTCCTCGGACCAGTGTCCAGGGACAAGCTCATCTGAGAAGCCTGCCGAGTTTGGTGGTGCCAGAAGAACTCATATGCTTCAGCAGCTATGGTCCCACCATGGAGTCCCAGAACTCCCTTCCTTGTTTGTCCACTCTCACACCATTTAGGTGCAGCTGTCTCACAGACTACGTTTCTTCCTGAGAACACGGTGTCTCAGCTCCCCCTCCTCGGCAAGGAAAGCATTTAGGTACAGGAAAAAGTGAAAGGATGGGTTGGGGCATGAAGTCACGTCTGGATGGTAGAAACAAACTGCTATAGGACAGTTGCTGCATCATGATCCCACAATTTCCTTTGCCTGGCTGCATAAAGCCATTAGCTTTATTAGGCTGAATCATCACCCTTACTTCACTGTGAGCCTCAGCCTCCAGCTCCCAGGGCACCCATCAGGGGCTGGTCACACCTCCCGCTTGCTTCCTCTGACTTGGAAGCCATTCAGACGCAAGCACACAGGGTAGAAAGGAAGCTTAGGCTCTACTATTTAGCTGGTCAAATATTTTATTTATTTCAGTGCTTTCCCCAAACTGTCACAAGACCCACAGTGGCATGCAGGTCAGCATCACTGCCTGGACATAGAGAGGTCCTCCTCCTGTGCACAGCAGCTCCATAAGAAACAGAGAAATTATTATGGTAGCAACGGATAAATGCGGACTAAATAACTCAGAGAGGAATACACTGACACCAGAAACACAGCCACTTTTCGGGACAGGGCTGAGAAAATCCCATCAGTTGCAGAAGGAATAGTGATAACAGGAAGATGTATACAGGCTTTTGATCCCTAAACCATTCCTCTTAATGCAGCATCCACACATCACCCCAATTCCTTCACTACCTACCATGAACCACACAGAAAGGCTGGATAGCACAGTATCACATTTGGGCAATGCCTGACTTTTCTTTTTCCCCCAGAAATGTCATCCCTCAGGGCTGGGTAAAAAAGCCATCTCTTGCCCAAAGGATGAGAAAGCTGCTACCACCACTGCCCTTCAAGCTCTGCATTGTTGGGTGACATTAGCAGAGGAGATGCAGGGCTCTTACCTCCAGCTCACGGGTCTAATCCTGGCCACCTCCTGCCTGGCTGCAGAGATTTATCATCCTCGCAGCACAACGCTAGCTGGATAATGACCACAAAACGATTTGCTGCGGTGACCTAGAGAGCTCTGCTTCAAAGTGATCCCTCCCCACTCAGCTCAAACGGGTGCACAGCTACAAACCAACTGAAGCACCGATGACAAAGGGAAATCCGAGAAGCAAAAGCCCAGCTGGGTACAGGCATTGAGAGGGGGTCAGCCAAATTGGAAAAGCCACAAAGCAGCCTGTTAAGACGTAATTCACAGGTAAAGAGGTAGAGCAGGGCTGCCTAGAGCAGAACAAGGGAGAAGAATAGCAGGAGAAAAACAAGCCAAGACATGAGATCACAGTTGGATTTAATAAATCGGGAAGACAGGATAACTCACCCTGGCTGAATTAACTAGACACTCGGAAGCTCTAGGGAGTGATGGGAAAAAATGATGGGATGAGACTCAAAGGAATATCACACACTTTGGAACATGAATGGTCACACCCCTCTGTAAGCGCAATCTAGATGAACTGAATGGAAAAAGAAGTATCTCTCAATCCTCTTTTTGGGAACCTTGTAACCTTCTAGCGATGATTCTGAGTAAAGACTACAGCCCCACTGTAACACCACAGCCTTGAGTTCTCTTTGCATAGTGAAAAAAGGCAAAGAAAAGCATTTCATTTTTCTAGACCTACTAGAAAGTTCACTACTAAGTTCTCTCTCCTTCCCAGGACACAAGATGTCTTCTAGCTCTAATCACTCACCCACACCACACAGACACATTCTCTCTTCTGACCCTATGGAAAGGTGACCAGAAACACATAAAACGTCCTGGGTAGGGAAATGACCTTGACTGCCAGAACACCACCCTGATGCTCTCAGCATCTCTCCTTGCACTACTCCTCACATGGCTGAGCACGATTTACTTCTTTGATGGCATCTTTGCATACTGAGGAAAAGCATCTTTGTCTTCAGCCTGCAATCCCACTGCCCTGAGTAGCCAAGGTAAATTAGAAGCCAGCCATGCCCCAGAGCAAATCACTCCTTCCAATACACCTGGCTGCATGCTTCTCATCTTCTCACACCACTTCACTACACATGGTGTCACTTTGGAGTCACTTCCTCTTGACAAATCTGAATGACTCTGGGGTATTGGCAGATTTTAGGTACCTTGCTGCACATTACCTTTTCTGGGTCATTAATAGCAAAGGACTTCATCCCTCTGCTCTTGTCACATTAAAATTGCTAGTTCACTCCTTGACTTTGTGGAACCTCAGCCAATTTTTGAGCCAGAACTCTACATCTCCTCCAGTAGACAGTTTTCTTAACAGTTTTCTGTGAGAAATTTCAGAGGTTTTCTGAACATCCAAACAAGTTACACAAGTTTGCCAGATGCTGTTATTTTACCACAATATTGAAAGACTTGTAACAGATCAGGGAACTATGATTTTCCTCTGCAGACACCAAATGATTTACCTCACTCTTGCATATTTTATAGCCTCATTTTTCCAGTTGTTTTTCTTAAAAGAAATGAGGCTCACATGCTCCGATTGCCCACAACCCTATCTAAACATTTTTTATACAAACCATTACACACTGAAGAAAAATTCTGCAAGCCTATAGGTAATGTAAGACACATTTCAGAGACAGGTCCCAGAGATGTACTTTTCCCCTGAAGCCTAGAGGATGGACTGGATATAAATCTTCCTAGCTTCTTTGGTAACCCAGCCAGAACACCCAGCAATGGAAAAGATGTGGCATATGCCCAAGGCTTACACTGCCTTTTCATGAGCTGAGTCAGGAGGCACAGAAGCATTCCACGCCATCCTTAGTTATGCAACCTCCCACCCAGCTGGTAAGCACAAGGGGCTACCCATGGAGACAGAGGTACTTCAGGTGTGTGGGAAGCTGGGAAAAGCTCACAGGAATGCTCAGAGCACTTGTGCCATTCTTGTTCTCCCAGCTGCAAGGACACCCGGCAGTAGCCGAGAGGTGACCTGCCACTGTATCACTTTAGGTCAGACCCACCAGGGCTCTTCTGGGGTTAGGCAATTAGGCAACTAACGAAAATGCTTTGGCAACCAACTCCGCAGTCTTCATCAATAGTACCTACCTAGAATTCTTCACCAAAGGCCTTTTCCAGGAGTCTTTCAGCTGAGCAGGACACTGGCTGGTTTTCCCAGGCACAATGCAACCCATGGGCCTGGCAATACCTCTTTCCTTGCATTTGGTTTGCACCTTGGTCTCAGATGCTCACTGAAGGGGACCCTCTGCCCCCACCCTCAGCCAGGCAGGGCATGCTTCAGTGAGTCCTGTGCTGCAAGGTACAGAGCCAGCCCTGCAGGCAAATGATGTTGGGTATAGTTTTTCACACAAAACATAGGCAAGGAGGAAAGGTGGTGCTTGCAGCATGCACAGTCTTATGGCACAGAAGCACAGTACCCAATTATGAAAGGAAATCCCTTCCAGCAGTGTGGGAGGGATAAGGGGATTTTTCTAGCAACAGCTGCTCTACCGAACTCAAATACACACTTAAGGACAAAGGCGGTTTTGCAAAGCTTTCTGTTTTGATGCCAGTGTCTCCCTCTAGGGAAGGACCCTGTATGTTTCCTTACACCTTATGCTGCCTCGACAGGTAAAGGAGCACCTTTGACCATACAAACCATGCTGCACCAGAACATGGTTAAAAGTTGCCTTTCCTGGTCCCTCCTTCCCCTTAAAGGCTGTAGGTCAGGGCAAGCTTGGCTCAGCCTGGGCTGAGATGCTAACATCTGCATGAGCTCCTGAGCATCAAGAGACAAGGCACAGAGAGTTGGTGGGAAGCTGGTGTGAGGCTGGAGTGGTGGGAACCAGCTCAAGGTATCCAAGGCCTTTCCTGACCATAAGCACGGCTTGTGACCACAAAATACAGTGGGGCCAAAGACACAGTAAGAGCAGGACATCAAAACAGATTCCACGCAAGCCCCAGAGGCTTCCCCTCCTGCACTCCACATACTTCCTCAAAACAGCAAAGACAGACTTGCCAAAAGGCATTTTCCACTCTTATTCAGCAATATTGGACTCCATCCCCTTCTCTGTTAACAGTAGGAAGGAGGAAGTGAGGAAGCTTCTCCCATCCACAGAGAAGCCTGTTCCTGCCGCACAACATAGCCTCTACATCCCCAGTAAGACCAGCATGTCCATAGTGTCCATGTTTCCACCAATATCAGTCAGGAGCAGAGGCATACATCTTCCTACCTGAAGTCCCTAAAGCACATCCCACCTGGCACTGCAGCCCCAGCTTCTGCCTGTTAAGCCCTGTGCAAACACAGCCCTGAGAACTGCTGTTCTTGAGAGCTTGGTGGCCTCAGCAGGGCAGGGCAGGACTTCTCCTCCTTGTCTTTGTCCCTGGCCTGCAGGTCAGCACCCAGATAAGGACCCAAACAACAGCCAAGCAAGCCTCCGTGCTCCCATCCATGCATTGCAAAGAGAAAGAAGAAAGAAGGCAGAATGAGGCTGGGAAGGCCAAGATTACATGCCTTGGTCCTTCACTGCTATGACTCTGGCTGTAAAGTGTGCATCAGGATGCTTATGGAGTCACCCCACAGTCTGACAGGGGGCGACACACAGCAGAGGTCTGAGGAGCCCTTGCAGGCAGGGGATTGAGAGCCTGCCTGCTGAGGAAGTAGCCTGTCCCACACTGAGCTCTGCTGCAGCACTGTAAAGCCAGGGCAGACAACAGAAACAGCAGCACTGCAGATCTTCCCAAACAGAGTGTTTCCCATTCTCACCAGAACACCTGAAGTCTCTGCCCCCACACTCAGCACTCGGGTCCTCTGCCAAATGCCTGGCCCAGGGGAAAGAAGCAAGAGGAAGCACTGTGCTGGGACTCAGGCAGGAGTGACGCAGGAGCTGGACAGCCGGCTAACCGGCAGACAGATGCACTGACACAGGCAAGTGTCTGTGTTCTTCCAGCCACACCACTGATGTCAGCCAGACTCGAGGAGGTGACCTGAGAAACGCCTGCAGAAAAATATAAATCAATAAAGCGGATGCTTGAGCTCACAGACGGAACGACGTAAGCACACAAGCTACGTTCATTTTTTGTTTTCTCACCAGTAAATGTTAATAACTCCATCTGTAATTAGAACAGCAAGATTGTGCTCTAGTAGAGACACATTTGTTCATGGAAATGTGACAGTCTCACAGCAGGCAGGAGGTGCAGAGACAGGCAACCAGAAACCACCAGGTCTGGGGCTAGAATACCAAACTTCCAGACTCAAAATAAAGCAACTCAAACCTTGTTAAATCTCTGAGAAATGGCATTCAGGGAGGTGAGGTGTGCTTTGGTTCTCAGACATGGAAGGTCTGGTGGACATGGCCTGTACCTTTCAGACCTAATCCTCTGGGGTCCCTTTGGTTTCCCAAGTACCATAGGTAACCTACACTGTGACCCCAGGGACATGAGTCCAGAGGATGTGCCACCCTAAGCCTCTGCCTGCCAGGGCAGTACTGATCTGCCTGCCCTGGGCACTTGGGGACCCTCATGCAGCAGCTGGCACCCAAGGCTGAGGGAACCTTCTCACCCCCTAAGCCACCTAGGTTACCTGCACCTAAGTGGCAAAGTCTAGCAGAGCTCTGAGCAAACTGCTTGCAGCCCCAGGCAGACCACAGGAAGAACAGTGTGACTCTGGTAAGCAAGTAGGGAATAGCCTCAGGGCAGATGGGGAGAAAGGGGCTTACAAGTTAGCTCAAAGCCTTTCCCAGAGTACAACAGTTAAATAGGGAAAATATCACTCTTGGTGCAGACACAGCAGTGGAAAGCCTGTCCTGCACCATGCCTCAGACCTGGCAGAGAGCATCCAGGCAGCTGAGGTTTGGAGAAGTGCTGACGTGCTGGGTGCAGTGAGGAGGAACGTGATCTGCAGGCCAAGGGAAAAAGCATCAAGAAGCAAATGCGCTACCAATGCATTTCCAACAAGCCTGGGCAAAGCACTGACAAGCACACAACAGGGATTGGTCCTGTATCAGCAGAAAGGAGGAGGGTCTGCCAAAGCCCTGCAACTCTCAGTCTCCTTTCCATCTCCTCCAGTCAATACAAAGCTCCCTGCACACTTCCCCTCTATGAACTAGCCAACTAGACATCAGGCCTACAAAGCTTTGGTCTGGCAGGCTTGGCTTCTTCAAAGCAAAAACTAAGTCCACCCTTGCCCTGCGTCCTGGCTTTGCACCAGGCCTCAAATATCTACTGCTAAAGGGCATCACACCTTTCTTTAGTGTGCATCAGCTCCCAGTCCTGGTGTTGGCAGGTACTGTCACTGTCACAGCCAGCCCCAACTCCACACTGCTCGGAGCATCATTTTGTGGTGGCTTGCACACTGCTAACTGTGTAATCCCAATGCTCAGGAACCCCTGGTCCTGCTCCCTGCACAACTGTAAGAACTGTGAACCACACAAGTAATCCTGAGCTGGGACAATGCCTGGCATGGACGGTAGTAGACTGTAGCAGTGGGGAGCACTGGGATCCATGTAAAACCTAGGTGTGAGTATCATGAAGGTCTGGAACCTTTACAACTCAGTCACTTTAAAAATCACCCAAAATAATCCCAAAAGCTTTGCCTTTGAAACATTACAGGCTGCCTTCACCTACTGGAAACTCTCTACCTTGCCAAGGGATATGGATTTAGCTCCAAAAAGCAGGGTCTTTTTTATGCCTCTTTTTTATAGGAACTCCCTCCAATCTGATGGTAGTGCTTTCGAGTCATATGGTGCCCTAAACAAAGTACCATGCCAAGAAGGGCTGTGCCACAGCTTGAAACCCCGTATGCTGTGGTTCATGCTTTTCACATCAGAGCTGGCTAATCTGTCCTCAGCCTAAGGGCTTTGGACTCTCTGGCTCTGCATTTTGCTCCCATGCTGCGCATCCCACACTGCTGTCTTCCTGCCCCAACTTTCACATGCCTTTGGACTGGGTGCTCCTGGGCAAGGGGTGTCTGTTCCTGCCTGGCCATCAGGGAAGGNCCATGCCAAGAAGGGCTGTGCCACAGCTTGAAACCCCGTATGCTGTGGTTCATGCTTTTCACATCAGAGCTGTCTAATCTGTCCTTTGGACTCTCTGGCTCTGCATTTTGCTCCCATGCTGCACATCCCACACTGCTGTCTTCCTGCCTCAACTTTCACATGCCTTTGGACTGGGTGCTCCTGGGCAAGGGGTGTCTGTTCCTGCCTGGCCATCAGGGAAGGGCTGATGACGGCCCCCTCCCCTCCAAAGAGGGAGTACAGTGACACCCACACAACACCATGAGGCAGTTCTGCTGCCAAGGCAGCTCGACTGCCTCCACTTGGCTACAAGGAACAATACAGCCATGGTACCTGGCATTTCTGCACCATGAAGGAAAGGTCCCCAGTCCCATCTTGTCTGCTTACTGACAAGCACTATGGAGTCTCAATGCCACACAGACACCCTAAATGGCGTCTCACAGGGACCTATCCATGTGTCCCAGTCCATGGGAAGGGACTCATCCTTTTCCATCAAGAGAAAGCCCAGTCCATCAAACAGTTCTCCATATCAATCAGCTCTCTGTTTGCATGGCAGAATCACACTCACCCTGATTTACAGTAAATTTCGAGTGTTTCATTAGTTACCAATCACTTAAGTTACAAATATATCTACCTGTCACTTTCCCTTCAAGTTCCTGGGCTATAAAACTCAGAAAGACATCAAGTTTGTCTGCCAGTTTGCACTTTATAAAGAAATACCACTTACTGTTTGGCTTCCCTTGTTTCCTGTAGGCATACACTGATTGTGATCCAGTTAACACAATAAACCATTAGAGTGGCAAGACTGATGAGGTTCTGGACCTCCCATGGTATATTCTGCAGAGCAGTGGCCATTTGGCAGCCAAGTCATAGGGTTGGGAGTAAGTCCCAGATAACAGGGCTTCCTCACCTATCACTCAACACCCCAGCAGTAGCAACTTCATCAATTCCTGGTCGACTTAGCAGTAGCAACTTCATCAATTCCTGGTGGACTTTTAGCAAAGACAAGGATGGAAACTTTATAGCCTCGCAATACCAGTAGTTTTCAGCTTCTAGCTAATGGATTCCAGGTCCACAATGGCTGTGCTTCATGGGTTGTCCTCTTGATTATCACCTGCACGTCTATTATCATCATTTATAGTACCTGCATATGGCCTGCACTTTCCTTACAACCTATCTGTGGGTCTGCCCCAGGCTAGCTCTCTCATACTTCATTTTTTAAGTGAGAGTGACTATTCATACAGGAATTTTACTGCACAAATACCACTTTGGTTTTCAAGCACTGTTAAGGAGAGCTGTTTAGGTACATGACATCTGGCTTGAAATAAACACAAACCAATCTCCCTGGTGATTTCATATTTACTCTGAATTTTTCCATGTCTCCCCCATTTCTCGAGTGACTAAATACCATCTTGTCCCTTTTGCACAGGGGCATGCTTTTAACAGGAGCTCTGCGCTCTTGCAGCTCTCATTCCTTTTTCTTTTTTTAATCAGTAACCTCACTGTACCCTAAAGCTTCTGATCTTAATCCCTTTGTGTATAGGGGAGTACCACATATTTATCTTTCCTCAGACCTTGTATCTGTTTCCTGACAGTCATAGACTGGGTATTCTCATCTACACCCAGCTTTTCCTCTTGAGTGAAACGTGTGTGTCTCTCATAAAACCAGGTTTTTATCTAGTCTCTCAAGGTCACATTGACTGTTTCCTCCTCCTCTCTTCTGCATGACAGAAATCTTTACCTCCTTGCAGCACAGTATTCAAAGACAGAAGAATTTTGTTCACTGGGCACAATTACAATCACTTGCCTATGAAGTATGATCAGTACTTCCCACCAAGGAAACTCCCTGGTGATGCAAGTTACCAAACAGTGGCAAGGAGCATCTCTCTGAGGAGTCCAAGCTGCCTCTTCAGGGCTTCAGAGCTGGTTCCTCCCCAGAGGCTGGCAGAACACCCTACTGCATCAGCCCTGAGAGCATCCCTACCCCTTATTCTGCAGCGTGAAAGCTGCTTGAATAGCCAGCAGTTATCAGGGGTAAGCATCTATCTTGCCTGGTCTTCCTGCCCTAAGCTGACATTACCAAACTCAGCATGCACAGGATTGAGGCATTACCTCTCCTGCATGGTACTTCAGAAAAGCTTCATGCCCCTTTCTATTGAGTTTGCATGGCCAAGCTTAGGAAGGGGGGTGGGGAGGCAGGGAATGGCTGCTACAGAAGCAGCTTCTGTGAGAAGCTGCCAGAAGCTTCCTCCATTTCCAGCAGAGCAAATCCCTTGCAGCTCCAAAGCTGGTCAAGGCTGGGCCAATTAGAGATGGTGGTAACTCCTCTGCAATAACATATATAAGAAAGAAAGGAAAAATAAAGTCATTGTGCAGTTGTAATTGTAGCCAGAGAAGAGTGGGGTGAGAACATGTGAGAGGAACAAGCATGCAGACACCAAGGTCAGTGGAGAAGGAGGGAGGGGAGATGCTCCAGGCACCAGGGCTAGGATTCTTCTGTAGCCTGTGGTGAAGACCATGGTGAAGCAACTGTGCCCTTGCAGTCCACAGAAGACCATGGGGATGCAGAGATCACCTCCCACTCCTCCACCAGCAGGTGACCCACAATGGAGCAGGTGAATGCCTGAGAGGAGGCTGAGAACCTGCAGGAGACCCATGGAGAGGGGAATCATGCTGGAGCAGCCTGTCCTTGAAGGACTGCACCCTGTGGAAGTGACCCACACTGCAGCAGTTTGAGGGGTGCCGATGCCTGTGGGATGGACCCACACTGCAGCAGTTCACAAAGAGCTGTTGCTCATGAGATGTACTCACATTGGAGAAGTTAATGGAGAACTGTCTCCTGTGGGAGGGACCCCACAGTGGAGCAGGGGAAGGACTCCTCTCCCTAAGCAGCAGGAGAAACAATAGGTGATGAACTGACCCTAACCTCCATTCCCTGTCTCCCTGCATAACTGGGATAGGAGGCAGAGCTGAGGGAAAGGTGTTTTTAAGGTTTATTTTACTTCTCATTATTCTGCTCCGATTTTGTTAGTGAGAAAAATCAAGCAGTATCTCTAATTCGAGACTCTTTTGCCTTTGATGGTATTTGATAAGTGCTCTCTCCCAGTCCTCAACTCAGGAACCCTTCATTATATTCTCTCTCCCCTGTCCAGCTGTGGAAAGGAGTGAGAGAGTGGCTTTGGTGGGTACCTGGCATTCAGCCAGCATCAACCCACTACACCCTTCTTGAACAATTGCTCCACAGGGACATGTGAAAATTGAAACCACACATCAGTTGAAGAACAGTGGCAGAATGGGTCCAAGTGCTTAGAGCAGCAACCCTGGAGACACTGGCACATAGAAAAACCCTCCTTCACATACTAGTGAAGAAGCTTGGTGCTAGCAGGGAAGGGCCCACCAGCCTGGCTCTCTCATCCAGCAGCAGACACCCAGAATGCAAACCAGGAAGCCTAGAGGGAACCCCCTTCCCTCGTGGGCACTGAGGGACAAGCTGCCAGGGTACTGCATGAGCTTCCACAGGAGCAGAATCAGTGTTGCTCCTAAAACAGGAACATCTACTTCAAATCCTGGCACCGGCACCCTTCCTGTAACAGATAAAGGCTGATTCTTTTCCAAGGTCCTTAAGCAGATTACAGTTTCAAGTGTTTACGATTTGCAGGCTGGGGATGTTCTCACCTTTTTCCACCTTCCTTGAAGCATTCCTAAGATAGTGCTTGCCTTGCAGAGTTGGTCTACAAAGGACCTGCAGCACAGCTGAACACCAAAGGTCAAGGTAAGCACAGCCCTGCAGCAAGCAAAATTGAGCTCCCTCTACGACTTCACGCTGAGTTGTAAAGAGATTTGGCAGCAACAGCAGAAGGAGGAAAGTCTTCAATTGTTCCTCAACAACAGCAGATATCAGCACAGGGCTCTCACAGCAAGAGGTCTGGATGTGGCCAGCAAGCCAGGACAGTTATAGGAGACCATCTAGGAATTTGCTTTCTGTATCTACTGGGGAAATCTCAACAGTCAGAGTTCCAGAAACTGCAGCACAGCCTAGGGCACTACACACAGGACTGGCATGGCACCTAGCACAATCAAGTGCAGGAGAGCAACCTTGGCCACAAACATGCCCAAACTAGGACAACTGTGCCACTGGAAAAGCCTTGAGGCCCTACAGCACAGGGTTCCCCTTGTGCACTCTGTCCCAGCAGCTACTGAACTCCAGTAAGAGACAGATGTTATGAGAGACCAATTTTGAGCTCCTGCTGGGCCCTGAATAAATACCAAAGGTCATAGCAGAGGTAGATGGACATTAAACAGAGCATTGAGACTGTCCTTGCTCCAAAGCCCGAGAGACCTGTTGGACCTTACTTAGCACATCAGGACCCAGAGATATCCCAATTCCTCTTCTACATCATATTTGCTCTGATGCTGCCGGAGAGTTCTAATCTGGAGACAGGTGCCCAATAACTTTTACCAGCTGGGGAAAATTAGGGTTGAACACCTACCTCTTCTCGAGTTTTCAGGGCAGCTCTGCCTGCTTTTGACTGCTGGGCTGGGGTCTGCAGGCAGCAGTCACTGGCATGCACCAGGCTGGGCCCTCAGCCAGGCACTAGCACTTGAGAGATGCTGATTGGGCTCTTCTTTTCAAAGGTTTCGCTCCACCCCATTGGGCTTGGCAAGAGGAGCAGGGCCTGGCTTGGGAACACAGGGAAAAAAGCGCCAGTAGGGCGCTGGGCACTGAGAGCCAGCAGAGACCAAGGAACACTGAAGTGGTACTTCAAGGTAAGCACCCTGGCTCCCAGACCCACTGATAAAGGGGTGCGAGATAAAGCGGCTGTTTGGGCTTGGAGGAGGCCATTGAATTTTTGGTAAGATGTAGCAGTGTGAGCCTCATGCCATCCAGGCTCTAGCTCAACGTTAGGGCAAACAAAGAAATAGTACCTTAGCTGGGTGAAGCTGCTCTCAGTCACTGTTTATCCATGAAGCACAGCTCCACACAAGCAAATATCAAGTCTAGGAGAGTCCACTAAAGACTGCAGTTTAGTAGCCTGGCTTCCTCTTGCTCGCAGCCCCAGCTCTAGCCAGGGTGCTCACACCTACTAAGACCACTACAATCCTAACTTGATATGAAGAAAATGGCTTGGAGGTCACCTCAAAAAACAATGTGGAGCACACCAAACACTGGACTGAGGCATTCCTGCCATCACCTTTCTGCTGGAGGTGAAGGCTGGAATGGCCCTCCAGCCCAGACAGACCAGTATTACACAGAAGAACTAAGACCAGACACTTGACAGCCCCCTCAGGCATGCCAGCCAGGTGGTAAAAGATTTTCTTGGGCTCTGCTGCTCCAGACTGTGGTGCTGAAAAGAAAACAGACATAGGTGCATTCCATGGGCTTGGAGAACACCCAGGAGCGGCTAAGCAGCATAGCCTGGAGCTGCTGTAAGGCAGCTTGCACACCTAGAGGCTGCTTTCCATGGAAAGCACTGCCCTAAAAAGAGTGCAAACTGGTGGTGAACAGCCTGATGGGAGCTGTAGCAGTTAGCTCTGAAAGAAACATGCCCAGAAGAGCCATGCTATTCCATCCCACCACGTCTGCTGCGCTGCTAAACCCTTCCGCCTCAATCCTTATTCTGGCCAGATTGCCTGAGATCACCTTTCCCTCCAAAAGCCCTTCAATCTCTGTGCTTCCACAGATGACTTTTAATGTCAAATGAAAACAGTGTGGTGGGTCCAGGTGCCCCATACCTCAGGTGACACTTATCTCTGACCTACTGTCTCCATCTTGGTGTGAAGTCTTGAAGTTTGATGGTCACCCCGTACAACCCTAGCCCTCTGCTGGACACAGTTATCAGCACAGAGCACAATGCTGCCAGGATGCACTAAAACACATCATGGGCTTCTACCAAGAAATCACATCCCTGACTGTTCACCTTTTGTGGAAGGGGCATCTGGCTGGCTGGACTGATGTGAAGTGCAGCATCACAGAGGGGGGCAGGAGGTGCCGTAACCCAAATAAAAAGGAGCCAGTGGACTCAAAAGAATCAGGGTACCTAGAGACAAAACCCCTGTTCTTTGCTAGTTGACAGGAGTGAACATGCTGCTCCATGCCTCATTTCTGAATGGGGACAACACACCACATGTATTGCATGAAAAGAAAGCATCCAAAGCAGTGGTTGAGGCATTCCTATTATAGGCATGAAGTTTGCTTGGCCTTCCCAAACACATCACAAGACCAGGAGAAAAAAACCCAAACAATTAGTAGACTATGGCATTCTGAGATAAATTACTAATTAATAACCCAGATGAGATTACTGCTTAGTAGTTCTCCTAATGCAAATCTTTGGCAACTGTACAGGATAATGCTCGTTAAGATATTTCTTCAATGATCTTCATGTAAATGACCCCTGCTCAGGAAAGCTCCCAAGTACATACTTATCTTGAAACACTTTACTGAAGTCATCATAAGTACATGGCTAAATTAAAGTGTTTACCCAAAAAGGGACAGACTTGAGTACTTTGCTCTGCTTCAAGCACCAGATGTTTTCCAAGACCATTCTCTGGACTCTGGCTATGTGCAGCAGTTACCAACTTAGCCCCATTTGGGTTGGGCCTCAAGGTAAGGGCAGCAAAGATCAAGAAGCTGAAGTAGAATTTTTCTTTAATAATAACAAATAGGTTCCTGCAGTACACTTCATAGCAACCAGTTAAATAAATGATCCTAGACCAGAAAGATTTCTTCTCTTCCTGGGGAAACGGTTTTGGCAGGCTTCAAAGGCATGCCATTTCTCCTGATCCTGGTTCCAAATTTCATTACTTCTGCTTCTCACTGCTTTTTCAAAAATACTGCCCTCCCTTCTCAGCAAGGGGATTGAAGATCCCTTGCTGACAGAAGACATCTTTTACCTGCCTCCACTTTCCTCAAGCTAAAGTCTGCACACCTGTCATTTTTCCAAGCACACCTTTCCAGTGTGACTGTTTCCACAACTGATACCTCTCTGTGTGGTCAGCACCTTTCTAAACGTATTGTGCCCAAACTCCCCAAGCATGTAGATATGGCTGGAGCCAGAGGGAGAGGAGGACTGTGGCCTCCTTGCTCTGCAGCCCAACTCCTTTGCATTCTTAGCCTGAGAGGCCAAAGGGTTGTCTTTCAGTCACATCATGGCCAAATAGACATCTACCCCAGCTCTCTGTCATCCTACCTTGTTCTCTCACTTCCCATTTCCTTCCGGCACAGCTGCCTCCCACAGTGCCCAAACTGTCCACAGAGGGAGGGGAAAGTAAGGTTTGTTTTGTTTTATATATATATTTTATAAGTTTTAAATAAACACAGTATTTTGATAAGTGTCAACTGTTACAAAGAGAACTTCAGTTTTCCCATTTATATCCACAAACATTAAAACACCCTAGTTGTGCCATTTTTACATAGCGGGAAACACCTGTACCTTGTTACCAGACTTGCTGTGGATCATCAGCATCAGGGCTTGCCAATCAGCTCTGGGCAAACACAAACACACAATCAGCACAACCTTTGTTACCTCCACTGATGTTACAGCGTATTTTGAAAAGGTCTCCTGCGCTGAAGCACTCAAGTTCCCTCAGAGTATTCCCAAGCAGCTGAATCATCTAGAATTTCCTGCACTCTTACTGGGGCAGGCAATCTACAGACACCAAGGGCAGAGACAAACTCCATAAACGCATAACAGTGCAGAGGCTTCCTAACATTCAGATTATGGCATGGAAAGACATGTGCTACACACTAGGAGCAAGGCAGAAGTCTCTTCCAGCACATTTTGCTTCTTAGGAATGGATCAAGCGTAGCCACACTGCTGCATTTTGCACGCCTATCAGGCTGTTCTGGGACACCTCTTCCAACACACCCCAATCAGCTCTGAGGAACAAGCCCAGGAAAGCCCAAGGCAGCATTAGGTTTACATGGCTTAAAACACAACCTGGACAATGCAGACTAAAGGCAGACAAAACTGCTTACTTGAGCAGCAGACCAAGCAAAGCCTCTTCGCCCCAAACTGGAGAGCTTTCAGATTCAGTTTGCACTTTGCAACCCACCACCACCACATTCCCTAGAGCTCCCAGAGAAGCCTGCCGCTCCTTCCCCCAATCACCCTCACATTTAGGATGGGGGAAGGCTGCAAAGTCAGCTGTCCCCTGGTCTCCTGCATCCAGGCATGCCAACTTACAGCTCCTCCTTGAATCACAGCCTCCTGAGGAGGGTACATCACATCTCCTCCGTACACTGCTAGGGCTGGCAACACACATCCCAGGCCAGCCTCCAGAGGGGACAGTGTCCAGCTGCCCCCAGGGCAAACCTGACAGCCACACTTAGTCCTCCAGGGCCTGAAACAGGAAAGCAGAGGGGTGCAGGAGAGCAGCAACTCCAGCCTCCTGTCCCGGGTGGCTAGCGCTGCTACTGCTGCTGCCCTGCCCACCTGCTATGCCCAAGACTTGCCACAGTAACCCTGCCACAGCTCTGTGAGCAAGGCAGCTGGAATTTCACAACTGGCACCCTGCCCTCTGCTTCTGCCACTTGACCGGCATCCCAGTCAAAGTCTTCAAGAATCCCCACATACGGAAATCGGGTCTCTACTGAGGCTGCGGTGCCAGCCACGGCTGCCAGGGACATGTCCTGTCAGAGACCATGCTGGGAACGCTGGGATCAACTGCCTCATGCATCTCTGCTGGGCTCCACAGGCACTCAAACAGGGCGTATGTGTGTGACTCATTTACTGCAGCTCATCAGAAATCCACAGCCCCAGCAGTGTTCTAGGGTCAACACCTACTCTCCAAGTGGCACAGGCACAGGGATGTGCATGTGTGACTCCTCAGCAATCAAAGAGAGATCCCTTGCTTGATGCCTTCTACCCGGCATCCCAGTGGGCACTGCAAAGCATCCCAGGGTAGCTACCTGCTCATCCTACAGAGTCACACAGATGCTGACTGTACACCTTCTCCTGAGTCAGGGACCATCTCAACAGAAGGAAGCTGACAGCTACCAAGCTCCAAGTTTTACTCCACTGCTGCCAGCCAATAGTACTTTAGCCCCTACATGAAACACCTGCAGAGCCTCAGGGCTAAGTGTAACCCAACACAGCCACTTGCAGCTCACTCCTTCCTGAATCCTACCAGCTTTCAAGCCTCTCCTATCTAACACCAATCTACACATCACAGACTCATAGAATCATTAACATTAGGGAAGACCTCTAAGATCATCAAGTCCAACTGTTAACCCAGCACTGCTGTGTCCACCATTAAACCATGTACCCAGGTGGCACATCCAAGTGGTTTTTGAATACTTCCAGGGATGGGGATTCAACCATATCTCTGGACATCTTGTTCCAATGCCTGACCACTCTTTTAGTGAAGAAATTCTTCCTAATATCTAACTTAAACTTCCTCTGATGCAACTTAAATGCAAGTCCCTAAGTCCTGTCCCACTTGTTAGGTGGGAGAAGACACTGTTCCCCATCTGGCTACAACTTCCTTTCAGGTAGGTACATGTGTCCCCTTTTTATTCTCCTTTTCTCCAGGTTAAACATTCTCAGCTCCCTCAGCCATTCTTCGTTAGATTTGTGCTCTGGATCCTTCACCAGTTCTACTGCCCTTCTCTGACATGCTCCAGCAGCATCCTTGTAGTGAGAAGCCTGGCAGGGCTGGTAGGAGTGGGAGGCTCTGGATAGCTTCTCAGGGCCAGGTAAACAAAGTTGGAGCTCAGGAAGCATCCCCTCAGCCACACCCACAGCTGCTGCTTGATGAGGGGTCACCAATGCCCATGCATGCCTGTGCTGCACTCACAGCTTCCAGGCCCAGGTCTCACTAAGCCTGTGCTCACCACAGAAAATTCCTCCCAATATAGCATCAGTTGCCTATTTATAACCTGATGTTTACTAACACCAAACACACTCCTGTTGGAAGTGGAGGACGAGATGAGTCAAGGGAGCATGAGCAAGGGAACTTTCTTCTATCATGGAAAGATGAGGGGATCGTGGGAGGGTTACTTAGGGATAGGTGTTGCACCATCGGCTGATCACCTGCAGCTCCCTCATCAATGCAAGGAGATTCAAGGGCACACTTATTTTTTCACATCAGACCTTAAAGCTCTGGGAACATTTTCCTGTGAATATGTGAGATCAGATCCAGCACAAAGGAGTGTGCCAGCATCCCCTTGCAGCCTCCTCCAGGCTTGAGAAGCACCAAGTGCCAGCAGGTGTTGAAGCACCAATCTAAAATGAAGGCTCTGAAAAAAACCTCTTGACAATTCTTGGGACTCTCTTGCAGCGGCTCAATAAAGCACTGCTGGTTGCTACAGTGCTTTACAGGGCCTCTTAAGGCAGTGCCCATCTCCAGGGGAACTACAACCCCTCCAGCCTATGGGTGGGAAGCAGCTCCCATGGCTCACCCCTGCCCAGCCTGCTCTGGACGGTCACTCTGTTATTCCATTGCTCAGTGCCCCTGGGAACATTTGCAAGGACTGCTGAGGCACTAGTGACACCAGCCTTCAGCTGTGGGCAGAGATGAGCATGACAAGGTTCACTATGGGTCTCAAAGCAGGGTCAGGGGAGGAAAGGGATTACAACCCCAACTCCCCAAGGCACCATTTCACACCTGCAATACTGTCCAAGAATACGCTCCTGAGCAAGAGAAGGCAAGAAATGAGTGCCTTCTATGGCTCCTTGAATTTTGCAGACTTTCTCCAGTGCCAAATTATATCCCATCCTGGATGGCTGAAAACAGATCCCACGTGATGTTACTGAACTGCACACCCATATGGTGGCAGATCAGATTCCTGAAGCCCCTCCAGGCAAAACAATCAGTGCCAGTCCCTGACCCTTTCTAGAGCCACCACTGCATTTTCCATTTCTCCCTCCTGGCTGCATCCAGCCATCTCCTGATGCCAGGCTAATTTTCAGAGCCTCACATTTTCCCTTCCATCTCTGAGAAAGTTATTGCTTTCCTGCCCTCAAATAGCCAACAACCCTTCCACCCTCCCAAACTCATAATGGACCTCCTGGCTTCCTTCCCCAGACTTGTCTTCTATGCCACTGCACTTACCAGCCCCAAATGGGCTGACTAGGATGCATATTTACATTAAGGGGCTGGATCAATTTCTGAGTTTTTAACCTTTCCTAACAGGCAACAGAGGATTGGTGTCAGGGGCTTTACCAGAAAGCCAGATACCTGACTTCTAGTGCATGTTCAGCACTAGAAGGTTTGGAGCCCAGAGGCATGACTGGAGCATGGGACATTGTCACACATAGGGTCCAGGAACTGCTGAACAACTGCATAACAAGTTTTGGCTATAAGCCATCCACTCAGCTTACCCTTGTGTACCATCCCTTCAGTATGGCTCAACAGGGGTGCAGGCTTTGGCACTCCATGCACTGCCAGAGGTGAAGGTACCAGCAACTTTGCCCATGCCTAGATGATCCTTTGTGCCCTTCATCCTCCTGGTTCACCCCTGTACCCACTGCTGGGTCCTCACTCTATGCCAGCTTCCCACATGCCCGTGTAGCAGCTCCTGGCCATCCTCAGCCCTGCCCACCCACTCCTCCCAGCGCCAATTCACCCACCCTCAGCACTGACTCACTACCCGCTGCTCCCAGCCACGCATCCAGCCTGCCTCTGTCATTCCCACCACACCAAGACACAGGGTGAGGTGCCAACACTCTGCTTTAGAGAGTAGAAGTGAAGCAGCCTGGATCCACAGCAGAGGAGAACCTGGCTGCCCTCTGCATCCCACTCTGAACTGCTGCACGACTACAGGCATGCTGCTGATATGCCCCATGCCTCTGTTCATGAGAATCACATACAACTCCTCCAAGGGAGACAACACAGCTCATTTCCAGCCTCTGGAAAGACAATCCACTCTCCAGATGATACATACTAGCAGCACACAAGTACTTGCTGCCTGCACTCTCACCTACAGTCAGCTGAAAACCTTGTTGAGTTACTAGGAGTGAAGGGTATGTCTTGCAGCCATGGACCTCTGCTCCAGGAAAGCAGCAGGGAGCTGTCACTGCCTTGCTGTCCCCTCTTCTGCTGTGGCTTGTGAATTTCCCCCTCTCCCGGATGAGAAACACCTGAACCAGCCACAGAATTAGAATTAAAGATGTTTTTGGATGGTTTCCCAGCTGCGTGACAGAATAACTACAAAAGCAAAAGCTTCACACTACCCCTGACAGCTTGGTCAGCTCCAAGCAGACAGGGAGATGCCCAGGTGGGCAGCAGTGCACCTTACAATGTTTTGCCACTGCTAGTTTAATTTTCCATCCAAGGTCAGTGCTTAGGCTCTCCAGGACCAGGTATGCTCCCTGCCCTCCAGGAAGGATGCAGTGGCACCAAGCTGCAAGTTTAATACAAAAAATGAGAAAGAGGGAATAAAACATTCCCTGTCTATCTCTAGCTCAACCATGGGACCCCTTGCCACCCTCTGCACAGCCTCTCCTGTCTGCATGCAGCATCCACCTTTGAGTGGAGCGAGTTTGCTCTGCTCAGTGGCCCCAGCTGCTGCTCCCCATCCACGGGCTCTTCATTCTACACCTCATGCCGTATTAAGTGTCTCCTCCTGCTATCTGCCACCTGTCTTCACTGTCCCACTTTCTCCCTTAGTTCTCTCCTACCTCTCTCTCCTTCAAGTTTATGTTACGGCAAGGCCAGTGTCCAACCCTGTGGGGCAGTCAACAGAGACAGCACATATGCCTGACCATTCTTCTTTTCCCCTGGCATTTACAGTCATCAGATTAGGAGAGTGGAAACCACATCTTGACTACTCTCTCTGGTATTTTCTTTGGTACTCCAGGATGGAAAGGAACCGTACTGGTTCCTCCCCCAGCACTGCAGGCAGTAACATGTACCAGCAGGTCTTCCTCCTGGACCTTCTTTTGCCTACTCACCAAGTGATGGGACAGCTGTTCATGTCCCACCACCTCCAACACACATACTTTAAGAAGTATAGACAGATTAAAAAAACCCAACAAAACAACCCAAGAAACAAAATCTCCAACATCAAACCACCCCTCTTCAGCCACACTTGAATCTCAAACCCTCCTAAATCCACCTGCTACAAGACTCCTGCAGGCAAAAAGGGTATGAAAATGCACACCTGCTTAAGTGGGAAGGCAGAGCAGGAATAACAAGGCAACCAAGCCCTGGTGTTGGAATAGGAGGAGAGGGTGTTGGCTCAGAGCACTTGGAGTCTCCAGAGCCAGCTCAGAAAGGAGGAGTTGGTAGAAAGGATGGGTTTCGCAATCGGAAATCTCCATTGCGAGTCAAGAGATGCTCTGAAATGCTGGAGTGGGCTGCGAGGCAATTAGAGGACGATCAGGATGACTAGCAGGATGGAAACAACCAGAGGGAAGAGAGTGGAACAGAGGGAAGAGCAGGTGGGCATCTTTGCCCCAGGCCAGACAGGCTCACCATCCTGCAGTCGTTTTTCAGGACTAGGCTGTGAGTTTCCAGCCCACACATCTATTCAGCCACAACACACAGCCCTGCTTGTACCACTGCCTGGAAAGGTTGGTGCTGCTGTTCAAATAGCAAAGCCACCTCTGCCTCCACTGTCCAAAACCTGCTTTGTTCTCTATTTAACATACAGACACTTCCACACACTCCCATGTATTCTGAAAAGGGGCTCAACAAAACTATCCACCTCCTCTACTTAGTGTCCCATCTTTTCTTACCCCCAGATTTGCAAGCTCCATCTAAAGATTCTATTTGATCTTTCACACTCAGCCACCCCCAGAGACATCTGCAAGCACAGCTGTGCCAGACACAGAGGGAAAGACCCAAGCAATCAACATGTCTCCACAGGCATAAGTCTGCTGATGGAGGTGCAGTTATACTGGCAAAACTGCTTCTCAGTGTTTTAAGGTGGTGGAATAAAATCAGACTTTAGAAGCAGGAGCATTTTTTGCTAAAATAAGGTATTGGCAGAGCAGTCAAAACAGGCAGTCCTACACGTCAAGCAGGCCAGACACTGCAGGTGTTTTGGAGGAGACACCTAATGTACCCCAGATACATGGTCCAGACCACACTCAAATACTGCCACCATATCATGGTTTTAAACCTTTGATTTTCAAAGTTTCCATATCCACCAGAGGAAAGCTGAGCTATGGCTCCAACTCCATAAGACTCTCCTGGAGTAACTTCAGCTGTTCCACCCTGTAGCATTCAACTCCCCAGATGAAAACACAAAGGCTTAATGGCATTATTTCCTACAAACCAGAGCTCTGCTCTCACCAAATGCAATAAAGCTTTAAAGAAAACAAATAAAAAAGTTAAATGCTGGGGGTTTTCCCCCCTTTTTGCTTAAAGCACATCAAAGCATTTGCTTTCCCTGACTTGAAACTATAGTCAGGAGCTTTCTACTAGCTTTGAAATTCCCCTCCTACCCCAGGCGGTAATAAAACATGAAGACAGAGAGCATGAGATTCCAGGAGCACTATGCAGCAGGGATTTACAAGGGATACATCCTGTCAGGCACACTGGATCATTTTTATTTTTAACAGCATTACAGTTAGTGGGTGAAAGGGAAATTGTGGATGTAGCAAGATTTTAGTGAGCCATCTGCTGCGGTATCTCACCCAGTCTCCCTTTCGAGGTTTGCTCACTGGACTAAGGAAGAAACATCATTTCATGGACTGAAAACAGGCATAATGACCCTAAATAAACCAGTAGCTCAAAGTGACAAAGCACTGCATTACAGACTGGCAGGAACCAGAGGCAAGGGTGATCTTTGGTTTCACTAATAATTTTCACGGGCTAGGGTGTCGAGTTTGGAGAGGCTTTAGGTGCTGGCTGCTCCCAAGTATCTGTTTGGCAAAGCACCTGGGCACCACAGGAGAAGGGATGCTATAAATCAGTCAGAGGCAGTTACAGGATGGGACAAGGAGAGGCAGGGAACAATTCCAGAGGCACATGCACAGAGAATGGGCATAGGTTTGTCAGGGAATCACCCTCCATAAGCTGGGGCCAGGTGAGTGCTTTGTTTTACTGCAGCTGTCTCCTCATAAGGTAGAGGAGTCTCAACAAAAGGCCTTAGATACTAAGGAGCAACAGGCAAAGGGAACAAGAAACTCCGAGAACAGAGGTGCACTGCAAAAGCAACAGGCAAAGAGCTCCACATGTACAAGAGGAGAAGGCAGAGCTAGCTGCATGGCTCTGAAGGTGACCGCAGTCCCAGCACCTCATCACAGGCTTTTTTTCCCATTCTTCATAGCCTGGCATTTCTACTCTACCAAGCTAATGACATATAGTCATAAGATATGTTATGCTTATGCAGGATAACCAAGCCTCATCTTCATCATTTCCTTGATTAGATAAGCAGATTGATCTCCTTACGTTTCTCACGTAATCTATCTCTAAAAATCTATCTCTTCAGGCCTCAGACTAATCTTGTAACTTTTCTGCATTCTCTTCAATTTTTCAGCAGCCTTTTCTGAGCACCAACACTGGATTTAGACAGCGTACTTTACTATCAATCTCCTCAGCATCATCTATGGCAATAGAGTCTCATTCTTAGGGCTACTCATTCCTGCCTTTCCAGGTGTAAAATGTTTCATACAACTGCCAAGCTTGAAGGGGCCTTAACAGTCATCTGTCAAGATTCTTCACTTGAGGCACAGACAGTTGCAAGTCATGCAGGTCTACAGACTTTTAGGTAATTTCTTCCAAAACTAAAGTATCCACCACAACCCCCCAAAAAGCCCTTCAAGATAGCCTCCATTTCTGCTTCACCATCCCAACTGATATTACAGGGAACCATAAAGTCTGAATTCCCTTATTGCAGGTAAAGTGACTTCCTGCCCTGTCTTCAACACAACTACAGTCTTCTAAAAATGTACATTGCTGTACATTCTGAAAGACCATGAAGTTCCCTCCTCCACCTTTTCTTACTTAGGCTACACAGCCCTTCTCACAGTTCTTCTCATCCTTCCTCCCACACTGTATTTCTAAAGACCTTAATTTCTATTGCTTTGCTGGATAGCCTCTTGTTTACGCACATCCTTCTCCAAGAGTTGCAACTGTATCTCAGCCTGGCCCTTCAGCAACACCTCATCTCAGCTCAGAAGAGCACTAATTGCTTCCTGCACCTTAGAGGTGTCACTCCTCACATAGCCTGGCACAAGGCTTTGGAGAGCACTTACTGCTTCCTGCACCTTAAGAGGTGTCATTCCTCACGCAAGCCTGGCACAAGGCTTTCCTTGCGTTTTTCTGCTCCCCAGAAGAGCACTAACCCTCAATCCCCAAATTCTGCCAATACCCATATCTTCCCCTGCCTGCCTAGCTAGGGTCTCTTTATCAGATAGAAACTCTTTTGAATACAGTTTTGCCATTAGTTGAGGGTCCACGTGGGGCATGCTTCCTGTCTCCTAGCCCTTCCTCATTTGTTTACAAGGCTTACACTTGGGTCACTGACACCGGCTGACTTAAGTCAAGATCTATTACATCCATCACCCCCGCTCAGCAACGAGGCAGGCCATCCTCTAAGGCAAGGGTGTTGGCCAACTCGATGCACTACGTTCCAGACAAATGGATGCTGGTGATTTTAAACTGGCATATTCTCCCACCTTCCTAACAGAATAAACACTGTTTATTCTGGCTTATTAAGACAGGCTGGATGTAGTCCCATTCCTTTCCCCTATATTTCAAGGGATCAAACCCTGGACTGTCCCTTCACCAGATGTTTTCTCTGGTGGCTGCTCACTACGCAAAAGTTGCCTCAGTTTGAAAGTACTTTCAGGGAAATTTCGTAAGGCTTTGCCCATATGACCACACCTAATTTACCAAAATAGTCTTGTCACCTGTTCTGATTTGTGCTTGGATTTGCTTTTTAAAATTAACTCATCACCCCTGATCTTCTTTGCAAGGTGAAGACAGAGCTCTTACTGTCACATTTTATTTGTTCTTCTTTTCCATGCCTGCAGGAGCTATGTCCTTCTATCCAAGAGCTGCATCAGCTCCTTCTGCCCTAGCTGGAGTTCACACCAAGTTTCGCATCCACCGCAAACCCAGTTCCTTCCTCCCAGATTCATAACTTTGTGACTAATGCCAGCTCAAGCTGCCTTTTCGGTGTTGTGAGTAATAGCGAGTCCTTGGGCAGCAACTGCAGCTCAGCAGACACACAACAATAATTCATTTCCAGGTCTATGCCTCAAGCATTTTCCTGGAGCTAGAGCCCAGGAAAACCAACCCACACACTTGTATATGCAGACATCCTCAAGATATCAGCTCTACCAGTGTAACCTGAGAGCCTCCAAAACTCAACAGCTTCACATCAAGGGAACGTAGACCATAAGCACAGGGAGATGAAGGATGAATTCCATTTAAGATCTTCCTTGGGACCCAAAGGCACCAAAGTTTTGTCTCAAGAGCACAAGTATCCTGAGGGTCTCTTCAGAGACCCTCCCCAACTTGTGTCATTGCCAGGTGCTCTCTGCCCTCCATCAGAAAACATCAGATGTGATAATTACTTCAAGCAGAAGACAAGGCCTGCTGCCATTTGAGTTTCCTCTAAGTATAAGATCATGCCAGGATTGTTTCAGACTTTGAAGGGACCTGAAACGAAGTCTACTAAAGGCCAGTGTCTATCTGGCAAAAGCAGGGCCAGGCCAGCACACAATTCTCCCACCAAATGCACTCTTGTGCAAAATCGCACTTGTAAGAATAGCCCTCTCCCCCTGACTTATGTCAATGGCACATCAGGAGACAGGTGGATGATTTAAGGGAGCCCATCAGAACAGTTCTTCCGTGCAGGTCGACAGGAGAAAGCACAACACCTTCCTACAGGTGACACCACATGGTGACAGAGCCAGAGGTCACATCACTGGTGGCAGCTAGCTGTCTGCAGAGTGATGCTCTGCACTAAGCTGGGAACAGAGACCTGCACAGAAACCTGGGAGAACATTGCTTGGGAAAGGGGTGTCCAGTCAACTTCTCTGCAGAAAAAAATTACAGGGGTGCAGAGGCAATGAGCACTGGTTAGGGATATGGGTAGCTCTGGGGGCACACAGTCCTTCCAGGGAGTGAGAGGGAACAGACACACAGGAAGGGTCTGCAACAGTCACTCTTCCAGACAGAGAAAGGCAGGAAGATTTTTCAGCTTGCTGCTCAGAGGTAGCATGGCTGTGGTGGTTCAGAAAAGCAGAACACACTGAAAACAGGCAGCATGAATTCTGCCCATGACTGCTTTCTCCTGTGCTGATGCAATATGTGGCCTTTCACAGTTCTTTAAAAGACACAGCCCTTTCTTTAATGCAACAGCACAATCAGCCAACAGAAAAGCAAACCTTCAAAACCTAGCTTAAAGCCAGACCTGTACTACCAAGAGCCAATTTCTCAAGAGAAAAACAGCATGCATAAAAGAAGAGCTCTCCCTCTGTTCCCAGCACAATAACCATGTGGGCAGAGGCTGCTGGCATCAACAGTTAGACCAAAGCACATCAAGAACAGGAGACCTTGCTCAGCTGTAGTAGACTATGCCAGCAGGATGCCTATCTTGCCCATATAAACTGTGTAGCCATTCCAAGAGCTTGGCCTGACAAGAACATTGGGATCCCAGGAAACTGTTTCCATTCCCCAATCAGGCTTCAGGAAGGAGTAGAGGAAGGGAGGTGAAAACAGAAGAGGGAGAATGACAGGCAGGCAGTTTCAACAGGCAAGAGCCATGGGGAGAACAGAAGCCTTTCCAGAACCGCTTAGCAATCATGTGCAAGGAATAGGTAGCAGGCAAACATAACCCTGTAAAAAGGGCAGTGAGCGCTGAGCAGAGAAACACAGAGAAAAGGGTTCTGCATCTCTCATAGCAAGCCAGCCTCAGGCTTCCTGCAGCTAATCTGTATTTGGAGCAGAGGGCAGACACCCAGCTCCACACTGGAAGGACATGAAGTGAGAAGGCAGTGCCAACCACAGGCCTGCAGGCTCAGAGAAAAGCCATTTTATAGCGCAAGCTTTTGCTCTACAAGCTTGGCAGCAACTTCATGAATCTCACCCTCTCTCTTTTGCAGAATGTGTACATACATATGCATTTCTTTTTCATTCCTTGATTTTTGTTTTTCTTCTTTTAACCAACTTTCTAGGCAATGTATCAGGCCTGCCCCCCAACTCACTACCCTGGACAAACCAGAATGCTTCTGACAGATGAAGGCTGCAGGGAGAGAGGTGCCTCCCAAGAAGGCTGTGCTCAAGGCAGGTCCTGCACACATCAACTTGCCCCAGGGATAGAAAGGTGAGGAGTCCTTCCCAGCAAGAGCCTGAGCTGTACAGGGCACAGGAAAGAGGACAAGGACTGCAGTTCCAGGCAGCAGGCACTCCCACAATGAACATACAGCTACCTTCAGACAGGTCACCTGCCCCACGGCGCAGTCCTTTGGAGCTAGAGCATCAGGACCAGCAACACACTTGCTAAGACCAAAGTGGAAGAGGGACACAGGGACCCCCACCTCCCTCCCTTCCTGGAAACCTGCATTTCAGTTTCCAGCTCAGCCTGCAAACAAGCTTGAAGCTTCCCAGGTTCATTTCTGGAGCCAGAAGGAAAAACAGACAACTGTACTGAGACCAGACATAGCCAAACCTTCCTCTGACTCATTCACTACCTCAGAGGCCACAGCCCATTCAAGGCTCTGCCATTCCTTGTCCCCCCTCCCCAACACCTCCTGAGCCTTCAGGAAAGACCTGAGACCCTGCAGAGCTAGTTCAGGCAGTAGGAAATCCACCCCTTTGCTTTGAGGCTCCAAGCAAGGCCTCTGCCTCCTTGTGTGAGAGGCAGTGTGGAGAACAGGCAGCGGGCTGGAGCACTGGCCATTTGCTGCAGGAGCTGCTGGAGGGTGGGGGGGAGTGGTGGTGTGCATCTGCAGGGCTCGACGCTGTGGGCTACCCAGCAAGCTCTGAGTAGCAGGAGGAGGCAGGGAAGGAGCAGCCTAAGGGACTGTCACCAAGAATTGTTTGGTCCCCACCCTCTGGAAAGCAGCTGCTAGATTTAAAAAGCCTTTATAGTCCTGTCATTCAAGGACATGGAGACAAACTCCATTTTCCATACATTCCCATCATCTTGTCTCATCTGTGCACCACAAAAAGCCCCGGGGAAGATCCGGTCTCAGCCTCCAGTGTTATCATCCTTGCCCATCCCTACCCACGGCAGAGCTCTCAGATGCTTTGATATGCAAATCAGCCACAGGATCCATAACCAGCGCTGTCTGCAATGAGCAGCGCGCACGGAGTATCCTACACCCAGGGCCTCCTCCCTCCCCGAGCACCACACGGCTGCGCAGGCTTCACGTCAGATGACACGGGTCCCAACTGTGTTCCACGGGAGCGGGAGGTGCTGCCCGCAGCCCTTGGATTTTCAGCACACAGCCCCACCCCGGCCACCCGGCTGGAGACTGGGCGCTAACAGAAAGGATGCAGGCTGGGGTTCACCTCGGTGTGGGTGGGCAGGTGGCAGAGGAGCTGCCGCCGGGCTCACGACCTCACTGACCAGAGGCTCACGAGAAGCGTAATTAGCAGAAAGACAAAAAACGGGGCCTGGGCACTGCCAGCTCTCAGGCTTTTCTTGCAAACCTCGGGCTACCTGGGATTTTCTGGGAGTTCTCGTTCCCAGAATGAAGAGATTTCATGAAGATTTCTATTCCATGTAAACAATCCAAAAACCCCCTACAAGCAAGTTCCTAGCCCACTTTATTACTGCAGAAAGCTGAAAAATATAACCAAGGATATTTTAAGCCGAGAAAGAAAAAAAAAAATTAAACCCCCACGCAAACTAGAAGCAAAGCACACTCAGAATTTTTCTTTTCTTGGCTCAACTCGAGGCTTCAGAACAATTCAGGATAGTTGCACTGTGCTCCAGTCAAAGGGCAAGAAAATGGAGCATTGCAAAAGCCTCGTGGCGATGCCTTCTTGACATGAAAACTGACACCCTCAGAAAATACAGTAGCTTCAGTTCCTTCCAAGGTTACCAAAGACAGGAACAGACAAAAATAGAGCAAACTTAGTGCAACAAAACATTCTTATGAGTCAAACCAGAGCCTCTTCCCAGCCCCCTCAAAGGCATCTTCTTTCATGTTTATTTTGCTCTTATGGTATCCAGGTGAAGACTGCAGAATGGACTTCTCTCCCCGTAAAGATAGCGTATTCCTACTACTAAAAGGCTCAAGATGAAAAAGGCCTTCCTCGGTAGATACCAGCTAATTGCAGTCATTAGAAATAATGCTTTGCTATTTCTGGTTGAATGGAGTCCTCCTGGAGTCACTTACGAGCTGAGTGGTCAGCTCTGCGCTCTCTCAGAAGCATTAAGAGTAATAAAAGCCATTAGGGACTGTACAGGGCGATTGTTTGGAGGGGAGAGGTACTGGTCCCTGCCATGCACTTGCAAAGGCTCTGTCCCACACTCAGGTGGGGCATAGGCAGCATCACCCAAAAGGCACCTGAGTCGTGCAACCCTTCAGGAGCTTTCTGACCGCTGCTACGGTCACAGCCTATGCCCCTGCCCCACAGCCCATGGCCTCCCGCGTGTGCTTCCCCCAGAGAACGACACCATGGAGCAGGACACCTCCACAGCCACAGACAAATCCAGGAGAGAGGGGACTCCTCTAGGACTATGCACAACTAAATTAGCCACCCTGAGCACACACTGATAGGCTTTTTGTTTCTAACTTCTACTATCGAGAGGAGCAAGGGAGGGAGGTGCCCAGAACCTCAAATTGCCGAAACACTTGCTCTCCATCCAGCTGAGAGCTACCAAACCTGCTGAGAACACCAGGCTGACTGCAGCCACATTGCAGATTTTTGGCGTGATGCCCCCTCCAGCAGGTAGCTACATAAAGGGTGCACTCTAAGCAGGAGGAAAAAACACGGTTTGCTGATGTGGAGGGGCTGGCGACCGAGACGAGCAAAAAGCGACTGTTTGGCTCTCTGGCCACGGACATGAGCTATATCCGATAGCCCTTTGTCAAGTATTCCAGAGGAGGAGAATCAGGGTAATATCAGAAACCTGCTCGCTACTCCCACCACCCTTGGAACATCCCTCCTGCCTCCCTGCTGCTCTCCTTCACAGCGGTGCCTGCGGGAGCGGCGGAGGGCGGGCAGGCAGCTCTCCGCGCCCGAACACGCACAAAAGCGCCGACCGCAGAAGAGACGGGCGCGCCGCGGGCAGGGGTCCGGCGACCCCCGAGATGCACAAACCCCGTTACCCACCAGCAGCCGAGGCGAGGGACGGCAAAGGCCAGAAGGAAACCCCAGGCGGCCTC
>VYXF01010206.1:69393-94481 GCA_013397295.1 Polioptila caerulea | reverse complement strand
TGCCGTGCTCGCCTGTGGGCCCCGGGGCTGGCCGGGCCCTCCCTGCCCCAGGTGCCGGCCCTGCCGCCCGTGCTTTGGAGGGAGCCGCTTGCAGGTGCTCTGTGCACGGGGCTAGGAACTGGCCCTGGCCATGAGCTGCTGCGCTGGAGGGACGGAGAAAGGCTGTCCCCGAAGATGCACGGCGCGAGTTCGAGTGGCGCTTGAGTGGCACGCAGCGCGGCAGTGGGTGGTGGTGACACCGAGCGACAGCAGCCGGGAGCTGGAGCCTTTGTGTCGCTTGCACACCGTGCTCCCGCTGGACTGGAGGCCGTGCCTCCGCAGTGTGGCCTGGGAGAGGGGGAAATCACTCTTCCGAAGGCCCTGCGTGTTCGGAGAGTTTCTTTGCTCAGAATTCGTGTGGGGCTGTGATGTTGGGGTTAGGCCTTTGTGGGTATGAGTTGCCATGCAGCAAAGTTAGACCAAAATTCCTGTGTCCTGACAAGTGTGGCATTTACTCGCGTGTGTCATGTGGACTCGGGAAGTGTGGGTGCTCGTCTGTGTTTTCCTGGTTATTCTCCAGAAAGCTCTTTTGGGTGGTCCAATGAGTAAGGGGAGGCAATTGAAGGAAAAGACAGTATGACATATTTCTTAAAAGCATGAATAACTTAATCTTTGTAGTAAAAACAGGTGGGCAAGCCAGCCTTTTTAACAGCAGGACACAGATGCTTATCTGAGCTCTATTGGCTTCTCTGGTTCCAGAGCTCTCAGACTTGCCCGAGAAGGTCATGTTTGGAAGGAGAGAGACTTGACTTAAGGGAAGTTTCTGGGCAAGAAATGAGGCTTATGCCAGCAAAGCTGCAGGTAGCTCTGTACTGCCTTGCAATGCGAGCAGGCCTTCGTCTCCAGGTCACGTTTCTCTTAAGCCTGAATTCTGACAGCATTAGGCATCCTTTTCTGGTACAGCTTTATCAGGAAGACCTAGAGCCACTATCGTTTTTTGTTCTGTGAACAAGTAGCTTAGGTCGTTGTTTCTGACGTTTTTCATGGCTGTGACACAGCTTACTCACCTTCTCTTCCTTCATGTTTGTGTTGTTCTCCTTGCCACAGCTCCCCCCAGCGTGGTTACTGCTGTCTGGGTTGTCATTGCACCTTACTGGTTGGGGCCTGGACACTCAGGTCTGGGCTGGGTAACAAATCTGGTCTTGTGGCTTTCCACCATTGTCCTGCTCTTGAGACCTCAATACTTCTAAGACCAGTAAAGAGACATTTGAGAGGTGATAGCAGTATAAAATTACAATAGTGTGCACTATTCCCTGAATTTACATGTAATTCCTGACAGGCAGAGACAGGAGAGGGACCTTCCTTGGCTTCACCTCAAACCCCACAGGCCCACCAGAGAGAACTTCTGGGGCTAATTCAGTACCTGCTCTATTGCTCATTTCCTTTGACTTCACACAGAGAGTTGTCATCTCTGTGGCTTAATTTTCTGCTGGTGCACTGGGAATAACCCTTCCTTATTGTAGTACAGTGCTGTGAATATGAATATATAGGATGATTTTAGTTGTTTGGATATTAGAACAATAAATACCTTAACTACCTTAAGAGTTGTGACTTCTGGATACTTAATATGTCAAAAGTAAGTTTTATTTTAAAGGTATGCAGCTCTTTTGTCATCTGCCATTCCTGATTGTGCTCTAGAAAATGAGGTTAGTGTGTTTTGCTTCAAAATTGTTAACAGTTGTACCTGTAATGAGTTTCTGTTGGTAACTTGGATCAGTAAATATCCTGTTTAATAGCTAATCCTATTCATAAACAGATTTAAAAAAGACTTAATTCCTCTTTGTGGATCCTGGCCTTTTTGTCTGTCATTAGTGTAAAACCAATTACGTCTTGGTAATGAATATCTTGTGTATTTTTAACGCACGCAGCCCTTAATCACATTGTTTCCTTTATGAGGGGAGCCGTGAATGGATTGAGTCCCGTAGTTCACAGTTGGCTCCTGCAGCTCACTGTGGCAGACGGTCTATAAATAGACCTGCAGTGGCAGAGCAGGGGTTTAGGCATTTGCGTTGCTTGTACTGTCTTGGGTTTATTTCCTGTGTTTTAATGATGGATGACAGATGCAGTTCAAATCTTTATGGTGCCTGGAGCATGTCTTGTTTTGATCTTTTAAAAGAATAAAGGTGTCCCCACTGTTTGACTGTGCAGATCAAGTCACTGCTATAAAAGTGAAGAATATTTTTACCTGGTTTCTTTGGCTTTGACTGCAGGCTTTGGGTGTTGGCCTCAGCATTTGCTTTGCAACATCCATTGGTTTCCCATGGGGCCTGTCTGCGTGGATGAGTTGCCAACAGAAATAAGGAATAGCTGAATAAGTATGGAATTACCGATCTTGGGGATATAGGGAGGAGGGGTTAGTTCCAAAACTTGTGATTAAAAAGGAAAGTAGTACTGGATTGCCAGGTAACTCTTTAAAATTAAATTTACTCTAGGATGCAGGCAAGTTAAGAATGGTGCCTTGACTGTTTTTTAGGGTATACACCACTTGGTCAGAGCTGTTGCACTGGCTTCTGGAGTGTTCAGATGCAGACCTTTTCAGTGCATCCGTGGCTGTATTAGTAGAGCAGATTCACGCAGACCACTCTTGTGAAACGTGCTGGTGTTTTTGCTGAAATGACAAGAGATCCTTTTCTTGTCCAAATCTCCTGGTGTTTCTTTGGCAGTACTGTCACCACTTAAGTCTGGGTTGGCAGTGGAAGAAGTCCCAGTCTTGTCTTGTGCCACATTCTGTTGCAACAGTGTTCATGTGCCTTCAGGTTGAGCAGGATTAAGAAACTGAGCTAGCTGAAAACTGTCACTGATTTACATAAGTGCTAAAGCCAGCATAAGGGAGGTGATGGAAGTGTATGTTGAGGGGACACAGGGCTTCATTCTTGGTGCTGTGTGCCCTGACGTTCATTCAAAGTGAGTATGTAATCCTGTCTTCCTTGTCTGGCACATGTCCTTGCTCTGTGTCAGTTCCCTGAGGTGGTCCACTCGTGTTTGCATGCAATTGATGAAAATACTGTACATGTATTTTTTGCATTTTCCAGTTGTATTAGCTGGGATGAAACTTTCCAGAATTTCTCCATTCAAAAGCCACTCAAGGTTGCAGTAAATATAAGTTAGTTCTTTAATATCAAGGAAAACCACTGAAGGTGATAGCTAGAGCACTTGAAAATGGTGCAGTGGGTAAATAACTTCCAGACGTTTCTAACTTGTGAAGAGTTTTTTTGTTGAGCTGTGTTGGAATTTTATGTCCTTTGCATTGAATGGGGTAAGGCTGGAGGGCCCTTGAGAAGAGTATTTGCAGTAGCAGGTTATTGCATGCTCAGAAGTAATTCAGTGAAGAAGAAATAGGGTCATTTTAGTGAATATTTGATTAACAAATTCCTCACCCTTTTCTGAATGTTACTTTGAGCTCTTGTCTGAGGTCTGTGATAACTTTCAGCAGATACGTGGAGAAGGGCAAAGTGTCTCTGTGACTGTGATTTTCATGAGATAGATCAGCTACTAGAAATTAGGAGCAGCAGGGTAGAAACAAGAGATTCCTCTGCATGATTCTTTATTGCTGCTTTGGTGCAACTATGAATGGTGAATGGTATATCAATAGTTACCTTCGTGCTAGGCCGCTCATTTTAGGATAATGTCAGTTTAAATATTGGTCTTGCTTAGAATGAAAAACTTGGAAGTTAATCCTGCTTTGAGCAGGAGATTGGACTAGATGACCTCCAGAAGTCCCTTCAAAGATAAATCCTTGGTCAGGAGTGTATTAGTGACCAAGTACTAAGCAAGTGGTGATGTTTTGCCTGTCCCAGGGTATTTTGGAGTGCGCTTCTGCCTGTGTCAGTTGGGCAGTACTGATGGCAGACTCCTGGGAATTCCTGCAAATTTTCCTGTGCTTGGAGGTTATGGAGTTGCTCTTCCCATACGCCTGTGAGCACTGAAACCTGGGGACCTGGAGACAGCCACCTCCAGAAGCAAACTTGGATCATATGCATTCCCCATGCCTAAGTGCAGCTTCCTCTGAGCCTTTTTAAAGCCCACTGGTGTGAGGCAATGCGTGCTGGGGGCACTGGGGCTGATGGCTGTTTTCAATTTATAGCAGCTCTTCAATTTTGGCACCACCTCGGAGTGTTCATGTGGCAGCACCAAGTACAGCAGAGTGAATGGCTTCTCTGCCCTTCAAAATTTAGTTGTTTGTTAATTAGCCACTCCACAGGGGGAAACTGAGGGCAGGAGAGATGAAGTTCACAGCCACAGAGGGATCAAATTGGGACTGGGCCTGGTTGAGGAGCGCCTGGAGACAGACCCAGACTATTGGCTGTTCCTTTCTAGAAAGGAAACTGGCATGTTACAATAGCTGAAGTTGTGATTCATTCTTTGTGAACACACTTGCACCCTTGAATGCTGCTCTTAATGCCATAGATACATTCTTCTTTTCCCTCCACCCTGAACCCTCCTGCTAGTTGGAAGCATCCCCCCTGTTTACTCAGTTGCTAACAGGATGCTTCATACCAAATAATCAATCATGCAAAATTTCTTCGCTTGTGACACATATTAATGTACTGAGGAATAATTCTTAGCTAAGAAAGGAATACTGAGTCATCTGGAAAAATAAACAGTCCTTGGACACTTAATGCTGTTGATACTTCCGCTGGTAATTTTGTAACTTCAAACCTTCACTGCTGCCACGGGGTAGAGACAAACAGTGACTTCTCCCAGGAGCCGTGACTGAGGTCAGAGTTTAGGCAGCACTTCAGCACATTTTAGATGTGCTTTAAGCACATCTGGCTATGCTGGTTGTGACGCTGCTGTCCCTTTGGCAGCAGGCAGAGCCTGCTGCTGTGCCTGCCTTGTCCTGAGTCCGCAGGCCTCTCCTGTTGGTCTTATGCAGCGGTGAGGATGAGCAGATGCACCTTTTCCAGCCACCAAGGTGACCATGTCTGCTAGGAAATAGAGATGGAGGTGACAGTGGTATCTGAACTCCCCAAGAAGAGGTCATGAAAGACAACAGAGAGGCTAGCAGAGAGGCCTGCTGCTTGTTTTTGGGTTTTTTAGAGGGATCCAAAAGCTCATGATTCTGGAGGAAGTAGGAGCGTTATTACCCACCAAGTTTGAATTTCACATGGGGAGACAGCACTCCAGTGTGCAGAACAGGACACAGGCAGATGGTGGGCTTAAAGCAGGTCAGCATAGTTGAACTTGTATAGAAATCTGAGCAGCAGCACGGCCAGGTGTTGGACCTTGACTGTCAGCAGCATTGTAAATGCAATAGGGCCTCGCTGTCATTAGGATCACGCTACTAGGTAAGGGGATGTGGCACAAACACAGCCTTTTTGGAGTCTAATTTCAGAGAGGAGACAGTGCAGGCTAGCCCTCAACTCGTTTGATGATCATCTACCCCACAGAAAAGTGGCTTTTTTTTTTCCCCCCAGTAAATAAATGTAAGCTCTGGCGCTTGCCATTCTCTTCCAAACCTGCCTGTACGACAGAGCTGGTTTTCCACTTGTGCTTTGCTCAGGTAGCACCACTCAAAACTGCTGTGGTGCATGTGTCCCGTGCTTCTCACTGTGCTCTCAGGTAACCCTTGCTCTGTAGAACAACTGCAAACCCTAAAACTTACACACATCCCCAAGTAAGCAAACACCTTGGAGAAAAAAAGTAATAGGGAGTGAAGATTTAGGCTGGTTGTAAGAAGAACTGTGGCATTGTCTGTCAGAAGGCTCTGTGGGTATTTTTTTCCTCCCTAGAGGAGTTACCTCAGCATTGTTTTTAAAATAAAAGTTTTAAAAATGGCTTTACAATGTAGTACTATAGTTTGTCCCAAAAGTCATCATAACTGTCAGAGAGAGAGATGAGGTCAATGGATTTTTAGTGTTTGCTTTAGAAAGGAGAGAAGCTGAGCACATGTTGCTTACACTGCCAAGGTCATAGCGAGCAGTGTCACATGGTAGTAGTTGCAGTCAGGTGGAAAGTCTTAGCTGTACCTGAGCTGGCCTGAAAGAGGACTGGCTCTAGGTCTGTGTTGTTTCCTCCCCTTCACTTGGATCTGCCGGCTTAACCACCTGGGTCGTCGCTCCCTAATGATGCTTGGGAAAGTGATCTGGGTTCAGATAAGCCTTTGTGACTGCCAATGCTAGCCGGTCCCGTCAGTGTGACAGAATGAGGTTAGGGAACCGCCGTAGACGTAGGCAGGGAAGAGGGTGTGGCTCTCAGTCGGAGGTTACCCTTGTAACCCAGCCCTGCTGCAGTCGGGGTGCTGTACAGTACAGCAGCACTGAGCGAGCACTGTAAAGGTACAGGGAACCCTTTTCTCTGGACAGCCTGAACAGGGCAAGACTGGCAGCGGTGTAACTGTGGTCTCTAAACCTCTCTGAGGCTGCTCAACGCCTTTGTATACTTAGAGAGAGCCTGTTGCAAACCGGGGTAGCTGTTGATATGGTGATGGCAAAGAGGCAGGAAGGGCCTTTGAATGGGTTCCACAGAGATGTTTGTTCCAGCCACGCGTGTAGATGTCCAGGGTCAAAGGCGAGCCTCATGGGAAGGGTCCAGGTTGAAGTGTAGGAGTGGTAGGGACTGGGAGAGCATCAGGGACTGATTGTCAGGGGGCGTGGGAGCAGTACAAAGGGGGGATTAGGGTGTGGGAGACAATGGGAAATAGGGAGGGAGTGACTGAGGGACACAGGGACGGGGATAACAGGGCTGACTGAGGGAGTAGAACAGGGATACATTGGCATAACAGAAACAGGGTGTCCTGTGAGAGAAGCCTCCTGTTTCTCTCCAAGCCAGGGAATGCCTGTCAGGGTCCACTGACCTCCACAAGAGCCTGCCCTCACCAATGGAGCTCTGACTTGTTTCTTGTGTGGCAAATTGTTTCCTGAAGCTGTGATGCCAGTCTGTGGGTTATTTGGCCTTTTGCTTGGTTTTGTAGGTAACCTTGGTAGCTTTTACAAGTAACTATGATGGCTTTTACTGGGCACTGCAGCCTCTAAACCAGTTCACATCTGAAACTCTCCAACCTGCTTCTTGTTACATGATTCACAGTGCACACAGAGGGGCCCTTACCTCTGTGTGTAGGAAACTGCAATGCAGTGATACTGAATCCAGCTTTGTAGTATATGTGTCTGAATTACATTGCCTCCTGAATTCAGGCAGGGTTTTTGGAGCTGCTTGTAGTGTGCTGCACATGCTGCTACCACTGTGTGCCCTGTGGATTGCAGCATCTAAATAGGTGCTGAGGCCCTAGTGTGTGATTCATATGAAGGAAAGAAAGCAAACCAAATTCTGTCCATTTTCCAGAGTTAATAATTCTTTTGTTTCTTGTGCAGAGTTGGCTACCAAATGGCTCTCTTGAATAGACGATTTGGTTTCTCTTTAACCCATCTAAGCGGTGCTGTGATCCAACGACAGTTCAGGTAACTTTCAAATTTTGCTTTTGTTTTCTTCAGAATGTTTCACGATTGAAAGAGGTGTTGTTAAATAGATCAAGAATAAGAAACAGCGTTTGGAATTCAAAAGGATAAAATAATAAAAGGAAAATCACACAGTTGTCCTTGAATAGGTTGAAAAGTGAGCCCAGACACTCCATTTGCAGATTCCTGGCAGTCTGAACTCTGCATTTTCATATGTGTCTAAGGAGGCTTTTAGGCCTTTGACAGCGATATGTGGGCCTGCAAGTAGAAGTTGAAGGTATTTGTGTTTCTCATGCAAGCGCAAAAAAAAAAACAAAACAAACCAACAGTGAGCCCCTGCTTTAAGTTATTTAGAATAAAAATAACCTGAAAAATTACTTTCTCATACTTTACCAGTGTCTATTTTGTTATTTTTCTTTTGTTTCTTATTCCAGGCTCTAGGCATTTAAGGTTTTAAATTTATGGACTTAATCTTTTACGATGCCTTGCACACAGCTTAGAGCTTAACCTCACAGTACACTCTACTAATTTGGGGACCCTCTATAAGTCTTTGAAGGGTCAGGGCTTCAGTTTAAAGGATGAGAATAGTCATTCTCAGAAGTGTGGTCTAGAGTGGGGATTAAGACAGTGCTCAGGGCTAGGTTGTGTGATAGTCCTGGGAGCTATCTCAAGGAGGAACCCAGGTCTTCCTGGCTTTCTCTGTAAGTGGGCTGCATGAGAGCATTGGCCAGGATACATTTAAAGCATATATAAGTGACAATGACAGGGAGGTGAAGTCCAGTCCATAGAAATGAAATGGACTTCAAAAAACTTAATGGAGAAACCTTTTCTTTATGGGGTATTCCTCCAAAACTGTGGCAGAAATAAAGAAAAAGGGAAAGAAAAAGTTCTCCCAGTGCAGTTACTCTTGTCTAGTGGTTCCTGGACAACATTTATACTTGTTTGCTACTGCTGTGTTGTGCACTTGGTCCCACCGAGGTTTTCCCTGCTCCTTCCTGTGACGACACTTCTCTTTTTTCAGTCTTCTCCCTTCTGCTTTCCCTGTTGTGCAGCCACAGATGGCAGGCAGAGGAGAGACAGCATGGTGTACCACAGTCCCTGGGATGGGATGGGATGGGATGGGATGGGATGGGATGGGATGGGATGGGAGATGGGATGGGATGGGATGGGATGGGATGGGATGGGATGGGATGGGATGGGATGGGATGGGATGGGAGAGAGTGGTTGCTTTCAGAGATTAGTGACTTCTGAGAGAGAGAGGAAAGCTAAAGTTGGCCTCTACTGTGGGAAGCAGATCTTGGAAGGCAGTGCTTGACCTCTGGAGCAGTTGGACTAATGCAGACTGACTCCACCAGCCTTCCTTCACCATGTATAAAAATACCTGCTTCAACTGATGTCCATCCACACCACATTTGGTGTGCATGCTCATCTTTTAGGTAGCTTTGCAAATACAGGCCCTTCCTCTTCAAGAAGAGCTAATGATCTCTATTTACTTTATATGCTTCTGAAAAACAAGATGAATGGTTGGGTTGCTTCCATATGCTGTCACTGAGTAGTTCAGCTGGCAGCAGGCTGGCATTCCTGCAGCTCTGGCCAAAATGTTTCTAGTACCTCACTGCAAAGCAGTTGTTTAGCAGCAGAGAGGACCACTGCTTTTCCAGTGGTCTGTGTCTGGGTGTCCTTTGAAGACAAGAAACAAATCACTTGAGTTTGATCTCACTGAATAAAAGAATAGTGGTTTCTGTAAGGGAGTATGTTCCTGCTGATCCCAAGTATATCAAATAAGACCTAACAACTTAGTATTAGTTTATTTATGTTGTTTCTTACTCCCAAAAAGCAAGCATACAGAAGAGACTGTCTCTCTGGATTCCTTCCACATGGGAAGGTGGTGATCTCTTAGATTATAGTTGGGAACAGCTTAGCACAACCACAGCAGGGCCTCAGAGGTCTTACTGAGAGCAAAATAAACTGTGAGACTCACAGACTTCAATGAAAGGAAGGTTGGTCATAGAAGTCCTTAGTGCTGGGGACTGTGTGCAAGATTGAAGGAGCCTGACTTGAGTCTTACTTCCTGCAGACTGTTTGAAGCAGAAGTGAGCACATTTTTTTTGCTTGTAGATTGAAGCTGGATCATCTGCAGTTGCTAAAGAGCCAATGATATGCAAGCGGCTCTTCACACCATCTTTTTCTTGTGTCTTGGAGCAGAAAGGTCGTTTTATATTTGACATTTAGGAAAGACTATGCAAAGCCCAAAGTAGCATCTGGCTTTCACAGAGCACACTGAATGCAGTCAGTGTGCATTCACCCATATGGTATATATTTGTTGCTGGCGCCTTCCAAGTGGCTTGTGTAACGACAAGAGTCTGTGCTGAGTTTGCCTTTGCTCCCAAAGGGTTATTGAGGGGATCTGTCTCTCATTCTCTCCTGTCTTTTGGTAGCATCACTGGAGCATGCGGAGCAATACAGAAACTAACCCGTGTGCGAGTGGTGGACAACAGCACCTTGGGGAACACGCCCTACCACCGCCCGCCAAAATGTATCCACGTGTATAACAAGACTGGAGTTGGCAAGGTCGGAGATAAGATCCTTCTGGCTATCAAAGGAGAAAAGAAGAAGGCTTTAATTGTAGGGCACAAGATGCCTGGCCCCACCATGACGCCTAGGTTTGATTCCAACAATGTGGTGCTCATAGAAGATAATGGAAATCCAGTTGGCACTAGAATAAAAACACCAATACCCTGTACACTGCGAAGAAGAGAAGGCGAGTTCTCCAAAGTATTGGCCATTGCCCGCAACTTTGTATGAAAGCTGAGAGGTCTTCAGCAATCCTTTTATATCCTTTCATACAGTAGCTGCTCCTTGGTCCTTTTCCAGAAACTGGTGAAACATGAAAAAGCTGATATTCATCAAGAATCTCTCCTCCCTTTTAAGAATTTCAGGCAACTAATTTAAATATTAAAATAGTTTATTTTTCTCCAAAAGAAGGTTGACTTATTTCACAGAACACCTGCAGTATGTTTGGGAAACGGTCCTTCATCCTTACTCCTCCTGTGGTGTTAATCTGGTCTGTCATCATTAAAATGAGAACATGAAAATCCTTGTCCTGTGTTGCTTATGCTCTCTTTTCTCTATTCCTGCCTTTCCCAGTTTTCCAGGAGTAAGACTCATTCCCTGGCCCAGTGATACTGGGGTTCTACCAAAAGCATTCACAAATAATAAAGTAGGAGAGATACATAATAAGCTGTGGATGCTTTGGGCATATTCAATAAAAAGACTAGTTTCTGTCTTTGCCTAAGAGAAGAGTTTAGGAACAGGAAATCAGGAGGACATGGTGGCCTGCAACATCAGTGGTGTGTGCTTGAACAGGGCATACCAGAGATGGGGGAGCCAGGGGGTGAGCTGAGACATAGCCTGTGCTCTCCACCTGACCAACCCCTGAAAATTGTGTTCTCAGATTAATGCAAGGGCTGTGTTCAGATTGAAAGGTCCACAGAGGGAAGCTTCCTTTTGGGCTGCTTCTTGGGGCCATTGTCAGACATCATCTTTGGTGGGCTATTGTGGAGCTGGCTGTCGTCCACTTACCTAAGGTTAGGTACAGCAATGGGCAGATGCCACTCTGTTGCTTTCAGGACTGGTTGGGATCCAAGAGCCAAAGAGCTGCTTTTCTGTGGAGATGAGCAGAGAAACTTGGTGCTCACAGCTGGTGAAGGGGCATCAGTGCAGAGCACTCCTAGACACAGCAGTGCTGGGGAGGAGGGCGCAGGGGACACAGTCAGCAGGAGTTAGGCCAGTTCCTCACAGCTCAGGTGGCAGTGGTGGCTGACTGCTCCTTGCCCTTCTGCCTCCTCTTCCTGTTACGCTGGGAAGGCTCCTTACTTTGGTTCTGCATTGCCTCGGTGTGAAGATGTAAAGAATGCAGTGCTGAGCTACTGCACACTCCAGTTACTCCGTGCAGATGTATCTGCCCCACAGTCCCCACTGTGAAATGCATATTGTCCCAAGAAAAAGTGAGCCCCGGATCTCCTCAAACTCTATTACTCCAGGTAACACACAAAAGATTATACTGTAGGTTTAATTTCAGTATTAACCTTTAAGTAATGTAACTGTCCCACTAAGTAAAACTTCCCTGTGAACTCAGTTCTGTGGAAAAGCAGAATTATCTGCTGCTGGCAGCATGTTCCTTGTTTGCTGTTGTCCAGGGGCTGGGGAACATTGGGTCTGCTGCTGTAAGTCCTCTGTGCCCCATGGGCATTGCCTTTAAGCCCTGGGCTTGCCTCCTCCATAGGTGTCTGCCCGATGGCACAGCAGCAGAGCAGATGCTCGCCTGGTTGAAGTCAGTGTTTCCAGTCAATCTGAGTGCAGTCAACTTCCAGGAGGAACTCTGTGTGCTCAGAGATGTTGATGCTGTTTTTCTAAGTGGGACAGTGAGCAAACCCTGTGGCAGTCACAGTGATACGTGTGACTGGCCTCCCTCCCTTGGGTGGGGTTTGCTTTGGTGTCACAAGGGCAAGGCACAGCCTGATGTCTCAGACATTGTCCCTTGCCTTTTTTTCATGGTTAGATTTGTTTCTGGATCATATTTGGGTAGAAAAAGGGTATATGCTTTTATGCATTTTTAGGGAAAGTGTTTATACCACTCAATTGCTCTGTGGTCTTGCTTAAGGAAACCTGCAACTTTTGAAACTCCTACAACCCTGATAAACACACAAACAAATACTTATATAATTTTTTAATAACTCATAAGCCAGTTGACAGGTCTGTCCCAGCCTTCCTTAATGAAAATGCTTTTGAGAGCAGAAGAGGAAGACGCCTTCCACTAACACAGTGCTGGATAATAGAATTTGAAATAGCACTTGTATGGGGTATTTTGTTTCTGTGCACAGTCTATGGGTAGAGCCGAAGCAGGGTTCACCCCAGCTGAATACCTCACTCCTGCCTAGCCTGGTTTATAACTTGTCTGAAGGAACACTTTACAGTGAGATTTTTGCTTGGCAACAACTCCGGCATCAAAGCATCAACCAGCAGGACCTGGGCGCCTGCAAACAATCCTTGTTTTTCTTGTCCTGACCATAGGGGCTATGAATCTCACATGGGATGCCAGACCCTGCTGTTTGGATATTAAACATTTCACATAATATTTGCTAATAACTTTCCAGCATTTTGCTGAGGAAGAGGTCATGGGGAGAAGGCACGAGAGGAAGTGGGCAAGACAATGCAGCATACTTGAGATTAAAAAGTGAAGCGATGCTTTAGTTCTAAGTAAACTCATACACATGGAACTAAATCCTTAATCTCAGAGCTTAATAAGCAGACATGCAGACAGCTAAGCTAAGCATACCCCACAGTGCGTCTCTTGCAGTTTTTACCTGTCTTCCCTGATGAGGAGTATAGTCTCAGCAGAATGGCTATGTTGACAGCCCTGTGCTTGGCAAATTCCAGGTGTTGCCTTTAGCAGCATTTCTCCGAGGGGAAAGGGTCAGGCTTGTGGGTGAGCCCATAGCCTGCTGCCCCCCATCCTACTGATGTGGGCCCTGCCATGACTGCAGGATGGTCAGTCCTTGCTGCTCTGGCTGCAGAGCCTGTGCAGGCAGGGGCAGATGGATGGGGCCTTGCTCAGGCTGATGTGGGTTCTCCAGGCTCTCCGTCTTTTCCTTTGAGCAGACCCTGCTCAAGGATCCTCATTTTCAGGTCCCCTCTTTTGTTTCTGCACAGGGGATAATACCTGCTTGCTCTCAACTTCCAGGCTGTGCTGTTCTCTGTTCCAGAGCCTTCTGAGCAGTGAGCCAGTGCTGTCTTGGGAGCAGCTACTGGGTTTCCTGTGCTCTGGCTTGGGGCATCCTTCTTTGGGATCCACTGAGGCTTAACTCTCTCCAAGTGGGAGGCTTTTCCTTTTGCATCCACCCTGCTAGGAAAGCAGATATGATTTTCTCTCTGTGCAGCAGTTCTTCCTGCAGGTCCTTTTCTTAAAGGGTGGCTACAGGCAGGTGGAATGATTCTCTCAGAGGAGGGAAGAAAAACCAAAATGCTTCCTATCTTGGCTGCTGTCAGAAGGTCATTCTCTCCCCTGGTCCCTCTTTATTATTCTGCCATTAACATGATTCTATATCATAAATGAAAAAAAATTTTTTTCAGTGTGACACATGCTTAGGAAGAGTTCTCTCATCTGTGCAGCTTCTGGGGGAGCTGCCACCTGCTGCAAANCCACTGAGGCTTAACTCTCTCCAAATGGGAGGCTTTTCCTTTTGTATCCATCCTGCTAGGAAAGCAGACATGATTTCCTCTCTGTGCAGTTCTTCCTGCAGGTCCTTTTCTTAAAGGGTGGCTACAGGCAGGTGGAATGATTCTCTCAGAGGAGGGAAGAAAAACCAAAATGCTTCCTATCTTGGCTGCTGTCAGAAGGTCATTCTCTCCCCTGGTCCCTCTTTATTATTCTGCCATTAACATGATTCTATATCATAAATGAAAAAAAATTTTTTTCAGTGTGACACATGCTTAGGAAGAGTTCTCTCATCTGTGCAGCTTCTGGGGGAGCTGCCACCTGCTGCAAAGGGAAGGGGAAGCCAAAGGCGGAGTCCTGGGGTCTTCTTGCCTCGTTACAAATGTGACCCCCATTCTGTTCCAGCTGGGTCCTTGGGTTAGTGTACATTCCCATGTGTTTGGATATAGGATTTGCATCAGCTGAAGCTCCCAAGAGGGTGCCTATTTGGTGGTGATTGTGGGGACTTTGTGCCCAGACATTCTTCCATGGGAGTTGGGGAAGAGGTGTCTTTTTTTAGGGCATCCTGCATGGGTAGGGAGAGATGGCCTTTGGGAAGACGCTTGCCCATGAAAGACATGTGATGAGATATGGAATCTGGAAAAAGACAGGCAAGCATTGGGGATTTACTGGCCGTGAGAAGGGGTGTCCCTGAAAGGAAGCGGGCGAGACAGATTATCGTGGAAGGATGAAGCAGGGAGCTGATGTCTTCCATCTGCTTGGAGACTGAGGCTGGGAGACAGGCGGCCCCGTCTCATGGCCCTGTGCCAGCAGGGTGGATGGACCCCAGAGCTTGGGGAGGCAGCTGGTGACTTTGGGGGCTGAGAGGAGGGGGAGAGAGCTGAAACCTCGGCCGAACTGGGGGTGATGCAGCCGGGGACGGCTCGCTCACTCGGCGAGCAGGGCTGCGGGCGGTGAGCTGCACATCCCCGGGCGGGAGGCTAGATGGCAATGTGGGCGTGATGTCGTGCCCGGCAGCCTCGGCGGGGCCCTAAGCCTGACCGACGGCACGAAATCGGCGCGCACAGGCTGTCCCCGGTGAGCGCGGTCCCCCGGCGCCGGGCGGCCGCGGGAAGGCTCTGCGGGCACCCAGCCTGACCCGCTCCCGCGGGGAAAGCCCCGGCCAGAGCCGGGGAACTCTGCCTGCGTTTGAGCCCTGTCTCCGCCGAAGGTTGCTGAGTAACCAGGGGCGCCAGCGTCCAGGAAGATGTTATAAACGCATATTGTAAAGTTGGCTTTTCGCAAATATTGCGTGCTGTACTTATAAGGTTGTTATAAATACGTATTATAGTATTGAGTTTTTTCTTTTCGCAGCCATGTAGGGTGAATACTCTATGTGTGGTATGGAAATAGTTTTAAAGATATAGTATTCTTTAGGAATAAAGTAAGATGATAAGGTGTTTGTGTAGCGAGTAGACTGCCTGGTCGGGATAGCACCCAGTGAAGGCCCCTGCTACTGACAGGAAGACATCTGCTACTGATACACCACCTACCAGCATTGACCATCTGTAGAAATTATAGAGTAAGGCCCAAACTAAGACTGATTAGAAGAATTAATTAAAACCACAGCCAAGAAACACGCATGCTCTAAAAAGGCGGGGCCAAGGAGTGGCCATGCAAAACAGCTCCCAGAAACATAGAAATAAGTTCTTAAAAAAGTTCAAATATACATATTTAAGGAGGGAGTGGGGTGGTCTCTGAGACAGGTGTGGTCTTGGCTCTTAGCCAGAGACACCCCGGCCATATATTTTGCTTTATTGTCTTTTCCTTATTGTCTTTTATTAAACCTTTTAAATCCTACCAAAAAGGTGAACTTCATTTTCCACAGAAGATCACGGGGAAGATCGGTCTGCCAAGCAGCATTCTGACTCCCATGGGGCTGGTAGCTGGTTGGGAAGAGGAGGGACAGCAGCAGGATGCTGCACATGGATTGCAGGGGGTGCAAAACAGGAGTCAGGGGTGGGCAGCAGGGAGGTGCAGCCTGGCTCTCTTGTGAAGCCCTGAGCTGGGCCACTCTCCCGATGCAAAACAACCCCTCAGAATGCATTGTCACTCCTTGGTCTTTCATCTAGAGGCAGATGCCAGACTCCTTCCCTGAGGGAAAGGCATGCCAAGCCTCAGGTTTGCAGGCTGAGTAGCATTTTCCACCCAGTTGTGCACAGAAGCAGTGGCAGGACCCTGCTGAGCCCTTCTGATGAGACAAGTGAGGGCTGTCATTTTTTAAAGTGTCTCCATCTCATCTGAATGTGGCTGAATGTTTAGGATTGACATGATCCAGGAAGAGCAAAGAGGACAAGGAAACAGCTGGACACTTGTTTATATCCTGCAGCTCCTGTTCAAGATAGACAAGGGCAGGGAAAGAGTGTCCATCAGGGAAACCCAATGGGCTGGACACGTCCTGGGAAATGCAGAGGGGCTTGAGGGGGCAAAGAGCTGGAAATGAGGGAAGAGGGATGGGGTTGGCACTGCTGCCAGGGCAGCACCCCAAGGTTAAAGCTTGTGTGGTTGCTGCCCAAAGGACTCTCCCCTGAGTGCATTAGCACCAACTACAGCCTCGCCAACTCATTTTCTGAGTAGTTTCTCCTGTTCTACAGCATAAGAAATTGGGTGGTGAATGACACTGAATCTAGTCTGAATGCTGTTGCAGTGGTGGAGCAAGAGCATACCAGGCTGGTCAGCTTATCTCAGAACCTGTCAGGGATAGAGGATGGAAATTTTCCTAGGCCTGTGGCAAACGCACCCTCTAACAGGAAAATAGAATTGGAAAGCTCAGGAGTGTCTAGCCTGGAAAGAAGAAAGATTAATGAGGGCTCATGACAGAAGGATAAAAAGAAGGATGTGGAGAAAACACATCAGACGCATCCATTCACTCTGAGAGTGCAGTAAGGGCAGTGTTCAATCAAACACGCTGTCGGAGGAAATAAAATTACCTTTTTTTCATTTTTCCTTTCACCCAAAACACAAGATGCCTCATGAAATTCATTCCTCCAGGGCTTCACTACTTAACAGAACTCGAACCTGGGTGCTCACCTCCATGCTAGCTACAGTGGGCATGCTCAGTGTGAATTGTACACCCTCCCCAGAAGACTGGGAGGTGATGTGCCCAGTTATTGTGGCATAGAGACCAAAGACAGGCTGTCCCTTGGGCCTTGGAAATATGTGCTTGCTATGCAAGTGTCTGAAGGCTGTAAACTCCATGAACCTAATGCTGTTCCTTAAAAATAAACATGCAAACCCCAAGGTACAACATGGCCTGAGGCAGAGCCTGTGAAAGACATGCAAGGTCTTTTGGTGCAAGGCTCTACCACATATCCTGCTCACTCTCTAGCTCAAATGAGCTGCTCTTCATAGCTATGGCTATGGGTGTGCAGTGTGAGGGGCACTGGTGAGTATTCCCCGGGACCAAGGCCAGGACATGGACAAAAATGTCTTCCTCTGATGGCCCCCAGTTGTGACTATGGCACCCCAATGTGGTTTCCCATATTAGATACATCTCTTTGGATTAAAGGAATGGTTGCTCTAGCTTGTAAGACTGGATGCTGACCCTGGATGAGGTAAATCCTCCTCACATTTCTGGGGCAATATGATGCAATGACTGGAAGTCATAGTGGTCCCTTCTTGGCTCCAACGTGAGTAATGTTTTGTGGATAGGGAGAGCAGCAGTCAAGCATTAGGGGTGGCATGTACTGCTGGGGGGCATGTTTCACCCACTGTGTTCAGGGGACAGGGAGAGCTCAGGTGTGCTCTGATGTCCTGGTCCTGCTCACTCAAACAGACACCACATGTTGGGATGGGGCAGAGAGAGGAACAGTGGGGGTGAGGGATGCCCAGTCCACTCTGATGGCCCAGTAGCGGTTCCCAGGAGGCACTGACAACAGCAGACCACTCTACGTTCACCAGGGATGGCAAAAGTTGAACAGACCAGACTGTGCTTTTTGTGCTCCAGGCCATCCCTAAGGCAGCCCTGCTGAAGGCACTTAGGTGCTGTTTTGTCCTGACTTTTTACACTTTACCCCAAGCATCAACCTGGGATGCATGGGAGGCTTGGGAAGGTGGCACCCATCTCCAGTGCGGCCTCTTTCTTTTGCAGGACATGTTTTGGGGTTTTGTATTTGTGCTTGACTGGAGCAAAAACAATGGTTGTGTGCTGCCCAGCCACCTGAGCTTTACTCCTAATCATGTTTTACTTTGCTCTTCAGAACAAGGCTCAAGATTCCCTGTGGGTGTCTGGAGAAGGGTAGGAAAGACTCTAGTTCATTGGCAGCAGAAATCTCTTTGCTCGGAGAAGTAGAAGGTGAGGAGAGAAAGTGGTAGGATGGTAGATGTTACCTTTGCCCTCGTTTCCTGAGCCTGATGCTTGGCTCTTGGACATTCTTCCAGAGGCTCTAGACAGCTCCAGGAAGCCTCCAATTCATGTTTTATAATGCTACCATCTGTAAATAGCTGGTTTAACTGGCTTCACGAGTCCGACACTTTGCCTCGGCTCTGCCTTGTGGAGGAGGAATATGTTCCCAGGAGGCCTCACCTGCAGTGGGGTGGGCTGAGGACATGGGGACCTCCAGGGCATCAAATGCAGCCCTGCAGAGGCAGTTCCCTCATGGAGGCTTGACAGCTCAGGCAGTGGAACCTGGGGGAGAGGGAAGCCAGGCTGTCCTCCTGCCTGCAGGGGAGGATCTCCAAACACCCATCAGGCTCTGTGGGATGGGATCCACCCTTCCCCTACTCACTGTGCTCCCTTCACTGCTGGTGTCTCCACTTTGCCAGCCTGCCTTGCCTGCAGGAAAACTCAAGGGCAAAACACTGCCAATGCAGAGTGATGGCTGGCAGGCAATCATTTGTGTTTCTGTGGGAAGCTGAACAAACCTTAAGACTTTTAAGAATGGGGAAACGCAGCATTAATGGGCTGTCCTGTGCAAACTTTGGGCTACCTGAGGCTGAGATCAACTACCTTCTACAACCTCCAGCTACTCCTTTGTGGGTGGTTGAAGGATGGGAAAAAGCCCTGAGAAATCCTTGGCAGGTGGCATCAGAGGGCAGGGAGAGGAACTGTAGGTAAAGGGGTTCAAGTTCAGAGCAAAGGGGCTGCATAACCTGGGAGGCATATGCTGAGGTTTTAGGGCAGGTATTCTATGGTGCTCTGGTGCTTTGCAAAGGCTGAGTGCTGCTGAGATATAAAAGGAGTACCACCCCAAGGGACTCCAGAGTTGGTGCACAAGCTCTGTGTTTCCTGCACTTTAGCAGCCAGGCTTTTACTGACTGTGGGGACAAAAGATCCCGCTTGAACTCTGCTTTTTCCTGCATGGACTGTGGGGGCTGGATAGGGGCTGTTTATCATGTCTAGGCATTATAGCTACCTAGTTTATGGTAGGGATGCTACTGTAACCCTTTAAACGATGCTATGCAGAACTAGACCAACAATTTGTGTGGTCCTTGGGGAATGTCTGAAGTGCAGGCATTCTAAGAGAGGTGCAGACCAAACCCAGGCTGTATTCATGGCTCAAAAATCGGCCACTTTGTTATGGAGTGGTCAGTGGATTTTAGCATGCAAGTGAGGCTGGTGTTTGCCTTTCTTTCTCCATCTCTCAGCCCACCCCTTACCCTGGTTGCAATTCAGCAATGAATACACTCAAACCAGGCCCACACACTGGTGGGACAAGCCCATATGATTACCCAGTCCTTCCTGTGCATCCCTCTCACCTCAGATTTCGCCAGGCTGTGCCTCAAGCCCACCCTATTCTTTTCCCCTCCAAATCACCTTCAGGCAATAAGCCAAGTCTCATTGTTCCTACGTCCTCCTCTTGAGATGCACCAGATTTCAAGACAATCTGAGGAAGGGGTTTCTTTGCAGAGCATATACTAATTGATATACTTTAGCCGTGGGCTCTCTGGTCCCAGGAAAGGCATCAGGAGTGCTGCAGTTGTGCCCACACCGGTGCTGCAGACCCGCAGCAAGGCTCCCAGGTCTTAGCTGACTCAGTTTCACACACCTGGCACTGAATGTGAGGTGTGGACAACTTAGCTAGAGCTGACAATCTCCTCAGCCTGGAGGCTGAGTTTATTCACCCAGTACCTGTAAGGTCAAGTGCTTACCTGGTGGTGTAATGCAGCAGCACCTCACTGGCAACACAGTCCCCCAGCCCTGCCTGATTTCTGCCTCCAAGCACTATTCACTGGCCTGCCTTTTTAATTAAGAGAATCCAGGAGTTTTAATGGGCTTTGGGCTGATTTTCTACCAAGTCTCAGCTTGGTGTGGGTGCTGGCCTCACAGGTGCTGAGATCTGTTGGAGCTGTGGCAGCCTGTGCCTTAGCTGCGTTGAGACATCAAACCTGAGCCGAAAGCCCCTGGTGCCATGCGGAAGGGTTAACAGTCTGCTTGTGCTTCAGAGAGCTTTGTTCATTGGAGTATTAAATTCCACAGCTGTAAATAATCTGCAGCAGGAGAGATTATCAAGACCTTGGGAAGAAGCAGCTTTTATTAATAAGATCAGCTCTCCCTGCAAAGCATCACGTAGTCGCTCTCCACCCTTTCCTCGCTGTCTCACCAGGCATTGCCAAGGTCCAGTGGCATAACTCCCCCACCTCCATTCTATGCCACCCATCCTCCTGCCATGCTCCCCCTGTCTTGCTATTGCTGATCAGTAAATGTGGCCCTTCACAGCAGCCAGCAGTGCAGGCTAGAAATGCTCCCCACGTTACCTGAGATGTAATTGTGGTTTGACATGGCCAGGCTGCTGCTAGCCAAGGTGGGAAGGTGGTGGGACACATCCTTGCTGGGACAGAAGTGTGGTACTTCTTGCCCTCACGGCATCTGCCTCTGTGCCAGGCTGGAGGCTGCTCCACCTCTTGACTCCTCCAGGGGTACGGCTGTGGGCAGGTGCAGCATGCAGGGCCTGGATGTGGTTTTCCACAGCTGTCCCGGGAGTAGAAAACAGACCTAGGGGGTGTTTGAATGGAAAAACATTCCTGGTAATTTAGAAGTGTGTGGTTTGGTGTCTGGGAGCATTTCCCAGAGCATCCTTTGTGAAGGCAGGAAGACAACCATGGTGGACTAGGCTCTAACTAGAAAACCAGAGGCATTTCAGGATGGATACCAGGGCTGGGCCCTCTTTCAAGCCTCCCAGTCCCAGGGGATTGCTCACTTCTGTGTGAGGAAAGGTCCGGTCCCCTTGCCTAATTCTTCCTCAAACCCTACTCCCCCTCACAAGTAATTTCTGGTCTTAACATTCCCAGCAGCGATGGATCCCGTCTGCCACCAGAGCTGAGAACGCAGCAGCTGAGTTTGCAGTGGGACATGAGGCCTTGTGGTGATTCCCACCTACAGGAGGTGGCTGTGGTGGCTCCCACTAGGCTGCACTAATCTGCCTGGTGCAGGACCCTGCTGAGCTTTTGAATTTCTTTCCTGGCAGAGCTGGAGAGTTAACGTGAGGTCCCTGTACCCCTAAACATCCATAAGCACTGCACAGACATCCTCCTGCTCTGCTGGGAAAGGGATTGGTATTCAGGGAGCAGCAAATGCTATGCATTTGGGGGAGGGCATACCCCAGTTTGCACCAGGCTTTCAGGTCACTGTTAAGCATTGCCAAGGGCACCAGCCCCACGGTAGGGCCCCTGAGAATTGAGCTCACCCTGCCACTTCCCTGGCAAAGCTGCTGAGTTCAGAGCTAACCCTGACGAGGCACTTCTTCCCCCCTGCCCATCACTCACCCAGCTCACTTCTCCTCCCTATATTCCCAAAGAAGTCTGTACCCCGCTGACCAAAGCATCACTTTTAATTAAAATGGTTCCCCTGCAATGCATCATCTGAATGTCTCTGGTTATTCCCGCTGGGCTACAGCCAGAGGGATGCGCGGGGGCAGAGTATCGGGTCAAAATCTCTCCAGACTGCAGCCAGAGAAGGTCCGAGCAGAAAAAGCAGTTTCACTGGCTTCACTGCCCCGCTGCCAGTGAGCTCTCAGCAAGGGGGAGCTCTGCCCCAAGAAGACCTGGGAATGAGACACGGCCTTGCTCTCAGAGGGTGCGGAACTGTGGGTGCCCCGCGGAGGCCGGGGATGAATGCTGTGAGCGGGGATCCCCAGCCTCCCGGGCACGGCTGATGTTCCTGCAGGACAATCAAGCCGGCAGCCATGCGCCATGCTTGGTGGGGTTTGGAGAACTCCCTCCAAGGCCCTGAGAGGAGTAAGGGTGGGACCTCCACTGGGATTTGTAAAATGGAAAAGGGAGGCAGGTCAGTAAGAGTATACAAAGGATTCCCTCCTATATGGAGAAAAGCTTTTCTATCAAGGTTGCAGGGCTTCATTTGGGTTACCTAGGAGATCATCTGGAGCAAGGGCTTCCTGCTCCAAGGTGGCTTAGCTCTCAAGAAAATCACCTTCACCTCCCCCTTCCTCCAGTGCACTGGTAGCCTTTCCAGGGATGGGAAAAGAGGAGGCTGCTAAGGATCAGTAACTCCTCCGGAGCACCACATGGAGCTATTCCCCCCACTCGCCTAAGAAGGGTGAGTGCCACCCACAGCTGCTGCCGGAGTTTCCCTGGACTGGGGTCCTGGAGCGGCATAGCCGCTGCTGGTGCCTCAGACATGCTGCAGGCTTGGCGCTGAGCAATGGGAATTGCCGGGGTGTGACACCCTTGCACGAGCGTGTCCCCCATCCCGACCTGGGTTCAACACATGCCGTAGATGGTCGCTGTCACCCTTACACCTCATATGTGCATGCAAAAAATGGGCACCCTGTGAGGTTGGTGGTGTGCAAATAACGATGTTTTACTCCAGCCCCCTGCAGAGACCCCAACCCTTGTGCTTTGGAAAGAAGAAATTCATCCTTCTGGCAGGAAGTGAGTAAAGCCAGGGAGGGGCAGGGAAAAGGCCTTGCTGTGCTGTAGAGAGGACTCTGAGGGGCTTGCAACCCATTTGGATGTTCTTAGGAACCTCCCATCTGTTGGGGCATTATCATAGCAGCCCCCACTGTCACATGCTGCCATAGAGCAAGATGTCTTGTGCACTCATATGAGCCTGGGGCATCAACTCGCAGTAAATTGAAATTCTTTTCCTCCTGGACATGCTGGGCTGAATCCATGGGCACTTTTGGAAACTGCTGAGACACGTGTGTGCCGCTTTATTAAAGTACGTAGCATTTCATCCCTGCATGGCGGGTGGCAGGAGTCAGGCAGGTGCCCGGGCCGTGGTTTCTCCCCGCTCCTGTCAGCTTTGCTCTGCTAAGAGACCCTGTGTGCCCCCTCCCACGGAGGGGACAGGGGAGCCATCCCCATGCCCACGGCCACGGCCGTGCCCGTCCCGCTCCGCGCCGCTCCGCGTCCCTGCAAGGCGGGAGGCGGCCACAGGGTGTCAGGCGGGTGCCGGGCTGCCTTCCCGCGGAACCGGGCTGCGGCACCGCCGGTCCCGGCGGGCCTGGGCAGCGCGCCTCGGGAAACTGCAAGCGAGGGGCAGGGTTTGCTGTCACCGACACCCCTGGGCGCGCCTCTCTCCAGGGAAAGGATGGCTTCCTTTCCTTTCCCCTGGGTAGGGAGGGAGAGACGTTTTCCAGGTGCTGTGTGAGTTTCGCCTGGTCTTTCAGGGGAGGGAGGGGAAAGCTGGTGGTTTCTCGTCTGGAGCACCCCAGGTGACCTGAGTTGTGTCGGGCCTCAGCGTCTGGCTGCGGAATGCAAAGGAAGGCTGCCCGACGAGGGGAACAAAGGGCCTTGGATAGCAGCACTAGCGAGCAGGGAGTGTTGGCAAACACGGCTGCCATTGCTCAGGGAAGAAGGCAGCTGAGCAGGGGCGTGGGGAGACACTGAGATAAAGGGGCTGTGGGTTCTCAGCAGGAAAAGGGGATCAGGAGGTTCGTGGTGCTGAATCTCCCTTAGCAGGCACCTGCTGGACCTTGAATCAAGTTCAGTTGTGCCTCTCCCAGCTCTCTGCTTTGTGGCTGCACTGAGCGTGGGGGGGAACCCATTTTTCCCACTGTATTTCCATGGTGGAGGCGGGGGAGCTGGTGCAGAGAGAGGGCAGGCTGGGGAGGATGCATCAGTGAGTGACGTGTGATGCTGGAGCGAGCAGTGGCCCAGCCTCGCTCAGGTGCAGTTCTCCGTGCTGCGCCTCACGTACAGAGACGCTGTCTATCCTCCAGCTATTTACCACCAGCTCATTTTGCAAACTCTGCACTCACAAGATTTTTTTTTCCCTCTCTCCCTCCCTACTTCCCTTGCTCCCTCCCTCCCTCTGTTCCCTGCAGAGATGCTCAGTGTTCCCCATTCAGCTTCAAGCACAAGGTCTCCCACTTGCACAGGCATTGTACACGCTGACCTGCATGCAGGTTCTGTTGGGCCTGTCCAAATTCACCCCCTTCCCTTTCTCCCACTCCATCGAGGTTTTAGTCCTGGTGGGGGGAACTGTGGTGAACAAAGAGGGAGGCTTGTGTGTGCTGAAATGCTGCCAGGGGGAACACCTGGCCAGAGATCCTGCTGCTCCTGCTCACACACTCATGAGCCTGGAGGTCCGGCCCCTGCTGCCCTGCAGGGCTGCTCACTTCCCGCTGGGGTGTGGGGTTGCCATCTTTACTGACTGGGGATAACTATCCTTTGTTAGGGGAGAGAAAGGGGAGAAGGAAAGGGAAAGGGAAAATCATGTGGGACTGAGGAGTCCCCTGATGTGGGAAGGCACGGGAGTTTATTCCTGTAGGAGCTGATAAGGGATGTGGAGTAAGACCCAACCAGAGATTGCCCCATTGTGTGCTGAGGAGGGAGAATAGAACTCTACAAGGAGAGGGCGGTGGGAGTCTCGTCTCTCCCCAGTGGGGAATTGGAAAGGGATTGTCGAGGAAAAGGGGCTGCCCCTCAGTGTCTCTTCCTGGAGGGGGTTGTTTGGCCCTGGAAGGGTTTCTTCCTGAGCAGGGACTATGGCTGATGGCTTAACTCACCCTTCTCCTGGAGGGTATGTGCTACTTTAATCTCCTTTTTTTGAAACCTAAGGCCCGTGACTTGTCTCAGGCTTTTATCTCCTCTATCTCCCCCGTGCTGAGAGAAGGCTTTGTGGTTTTAAGGAGGTGCTTGAAAACACGAGCTGGGGGTTTCCGTAAGGATGGGAACATAGGTAGACCGCATAGGTAGGAGACCGCTGTCTCTGTCCTCTGATTTCCAGCAGGTTGTGCGGTGGTGGGGCTGACCGCTCAGCTGTCGGCTGCGCTCACCTCGAGGGTGGCGAGAAGACCGCCTCAAATACAGCTGGGGCACACCTAAGGCTGGGGTGAGGGGCTGGACGGAGAGACCCCAACTTGGTTTTAAGGGCAAGGACAGGATTGCCGTTCTGCCCCGTGGGAAGTCTCGTGTGGGCTTTGAGGACGCTGCTGGGACGGGGGCTGGCGGTGGGGCCGGGACCCCCGGGCAGGGGTCGGGGGTGTGCGGCTGGG
>VYXF01010206.1:53934-69087 GCA_013397295.1 Polioptila caerulea | reverse complement strand
CCCCGCGCCCCGGCGGCCCCCGAGCGGAGCCCGCCTCGGGGCGAGCGGGACCGCACAGGTTTTACGCCGGACTGCCACCGTGACTTGGGGCCCCAGCGTAGCCCAGCGCTGCTCTCCATGAGCCCCTCGGTGCCCGGTTGGCAGTCCCAGGGTGGGGGGGCTGGGAGCAGGCTGGGCTTTGGGGGGCACAGCCGCCTCGTGCGGGCAACCAACCCTCTGCTCCCTGCTGCCCGTTTCCATGCTCGGCCTCGTAGGGCAGTGCCGGGGCATCCTCTTCTTCTGCAGCTTCTTTGTGCCCCGGTGCATGTTCACAACCCCACATCCTGCTCTCCAATGACCCACCACTTGCATCGGCGATCCCCTTTGATGGGGAAAGCCACAGGAGAAGCTGAGTAACTCCCTGATTTTGCAGGCAGAGGCAGGAAGTGAGGTCTGCCTCGTGCTTTGATATAAGGAAAGGAAAAGCCCCTTTTTTGTTGTTTCTGTGGCCTCCGAGGCTCACCTGGGGCTGTATGTGTTGGTCGTTTCCAGCTGGATCTGGGATTTCCCACTGTAGGGACCAGGACAATAGCTTCACTGGCACAGCTGTGGGACGGGTGACTGAGCGGAAGAAGTGACTGCGCACAGCCCCACAGCCTCCCTCTCCCCCCGGGGCGAGTGTGGATCACGCCTACAATGCACCAGGAACCAGCCCTTGCTGTTCCCAGGAGGTAATGAGCTGGGGCAATCGCTGCTTTTCTATCCACCTTGCTCATTCTGTCACATGGGGAATGAAATTTCCTTCAGAGGCAGCTTTGTCTGCCTGCATTGGTGAGGTTTCCTTCCGGGGGGCATTGGAGGTGCAGAGCTACTGAGGGAGAGCTCTGGATGAGACTCTGAGAAAGGCGCTTCACCAGGACAGAAGGTCTAACATGGCTTTTCCAAATAGCACATTGACCCAGTTCCTGCTGGGCGTACCTACCCATTTACCACCCCCATGCCACTGTGCAGGAGCAGAGCTGTCCTGCGGTGTGGGACAGGGACTCTGCAGAAAGTGCCAGCACAGTGCTTGCAGGGGCTGGGCCCCATTTTTCAGCAGCACCTACGTTACTTAGGGGATGGACAAGCATGGTGCTGCAGCACTGATCCCTTCAGCATGGCCAGCTGTGCCCCAGAGGAATTGTGTCATGTTTGGGCACACTGGTCCTGCTCTAACCTGGATGATTCCACCTGCCTAACCTAAATCACACAGTGGTTTTAGCAGGACACAGGGTTTTTCATCACCCCTTATCTGAACCGGTTAGGTAGGATTGCTGTGTGCTGGGAGGTGGTTACTCTAAAGGAGTCTATGCTTCATCCTGGATCCTGCATGATCCCTTATGCAGAGGGCAGGCAAGAGAGCTCTCCATCCAGTGCAGTGAGGTGCCCCTGGGACCGTGAGGGGATGCAGGGGGACAGGAGAGCCTGTAGTGACAGAGATGCTTCCGCATTGTGGTGGGCAGGTGGTCCCTGCCTGGTTTTGCACTTTGCAGCACCACCAAGCCACTGGCATCACAGGCCTTGATGGGGCTCAAGGACAAAGAGCAGCTTGCCACCCCGTGTTAGCCTGGCTCAAGGAAAACAAGAAGAGCATCTAAACTTCGGATGAAGCATGGAGCAGAGCCCAGCCGCTCAGCTGGGCCTGCAATTTCTCACCTCCACCCTGTGACCAGCATTAGTTCTCACTGCTTGGCTGCCAGGAACTCAAACGGTGCCTTGCTTGGACAAGCTGTCAATCCAGGGATTTTTGTTTTCATATTAAACCAGCTAAGTATTCAGAATCAGTTCCAGCTACCACCATGGGGAAAGCAACTCCAAGATACATAAATCCCTGCCAAACCTGCCTGTGCTACCTCTGAGGCAGCAGCACCGCTGCTCTGTGGTGCTGCCGGGAGTGGGTGTGTGGCAGGGCTCCGAGCCACTGTCCGGCACTCACACAGTGTCCAGCTGAGCTCACGGGGAGAGGATCTCTCTGCAAACCTGCCAGCCAGCACACAGGGAGCTTGCCCTGATACCAGTTGGCTGAGGGGCGTCCAAATGCGTGCCCAGATCTCTGTCCTCAGGAAGCGGTTGGAAAGGAGGGGATAATGCCTGCCTGCAGCCTCAGGTGGAGGAGAGCAGGATGGGGGAGCTGGTGTGCAACCCACCATCCTGTGCTCCGGTCCCTGTGGCTGTGAGAGACACTCCACATCCAAGCATGGTGCAGGATGAGACCTTACCATGTAGGACAGCCACAGGCCATTTGCTGCGTGCCTGGCACTTTGTCTCGCTGGGTTTTCCCCGTGTGGTTTGCGGGACCTGGAGCTTGTTGGCCTGCTGGGCACACCACACAGCATGTCCCTTTTCCAGGGTGAGCTTGTCTGGCTCTCCCTGTCCTGTTTTGGGAAGCCAGGATCAGGGGAGTACGCCCTGCTGGGCACGTAGGCCATCCTTGGGTAATGACTCTGAGTGTTTGGCCGTCTGATGTAATGAACTAATTAGGAATTTGCTGTCACCACAGCTGGATTCACCTGGCTTGTACGCTACAGCCGGGTGATTCTCACTCCGTGTGACAGTCCTACAGCCTCATGGGGCACCAGGAATAGCAGCGAGGGGATCACATGGCCACTCTGGCTGTCCTCCCCTGCACTGTGACAGCCTTCTGGCAGCAACGCGTGCAAGCGTCATGAGGTGGCTTCAGTGGCTGTGGAGGAAGGTGCTGCTCCTTTCCAGCCCCCGGGACAGGCAGGTGACGTGTCTCCTTATGTGCCAGCAGCACACGTGGCCGGGGCACAGCCCTGGCAACAGGCAGCAGTGGTCCTGGCACCCCTCCTCTCAGAGATTCAACAAAGATAGCCAAGGGCACTGAGGTGACCAAATGCCTTTGGAAATTTGTTCCTGTTGCTTTGCGAGGATCCTCGTGCCGGGCAAAGAGCTGAGCAGGGCAGAACTGTGCTCATTGCAGCAGGGAAGTGTCCTGCTGCCTGTCCAGGCATTGCACTCTGCTTGTACTGCCCCTGTGGTGCCAGCAGCTGTGAGGTGGGGTAGGCCCAGCATACAGGGACTCTACTTCCCAAGTAACGCACAATACAGAGAATCCTTCAATACTGATGAATGATTTTCATACCTGTCAAGGTGCACAGGTTGCATACTGGGCCTTCAGTGCTGATGCTAGCTCAGGGCATGCCAGCATCACTGGGTTTTCCCCCAGGGAACCCCTGGAAAGAGCCCATTCCCAGAATGTGCCAAGGGCTGGTGTCTGTGAGTGGACATGCTGAGAACCACCGTGGTGACCATGAAGGTGGGGGGTCCTGGGGAAGGCATGCTGGGCATAAGCAGAAACCAGCCACAGCTGCTGGAAGAGCCTCGGAGAGGAAAAGTTATTCAGCCCACGGAAAATGAATTAGTGTTGACGTTCACTGAACATTTGTTTAGATTAAGCAATATGGCTCCAAGTTTCTCAGTTGTGGGGAGCCGGTCACCACAGCACTTACTGGATGTTTTTGGTGTTGCTGTTCATGGCACTGGCCAAGGGACTGAGTGGTGGTGGGGAGAGCTGGCCCCACCCTCGGAAGCCTCCTCCTCTGCACCACAACTTCTCTCCCTCGTTTCTCCTCAGCCAGAGAGCTGAGGCAATGGTGGTTTTCCTATCCAGAAGTGGATGCTCTGGGTGATGCCCTGTCCCAAAAGGCATAAGCAGCATATGCAAGGGGACGGTCGTGGGGCATCTGGTTCAAGGACCTGCCAAACTTTCTTGTGGGTGCTGGAGATATGGAGGTGACAGGCAGCCTCGCCCCAGCCCTGCTGGGATGGTGACACTGGGGTCTCTGCAATCATCAGGCCATCGACTGTTCCACCAACTTCCAAATGCAGAGTTTAGGAAAGGCTGTGGCTGGGGATTGTGAGCTGCTCTCCACTGGCAACAGCACCTCGTAGCAGTTGTATGTGTGGCTCTGCCAGCTGGGCATGCAAAAATACCTTAGAGGCATGGAATAAAATGTATTTATTTCTTAGAAATCTGTATAAATTGGAACCATCTCCCAACAAGAAGTGCTGAGTTTGGTTTCCCGATGTAAAGTGGCAGCTACAATGAAGAAAAAGACAAAACAAGGCTGGACCACCCACTGTCAGGGAGAGAGTGCCCTGGGCCCCTGGGGTGCTTGGAGGGGGAACCATCTGGGCCCAAGGGTCTCTGCAGGTGGGACGCTTGCTGCCTGCAAATGTGGGGAAGCCTTTCCTCAGTCGTCCACAAACCCAAGAGAGCCACCTTAAGAGCTCTCCCTCCATAGGACCAAACGGGATCCGCCAGGCGTTTCATATACCATATTCTATAGCCAAGGAAGCCTTAACAAAGAGCCGTACGCTCTCACGTTTCGCTTCAGGCTTCTCCCTGCTGCAGCTGGAGCTGAGTTTTTAAAAATCTTTGTGTCATTATTTCGTTCCTCTTTTGATTCAGCCATCGAGGGACAAGGAGATGCCAGACGAAAAGAATGGGCATTTAAACAGAACTAGATTGAAGAGGCAGTGTGTGCGCTGAACAACAAGTCTTTTTACATTTCATATGATCTTATACATGGGCTCCATTCAGTATATTTCCCCTCTGTTTCATTTGAATGTACAGAATTAGCCATTCACATCCTCTGGAATTACGGCTCTTTAACATTTCCATTCTGAGCTGCCTCCATATTTTGGGGGTTGGGAGTGTTATTAGCTCAGCTGGGGAAGCACAAGCTGAGGTCAGAGTTGGTCTTGCAGGCTGGAAATGAGCTTTTTCTTTTTTTGGAAAGTGCAAGATTTGGTGCATGAGGACTCTGGTCAGAAAAATATACAACCGTACACAATAATGTGTATGTGCTAGAACGTGTATGGATCTGGTTTCAGTGGAGGGGGTCTTTTTCATGTTAATCGCAGTGAAGTTATTTCTTTAGACAAAAAAGCGAGCCTCAGTTTTCGGGTGCAGGGTGAGCTCCGCGATCGCCTGAGGTCACACGTGTGGCCTTGTCCTTGTGCGTGGCTGCTGCCTTATTGTCTTTTTGAAAGACGAATATCAAAAACAAATATTTACTGTGCTATTTACTAAAGCTCCCTGGATACTGATACAAATTTAGAAGAGTTGGCCCAGAAAACTCATTCAAACTGAGTTAGAGTCACAAGAGGAAAACCACGAGGGATGTGAGCGTGCAGTTAATTCTGCTGAAAAGCTCTGGGCCTGGCACTGCTGCCTCGAGTAAGGACAGGACAGTGCAGTGGCATTGGTGCATCCCACAGCCCACGCTGCCTTCCCTGAGAATCCTGCAGCATTCCTGCAGAGTTACACACATCATCAGAAGGAAGAAGGCTGGCTTCGGAGTGTTTCTCTTGTGAATATGCCTTTTTTTCTAGCTTCACTTGTCTGCTGGCACACCTAAGCCAGTGTCCTCTTTGGGAATGTTCCCCCTTTCCCAGCATTTACGTGCAGGAGGGTTTATTGCCAGACGCCTGGGATGTCAAAGTGGGAACAATCTGCAGAGAGAAGAGAGTGGAACCCGCTGTGTCTCTGCTGGCCACTTTGTGATGCCAGTGTGCTGCAGAGAGGTGCTTCCCTTGGTGCTTCCCTTGTCTACCTGCAGGCTGTAGACCGAGTGGTCTGCAAGAACCAACATCCCAGAAGGAAGTCTCTGCCTCCTCTGCCACTCTTTCTTTGCTATACATTTAACTTTTTCTATCTATGGCGTCTGCATCATCATTTCCTCAGGCCACTTCATCTGGAAATGAGGACATGGTGGCAAACAAAAAGCGTGGGCCCCCAGTAGGGCAAAGACACCCCGCAAGGTTCAGTGTGAGGTCAGAAGGCAGCAAGGCTGCCATTTTCCCCTCACCTTTCTGTAAGAGAAGGCTTAGCTGCTCCTTAAGGGCAGGAGCACAGACCTGGGGGCTGGAACATCATGCTCTGCAGGGAGTTGTTGCCAGCTGACTTCACTTTAATACACAGCATCTGCTACAGAGGGTTCACCTGAGCCAGGCACAAATCCCAAGTGCCCAGTCGACCACCCCGAACCAGTCAGACACAACTAGGTTGCAGGCTTTCAAGGAGATCCCTTCAATCACAGCCCCCTGCCTTAATTTAACCTGGTTATTTATACCTTTTCCCGTGTGTGTTTAATTATAGCAAAACCTGGCAATACCGCTGTGCTTAACGGTCTGTTGGCATTTCCATTATGAGCCCAGACTGGAAGGGATTATATAGCCTGAGTGTTTGAACTGAGCCTCAGACAGAGACTTGGCATAGACTTGCAACCCAAATACAGAGATTTTCAATTGGCTAATGGCACTTTTGAAAAGGGAACATTTTTCACATGCTTAGGCCCTTCCATTTGCTTAAACTGCCTTCCTCTGTTTTAAACTCAGCAAGCAAGGAGTCGTAATTCAGCCTGTTACAGCAGTGACTCATGTTCATTGCACAGTGATGCCATAAGCAGCCAAGGCAAGGCCTTCTGCCTTAAGAGGAATTACACTCAGGGAGATGACTGGGGAAAGTCAGCTCTTTCACTCACTGGAGTCACACCATCTGTGCATCCTCACTGCAGCTGCCATGGCCAGCATGAGTTGTCTGGCCACGTCTCAGGCGCTCCTGTGGAGACACCTAATGTCACCAACATGTCCTGGACTTTATGAGCAGCCAGTAGCACTTATAAGGCATCAGTTGTTTCATTCTCAAGTAGATGAATCAAACAGGATAGTTTGATCAAGTCCTAAAAATGCTTTTTCTTCCCATCAGCTCTATGAGGAGTCAGAGGTAATAGGCTCAGGCAGCAGCATCCACAGCGGGGATAGTCTGGTGGGACCAGTCACACTTGCTGGGAATCTAGAGGAGCTCCCACGGTGGGATGAGGTGTGGATGAGGTCCATCCATCTATCTCTACAAGATTTTTATCTAAGAGCATGGAAGGCAGAGCAAGAGCAGGCAAAAAGCTATGTCTTCTTTTAATGCACAGGAGTCTTTGACACAGAAGGGCCAAGTGATTTACCCATGGTCTCCCAGTAGGTTAAAGAGAGCCTTCCCTGGGAGCAAACCAAGATCTACACTGCACACTGATGCCTCTGCAGGGCCTCTCCTCCATCTGAATGCATTAAGTAAGCAGGTTGATATAACAAGCAGGAGAATATCATGTTTTGGGAAGAGTTATAAGCCAGGTTGGCTAGACACCAGCAAAGAAAACTAGCTGGTGACTGAAGAAAAGCTTATAGCAAAGACCATATGTTACAAACAGCCCTTCTCTCCATAACGCTTGCTTTTGTCCTTGGTGGAAGGTGTTCTGTGCCTGTGTCCAATGGAGAGATGGTCCATCCATTGCTGTCTCCAATCTCTTGCCTGTTGGAGTGTGAGTGGAAGGAGGTGAATACCAAACCCTGTACTCAGCTGGAGGAGAAGCATCAAGGCCCAAAGCTGCTGCATTTGCAGCTCATACCTAGAGGGATGCTATTCAAGGTGCCCTGGTTGCTGCTCCCCTGGAGCTGGAGCTGCACTTTGTTCCCCATTCCAGGCGTACCAGAGTTGGGTGAGCTCACCCAGGCTGTGCTAGGTGGCTGCACCCCCTGACCTGGGAAGGGCTGATGGGGACTGGACAGAGGAGACAGCTCTGTTCCCACCAGGGCTGTCACCATGGGAACTTTAGGGATCAAGGCCATTTATGGCTGGTTGTAAACCCTGACTCTGACAGCAAAGCCTTTCTTCGCCTTTTCCTCTGGACTTGGCCCTGGCTGTCTCAGAGAAAGCAGGCTCGAATTCTACCTCCGGCTGGCTCTGCACACACATCCCCTGGCACTGAGCGCTGGCCCGCTGCGTGGGAGCTGCTCGAGCTCAGAGAAGTGTCCTGGCTGTCTCTCCCAGAGAAAGTGGAGCAGACGCCTGAGGTTGCTGAGCATCACAGGTCTGACAGCTCTGCAGACACCTGCAGATATGCAGAGGGAGAGAAATGGTGGGTTAGCAGTGCCATTGCCCCTTGGAGGAGCTCTCAGATCAATTTGTGAGGCAAACGATCTCTGTTAAAGTCGAGCTCCGCTCAGCAGATTCCCACTTTGAAGCTCATTTTTTGGCTTGGCCAAAACTGAAAGTGCTGTGGTGAAAAGATGGAGAAACATCTGGCAGGAGTCAGCCTGTGGAGGAGAAGTTGAGGGCAGACGGACTTCAGCAGCAAATCTCATCTGGTCCTTCTTCTGATGCCAAATGCTCCTGTGAAAGCCACTTGGGTTGTGCAGCTCCTGAGGACTACCCCAGTTTGGATGCCTGCCCAGCCTTCCTCTAGAGAGAACGAGGTTAAAACACAGCTGGTATCGACACTGCTCTGTCTCCTGGGAGCTCCAGCCAAGGTAGCTCATGACCATCTTATCTTGTCCTTTAGCAGGCTTAGCAGCCTAGCTGGACCAGTGATCCCACTGTGTGCCACAATGCCCTGCTAACAAAATATGGTGGCATGACCATGGTGCTGAATGGGAGTCTCCATGGCAGGGCAGTGTCTGGCAGGGCAGGACTTGGGGACCAGGAGGCAGCCCTTGTTCTTCATGGTGAAGGCCTGGGTGAGGGAGGGCATTTTCCCAGACTGCCTGGCTTTCAGGAATTCAGGTTTGTGTTAAAAAGTAAAAGCTCCCTGCAGAATACAGAACTTGCTGTTACAGCAGAATAAAAAATTCAATACTCAATACTTAGTTATAATTTGGACTCAATGATCCTTGTGGGTCCCTTCTGACTCAGGATATTCTAATACAAAGAGAAATCTTCAAGAGATACTCTCCAGCCACTCCATACAGAAAGCCTTTCTGGGGAGGGCTGCCCACAGATGCTCCCTTTTCCAAAGGCCCTCACATGCACAAATACTCTCCACCTCAGTTTTCCCCGCAGCTTGAGGTCCAGCTCTGCCCATCAGGCCTGCCAGGACCTGTGACCCCGTCTGCATAGGAAGACATCTCCTGGCAAAGTGATGCACTTGGAATAACATGGCCCACTGCTTTCTCCATTCTTCTGCTTCATGTGCCCTGATTTCCATGGTGGATGAGTCACTGGCTGGCACCTTGGCTGGAAGATGGACGAGCCACCCCCATGCTGCTGACACAGCCTGAATACAGACTTTCTGCTCTTACCTAGGTATGAGACCAGGAAGAGGAGATGTGCTTCCTAAGAAAGAGTGACTGGATTTGTTCTGGGTTTCCTGTGGGATTCTGGGGGAAAAATGAAAAGGCTTTGCTGCTTTATGAGGGTAAGCGCTGCTTTTTTATTTTTAAATGTGTGTTGCTTTTGCACTTTTTTATTTTTAAGAAAGTGGTAGGAAAATTTTCCTCCTTAAGGGAAAAACAAAGCAAAAGCAGAAACTGGTAGTGTTGACTGCTCATCCATGGAGAACAGTGGTTCCATGAAAGGCTAAAGTCTGTTTGCACTGGTTCCTAGAGCTAATGAAGTATGACTGTGAAGGGGGCTCCTAATGCTAGTGCAAAGCAAGGCTCACAAGCTTCAAATGTTTTCTTGGATGGTCTCCAAACCTTCTGCCCTTCTTTAGGCTACAACTGAGGTTGGAGACCTCGGAGCTGCAAAGACTTCAGTGCAGCTGCTTCCAAGCAAAACCAGAGCCATCACAATGAAAATAAATAAATAAACAAATAGTGCTATTCTGAGCCTCAGACACATTGGAGTGTTTCATTTGCACCACAGCATGCAGGATGTGTCCCTCCCTGTTTGGAAGCAGTGTCCTGATTTACAGTCTATTACTTTCTGGTGAATTCCCTCCTCTGTCTTCCGAGAGGGGAGCCTGCACACCTCTAGCAGAATCTCAGCTCATGCTTAAAGGGCTCTGTTGGTTTCCACTGGCAGGGCATCCTGGTGTAGGACTGATTCACCCCCTACCAGCATGAGCACTCAGTGTATTTCCATGACCTCGTGTTAAAGAAGCCTTTTCCCTCCATACCTCATGTCAAAGAAACCTTTTTGCAGAGGCTCTTACGCTCCCTGCACACCTTTTGGCTGTCACGTCTGCCTGCAAAGCTGTCCAAAACCTCTTGGTTTAACTGAGTGCTTGCCTCATTTATTGCTGATAATATTCAGCAGCTGGCTGTCCCCTCATCCTGGCCCTTTCCTTGTTTCTTCTGGTTCTTGGGACACCTTAGCTTTCTCCAGGGCTGCAGCCTTGCAGGATCCTCTGCATCATTGCTCTCAGTTGGTTGCATTTCTTCATGCTGAGTCTATGTGGAGGTTCACCTTCCTTTTCCCTCCTAGATTCAGTCCAGTTTCCCTTCAGTCAAATTCCCACCCCAAATCCTCCCTCCTCCCAGCAGTTCCTGGCTTTGTCTCTTGGTCCAGTCAGCCCCTTTCCCCACCTGCCTGTGCATGCATTGCTCATTCTGCCTGAGCCAGGATGGGGCGTGGGATGTGGCAGGAGCTGCCTAGTCTCAGGGATGGACTTGGACTTGTGATTTGGATTGCAGTGATCCACAGCTTTGCTTATCTGGAAATCCTGCTCAGCCCCTGGCTCGAGCGCATCCTGAAAAGGGAAAAGTTTCAGGGAATTCGGCCGGTAAGCTCTTTAAGACTGCCTTAAGGGAGCACATGTGAAACGGAACATTTCAAAGACTTGGCTAAGTTTGGCGGCAGCAAAGGGTGCATCTGGACTAAACCAAAGGCCTTCCCTGCTTCTCCTTTTGCCAAACTCCAAGTCTTCGTGCCAAAAACATGCAGCTTGAAGAGCTCTTCAAAGAAAAGGTCATCAGATTTCTCTGTAACAAAAGCAAGAGAAACCAAAGCATTTCCCCTTACAATGTTCTTGGAAGTAGATGAATCATTTTGGCTGAAATTATATATTTTATAACTATATTTGCTTAGATAGTTCAGTATTAGGCAGCTAACCAGCAAGATGAAGTTCAACCCAAACATTTTAGCATTGCCTAGTTAAAACCAGCTGAATAACAGCGCTTGGCATGGGAAGAGTGACTGCAGTTCCACAGTGCTGGGAAGGAGCAGGCTTACCTGCAATGCCTGTCCCTTGTGTCATTGCTTTCACAGATCTGCTGGAATGGTGATAATGTCTGGTTGGGGTGAAGGAAACGAAAACTTTCATCCTTTTTTGCCTTCACTTACTTTCTCCTCCAAGCCAGAATGACAGTGTTCTGTCTTTAACCTGTGAGTGGCATGCCCTGGTTTGGAGATGGCACTTGGAGTGGAGATAGTATGATTTCTTAGGCATGGTAGAGTTGGTCAGCTTATACTAATGCTTTCCAACTACCTCAAACTTACACCTCGTGGCAGCTCTGAATGGTGGTGTATCCTCTGACACATCCTGCATCAGCAGGAGGCTGAGTGATCCCTACCCAGGGTGAGGAGGGGAGGGAGGAGCAGAGCCAGGAGTCACAGACCAATGTGTACTGGGAAGTACAGATGTGCAAGAGGAAATGGCTGAAGATGGGGGCTCTGGAGGCAGGTAGGGCTGGACGAGGCTGTACCACTGCTCAGGGCTGTACAGTATCCTCTCCCATTTTTCTGCAGCGTGATGAAATGATGCTTTACCAGCTTCTCTTCTGGTGGTCTGTGGTGTATCTGTGTTCTGTCACGCTGGGGAATCAGCATCCCAAGCAGAAGTGATGCTGCCAAGGACTGGGAGGAACTCATGCTGCAAGGAGACCAGCACCAGGATGTACAGCTGGGCCATAGCAAATGGCAGAGGGCTGCACTGCAGCAGTGGAGGTGTTGCAGAGGATGGTAGAAGCTTTAAGTCCTTGTTTAGCTGCTGAAACACTGTGCCCTGAGAGGTGGGTGCAGATGCTCCACCAGCTCAGGCCCTTTTCCCTCCTCTCCTGCACCACTGCTGTGCCCTGGCACAGGCCACTGCTGTCACAGAAGACAAGGAAGGCAAGAAGCTGACCCTGCTGTGATGGTGCTGCAGTGGGTGCAGGCAGGGCTGGGAAGCCCTTTGCAAAGGTGCTGTTTGTTCTCAGAGGTGCTGGTTTTGCTCTGCTGACAGTTTCCCATGAGCATTCTTTTTCCTCTCTGGGAGACTAAATAGCCTCTGAGCAAGGAGAGTCTGGCAGTCATCCCAGGCCCTACTGTGTCACTGGGGGGTTTGGAGAGGGGATAAAATAGCCTAAGAGATGGAGAGCAGGAACTCATGGTGCAGCTGCAATTTTCACAACAGCCTCCTTACTCTCCACCTCTGCCATGGGAAGGGCTCTCCACATCTCCTGGGTGCTCAACGAGGAGCAAACCACACTTTCCTTTCTGCTGAGTCTGTGGCATCTCTCTCCCATTTAAGTATTTCTTGCCGCTGGTGGTATGGATGCTTTTGACAAATGAAGAAGAAAGGAGGGACGTGTCAGGGCCTAGACAAGGAAATAAATATTTAGACTCGGATCCACAGAAGATAAACGTGGTGCTTTGCAACTGGCTGCCACCAAGATGTGATGAGCAGCCTCCGAGGTCGGGAGAGTTTGCCCATCCTTTGCTTGGGTGGCTTGTGGGTGCTCAGCATGTCTCCAGCATTGTGGTACCTCCTGCCAGCCTTGGTCATCTACTGGTGTTCCTCGGCTGGAAGCTGATGGAGGCCAGCATTGTGAGTCACCGGCCACCGCTGGCCTCCTTCCACGCGCTCCATTTGGTGCTGCTTTGTGTGTGTGAGAGCGTGCTCCCCTCTCCCAGCTGTGTGTGCCTGCCTGCCAGCACGCCGCTGATCCAATCTGCAGCTGTGCTGCTTTTCTCCTCTCTTCTAGCTCTGAGAGTCTTGTTCATGGATTAGGGGGAAAGAAGGAGGAGGAAGAAGGGGAGGGAGAGAAAATGAAAAATAAATTAATAAACCAACTGGGGGAGGGATGCCTAGTAGAAGTGGGTGTTCTGCCCATGGGCAGCATGGTATGGCATCATCCCCACTGTGCCTTCACGACCAGCAAGTAGATGTTGCCTCCCTACACCTTCCTGGAAGATGAACAGGGGTCCCTGTTGGAAGTCCCTGTGCTTTGCTGGGGGACTGCTAGCTCCTATGGGCACCATGTTGATTCCCAAGAAAAACCAAGCCACTGTCTCACGGCTTAGCGCCCAGTTACGCTGGGGCTGCTTCCAAGGGGGTCACCCACCCTGCAGGCAGATGGACTGGACCTTCCTCAATAAGGCACCACCAGCTCTTGACCATGGTGTACATTCGAGAAAGCACAGTGGTGAGTACAGAGCTGGATGGCCCTGCCAGCGGGAGCTGGCTGGCAGCTGCAGAGCTGGGACACACAGCCTCACGAGCTGACAGCCTGCTGCGTTGCAGAAGGTGCCCAGGAAGCCTCCAGATGTGACAATTTGCAGGGCAACCATGAGATATCCCAAGGGGGAGAGTCCCACCTGTCAGGAGGTGTTTGGAGGTAAGTTCTGCTCTTTGCAAAAGGTTGGGGAGGACCTCGGGGTGGATTGCCCAGGATCCTGGTTCCTGTGGTATCCTATAGACATAATTATTGCCAGGAGGTCTTGTGAGTCAGGAGGTGAACTGAGTACCATTTTTGAGGACTGCAGTGGCATCCTCCTCTCTCCAGTGGGGTGCTGGAGACTTGTGTGTGTCAGTCTAAAGCTTTTCCTTTTCCTGCATATCACAGAAGGCTCGAAGGCTTTGCCAAATTATCTGTACCCCAGTGCGCCCCACAAAAATCTGCAATAGGTCTTGGCATCAATCACATGGGGTCTTCTGAGGATGAGCAGGACTATGGGAAAAGTGATGGACCAGCCAAAATGGTATGGGTTGTGTACACACTGTCTTGCTTCCTTGTGTTTTATAGTTGATGAATTTGAAAAACTCCACAGCCATCAAAATATTGTCTTCTCCTCCAGAACCTTTTTTGTAGCAGTTTCTTAAATGGGCCATTTGGATTTCCCCTGACTTGGCCCTGTTAATCTTGTCTTTTCCCAGGGAACAGCAATGGCCTAAAGGTTAATTGTGCTTTACCTGGCATGGATGCTGATCTGTGGATTACAGGGGTTCCCCACCTGTGCAAATGAGATTAGGCAAAGCCCCAGAGACATGGGTCAAACTGGGACAAAGTAGTGGCTTCCCAGAGAGGGGTGGGAGAGCTGTAACTTCCTTAGCAGCTGTGATCCTGCAGATATGACGGGGAAGGCACTCAGGGGGTCTGGGCTGGTGTTTAGGCAGCCTGGAGCGGAACCAGGCTGACTTTACAGCTCACAGCTGAGGTGTTTGCTGCAGGCAGCAGAAGGTATTTTCCCAGCCGTTCTGGCGGTCCCTTTTCACAGCTGGAGAAACACTTTGGACGTGAGTCTCCCGATGTTAAGCCCATGTGCTCTGTGGACTGTGGTGGACAGCAGCTTGGACGTGAGAGCAGTGAGGCCACAGCAAACACCTCTTTGCTTTCCACTGAGGTGCCCAGGACAGAGGGGGAAGGGCTTCTTGTGCCCTGGTCCCCAGGCTGAACCCCTGCCCTCAACCCGACCTTGCTCAGCTTGAACACCATGGACTTTCCCTGGCTTGCAAATGCCAGGAGTGATTGTGGCAAACCTCTGATCAGGGACTTTGCCTCCTGATCCAAGTGCATGAGGTAATGTGATGCCACCCCTCAGCCCAAGGCTTTCCCCACCCTGGTGAGGCTGGCACAAGGACTGCACCCCACTCTGGTGCTGGGGGTGGGCAAGGAGGGGTGGCTTTTGCAGCATGTCTAGCTGTGCTGTGGGACAGGGTGAGGAGCATGGACCTTGTGGCACCAGCCCAGAAACGAGTCTGTGGATGAATGGTTAGCTCCTCTGTTTGTGCCGATGGTGGAAGTGAGGAAGGAGTGGCTGGAGAAAAGGGACCCCCATCTTCTGAGGTGCTCAGCACGTCACAGGATAAGCCCTCAGAATTCCAAGGGGACTTCAGTTGCCCTCAGATGCTGCGTCTTCTGCCATCATCCTGCAAACAGCAATCTGGGTGTGCTTCAGATAGGGACCTTGGGCAGGATCATCCTTCCCCCTCTCCTGCCCCGGCAGAAATGGCTGCCAGCTGGGATGAAGGATGGGGCAGCAGCGATCAGAGGCGGCTGGGCTGGGCTGGGCAGGAGGCCCAGGGAGGGGAGCGGGCACAGCAACAGGCAGCGGCCGTGGCAAGCTGGCAGCACCCAGGTGGGTGCAGAGGCCAGAGGGGCAGTCACGACAAAGGAGCGGCGGGGTTGGGGGTGGGG
>VYXF01010206.1:38107-53252 GCA_013397295.1 Polioptila caerulea | reverse complement strand
TCCCCCCCCCCGTTTTTTTTTTTTTCCTTCCCTTGCCTGACATGCTCTCCGTGTGCTGTTGGTTGTGGTATTGGATCTCCCATTCTCCTCTCATTGCTCACAGACATCTGCTCCTGGTCACCCTGCACAGTGCTGAATGTCAGGAAGTGACTGAATCCCACAGTGAGCACAGCTGTGGGCTGACCTGGCAGAGGTGGAGAGAAAGGGAGCTGGGGCAATGGTAGGGGTATTGAGAAGCAGGCAGGGAAGAAGAAGGTTTTTGGGAGCCATGGCATGGCTCAGATCTCTTGAGCTGCTACTGTCCCAGCGGGTAGACCTGTGGGGGTCCTCTGGTGTCTTGGACTCTAATCTGGTTGGGGTCTTTAGGGTTGGTTTGTTCACAGAGGGAACACAGGGGTACTTATTCTTTTGCTTTCCCAATGGGCTATTATTTCCCAATGAACAAGGAGGGTGAAACCACCAGAGAGACCCTGGAGAAGAGCTCTTTGCTCATTCTGCTCAAGACTTGGGGCTGGCCACGAATATGCTGTGTTCTGATTGTTTGAGATGCCATCAGCTAGTGGGACTGGGATGGCCAATAAAACCTTGTACTGGCTGGGAGTGAGTCTTTTTAAATAACCAGAGCTTCTCATAGTCTGCCCTGGCAGTGAAAACAAAATGCTGGGGACCTAGAAAGGAGAGGTGTTGTAGGCCTGGAACTGAGGGTAGCTACCAGCATCAGAGCTTGTACATACTGCATTCTGAAGGTTTCTTTTGTCATCATTGTTCCCACAGATTGTGATCCCGTGATTCTGTGACTGGCTGCAGCACCAGGGAAGGGAGAACGGAGGCACCCACAGCACCAAATACACTGCCTGCCAGTCAAGGCAGCACAGGGCAGGAACTGTGCCGGACAGCACTGGTGGCAGAGCCCAAGGGCTGTTTGTGTGAGAGATGACTTTTCTCTAGGAAAGGACAGCACCTGGGCAGGTAAAGGACATATGTAGACACCTCTGAGCTAGCAATGCCAATAGTTAGTCACCACAAGGACATGGTCCAGGCTCCATGCTGGGGGTAAATGACTCATATTGAAGTCTGTGGGGCCAGAGCTTTGTTGCTCTTGGCACTGAAGCCAGCTGGATTTAATGCTAGATTGGGTTCATCCCTCAGGACTGATAGAGAGTCCTTTACAGCAAGCTATGCCATTTGCAAGGACAGCACATATGCTCTCTGAGACAAACGTCCTAAGAGCCCAAGAGCCATCCTCCTCATCAGTACCCTGCTGTGTGTTTGGGGGAGATGCCAAAGGAGTCAAGAAATTTGCAGTAAATTCTTACAGGGAATTTTTGCACTGGGCATCTCACCAGCTTGCTGCCGTCCCTGTGCTTGTCTCCGTGCCTCGTTCCGCACACCATCAGGGCTGCCTGCTCTGGCTGTGCCGCATACACAGACAGATGTCACTGGAGGGCAAGGGACGTGTGGTGGGCAGGGTGTTTTGGAACATGTTCTCAAGTTGAGTACCTGGGCTGCTGCTATATTTTATTAGCCAGCATGCCAAGAAGCTCCCCAATTTCTGTTCATCTGACCTGGGCAGTCGGAGTGAATCCCTTCCCCTAGGAGATGCTGCTGGTTCCTCTTGCCCCTGGTATGTGAAGGCCAGAGCAGTGTTTCAGGAGGGAAGGTGGTGGCCCTTTTCTCCACTTACTGGGCTGTTGTTTGTCCTCTACACCGTTTCCTTCCTCTAAGTAAGAGGCCACCTGACTCATGTTTGAATCCGCTTCCTGCTGCTGCTCCAAGAGCTCACTGCATACAGGAATTGCTGTGCCTGTACAGACCTTGCACCATGACATCCCTCTGAGCACACTCCTTGTCCTCCCACAAGCTTCCTTCTCTGAGCTGGTTACAAATTTTCTCTCTTTCTTTGGTTATTTTACATCCATTTTACCTCCCCAAATTTTAACACCATCCAAGTTCTCCTTAACATTTGAGCCCTATTCTTCTGCAGTCCCAATGTGGCCAGTGCTTGCAGAAGTTTGTGGGGCATGCAGAGCATGAGGCTTTCAGAAAGCTGTGGGGCTCTTTAGACACTGGGAGACATACTACATTCTCCTCGTTTTGGTACTGACCTAGCTCCTCGGTGGGGTTCTGGGAGGGTGAATACAGAGTGCTACCTGCTGAACAAGCTTACAAGCTTGTCTGCATCTTCCTCACAAGCCAAAGGGATTTTGCTCTTGAAGCATATGGGGAATCTTTGCGCAGTGGTACAGCCTTAGACTGGCTCATGCAAAAAACACCATTTTTGGAGGGGCACAGTCCTTTTACTTCGGGCAGTCAGTTCTGCTGTGAGTTCAGAGATGTACTGAAGTGGGACTAGAGGCTTTGGTAGGAGAAACCTTCCCTCAGTGTGGCCCTGCCAGCCAGAGCAGAGCAAACACGTCTCTGTTTCCACGCATCCCTGTGCCTCAGGGTGCAATTGCAGGCCTTTCCCAACACCTGACACATAATGCCACACCTTGGTCTTTGGGATATCTCCTCGCTTCACTCTTCATCTGAGAAGGGCTGATCTGGGTCCTCTCTCTCCCACATCAGCTGCCAAGACCCCACCCTCACCCAGGCCCTCCACAAACACATCCCTCTTCTGGAAGCTATGCAGCACTGCCCCAGCACTGCAGCATCCCCCAGTTCTGCCCGGCCCCAGTGACTTGCATCCCAGTGGTCACCTGCCGGGAGCTGGCACCAGTTAGGAGCAAGGCCCACGGGAGAAGGTGAAAGGCACAAGTGGGCTGCTGCCTGGCTTGCCCCCAGCTCTGCCCTGCCTGCCAGGCTCAGGAGAGAGCAGCCAGGCTGTGGAGATGGGAGCATGCTGCCTGGGATTCCCAGGCAAGCCATAGCCAGAACCCGGCTCCTGTACGTGCAGCCTGGCACTGAGACAGAAAGTGAGCATCCCTGAGAGGCAGGGATAAATGAGAGGTGGTGATAAATGAGCCTGGGTAATTAATTCACACTCTTGATACATGTTTGCTCTCCCAAATGTGTGTGTTGGCATGGTCCCGGGCAGGGCTTGACCCGGCACCCAGTAGACATCCCCCTTTATCTCGGTGACTTCATGAAGCCTGTTAATTGTATCTATCCCAAGCCCTGAACTCAGGATGGAGATTCCACATCAAACAGCTGCACTCATAAAGTGGATCTGAGCAGGGCACTGAGCTCTACACTGAGGCTGCAAGGAGGAATAAGAGACCTTCCAGACTGTGATTTCATCCCAGGCTCTTTGTGAACATCCTCCTCGCCCAGCTGGGGCAGGCAGGGTCTGCAGAAGGTTTTCAAACTCAGCCTTTAGCAGGGAAGGTTTCCCGCTGTGATGATCTCTGCTAAAGGATGTCCCAGCCCTGCCTGCAGCAGTTGGAAAAAGGGGCCACCTGAAGCTTGGAAACACATTACATCTGCAGTGGTTTGAAATTGGGAGCAAGTCATTGCTGAAAAATCCTTATCTGGAAATCAGGCAGAGAGGCTCACCCCAAAATATATATGCTGCCAAAGCTCTGTGTGCAGCATGGACACGAGGGTGTTACATAGGATGTTGCTCTTGCAGGAGCTGGCTGCCCTGCTCCAGGAGTGTCCCAAGACTTCCTCCCTGCCCTGCACACGCGCTGCACACAGCTCAGTAATTTCCATTCCATTCCAGCCCAATCTCTTCTTCCTCTGAAACAATTATTCAAAAGTTTCTGTGCGGCCCTCCAGACATCCCATCCTCTTGCTGGCTTCCATTTCCATAGCTCTCTCCAGTTTGTCTCTGCAGGACTTTGCCACTAGCCTCCCTTCAGAGGAGCTTCGTAGCTGGGGCCCTGAGTAGGGATATATGGAAAGACCATGGGGGTGTTTTCTTACCTTATAGACCAGACCTATGCCTTCAGACAAAAATGGAGAGAAGCTCCTGAAAGGAACATGGGAGAAAATTTGGGCAGTGCCTTGATCCTAAGGGAAAACAGGTCTGTTCTTAGAAAGGGCAAAATCCTAGAGACTCTCTTGGGGCTGCTTTTGGATGAGGGGCTTCAAAGCAACAAGCCAGCTCAGCAAGCATGTCCTTGCTTCTCTTCTGGAGCGATCATCTCATGGTGACACAGGTAATAATTAAAGACTGGTTTTGCCTTTGGTATCCTGGGGGCCATACCTTGTGTACCACTGGGGCTGTACCTTGTGTCTGGAGTGCAGGAGCTGATTTTTGACCAGATACTTCTTGTGCAAACAGAGCCCCTGGGGTGCTACTGGGTCCTGCTGAGACACAAAACTAGAAAAGATGGCTCCTTCCAAGGATGTACCTCTCCCAGAGCAGGCAGCCAGGCACCAGCCACCAGGGATATGGGGAAGACCAGGAAATTCAGTGAGGCAAGTTCAAAGCTGGGATAAAGCAAGTGGCTGATCTCTGTCTACACTCCCCAGCACCACAGTGGAAAAAGAGACCTGGAAACGATGTGTGGGAAGCTTCTCCCAGACACAAGCAGGTGAGAAGCGAAGGAGCATGCAGGCACTTGTTGGGAAAGCAGGCCAGCAGGCAGAATTGATCACCTGGCAGGGCTGGCAGAGTGAAGGCAGGACCTACTCCCTCCCAAGACCTTAAGAAAGTGGGGAGGGACCATGCAGTTGTTGGAAGTGGAGGTGCTATATGAGATGGGTGGGAAGGGAGACTGGTGTCCAGCAAAGCGGTAACAACTCACTATCACGAGATGTCCCACAGGACATGTATCTTTGTCCTGTAAACTCATAAATCACCTCTCAGCTTGAATCACTGCAGCAGCACTGCAATATTCGGCACAGCTTTGTCTCTTCCCTACCTAAATGTGGGCTGCTCCCTTCCCCAGCTGCCCTTCCCACACTCACCGAAGGCAAACGCAGCCCTCTAATTCCAATCACAAATTCTGGAAATGATTAGTGGGCTGTCATCACTCAGCCCCACCGGATATTGAGCACAGGGCATTTCCGTCCCCTGTGATTGATCGTGTGCAGGGCTGCCTGGCTCTGCTCTGCAGAGGGCAGGGGACAAGTGAGTGGGAGCTGGGTGTAGTGTTTCCCTCTGCCTACCTTGCTCTCGGCTCGGCTGGGAAAACTGCTGGACCAAGAACAGGGCAAAGAATAAATTCATTCATGGTTAAAGGTAAGGGGGCAAGGCTGAAAGATTCCCTGAAGACTTGGGCCTATCCTGTCTAGAAAAAGAAATGAAAAACAGTGTGGCTGGGACAGGGGGGCAACGCTGGGGCAGCCCCTTCACTGATGCGCAGAACTGCACTTTGTGAAACTGCTGTTGCATCCCTCAAGGGGCCTGGGAACTCAGTGGCCCACTCATCCAGGGTGCCCAGAGGCAGCTGCCAGCTCCAGCCTGATGGAGAGGATGCTGATCAGCATCGCACCCGCGGCCGCTCGGCAGCCTTTGTTCCCTGCTCTGCCTGCCCCTTTCCCAGGGCGCTCTCTGGCTCCCGGGAGCTGCCCGTTTGCCAGCTGCCTAGCGAGAGCTGCTATCTGCCCCGTGTGAATGTCTTGCATCCATCCAGCAGACTCCCAGCCTTCCACTGAAACGTCTCATTGTGCAGCTGGCTGGACTACGTGAGCCTGGCTACGTGGAGCTTTGAAGTTAACTCTTCCTTTTCAGTCAACAGAGCTGTGTGGTGTAATTGTAAAATTTCCCTTCACTGGCTAACCTCCTGATGTTGGCAAAAGCTCCCTGCTATGTAAAGAGGCCAGATGCTGCAGGATGCTGCCTGCAGGCTCACGTACTCTCCTTGTGCCGCAGGAGGTGCTGGACTTGCACCTGCAGGCTCCCTTAACCAGGCAGAGTGGTTGGAGCCACGTACCCCACAGATGGGGCAGAGTCACTGGTTCCCTCATCCTTTTGTCAGTGACCTCAGATGTGTCTCCCTTCCTTTCAGATTTCTTGGTCCTGCAAAAATCCTGGCTGAAATGGTTTTAAATGTGGAAGTGATTATCTTAAGAAGAAGGGCTAAGGTTCCAGATGACTTGGGAATAAAGGCAAGAGGATAGTACCTGTTTTTAAAGGAGTAAAGGAAATGGAGTCACAGGACTTCAGAACTTTCAGGCTGCCTTCAGCAACAGCAAGGGCCTTGGAACAGATACTTTATTTGTAAGGCTGACCAAGAGAGCAAGATAAGACGTAAGAGTCAACGTGGGTTTGGCAACAGCCTAATTTCCTTCTACAACAAGGTTGGAGGAGATGAGCAAGATGTGTCCTCAAGCATGCTGCAATCGTTCCACTTAATAAAGTATTAGGAAAGCCTCATACTTTCTGGATATAATCAGTTTAGGCAATATAGTTCAATAAAAGCTTAAACCTATCAGAGTCCATGAAAGATGATCAGCAGCTTAGTAACCATGACCTATATGTGAAGTTTCAAAGAACTTAATTTGTTTAGTCTGCTTATGAGAGTAGGAAAGGGAGAACGTGACAACCTTCACATTCATAACAAATGTCTAAAAAAGAAACCAAACAAGTTGTTCTCCATCTTTAGGAGGTTAGACAAGGTTAGACATGCAGAAAAAACTTTTCAGGTCTTTAAGGACTCCTGTTCTCTTAAGACAGAGTGCTTTGCGGAGACCACACAATCACAGAATCCCAGAGAGGGTCAGGTTGGAAGGGACCACAGTGGGTCACCTGGCCCAACCTCGCTGCTCACACAGGGTCATCCTAGAGCACATGGCACAGGATTGTGTCCAGACCGTTCTTGAGCATCTCCAGTGAGGGAGACTCCATGACCTCTCTCTTGTGGCCATCTCTATCAGTGCTGGGTCATTCACAAAGTAAAGAAGTTCTTCCTCATATTCAGGTGGAACTTCCTGTGCATCAGTTTCTGCCATTGCCTCTTTACTACTGCATGGCACCACCAAGCAGAGCCTGGAAATATCCTCTTGGCACCCTCTCTTCAGATACTGACAGACATTGATGAGGTCCCCTCTCAGTTGTCTTTTCTTGAGACTGAGGTCCAGCTCCCCCAGCCTTTCCTTGTAAGAAAGATGTTCCAAGCCCTTTTACCCTCCACTGAATCCACTGCAGGAGCTCCATGTCTCCCTTGTCCTGAGGAGCCCAGAACTGGATACAGCATTTCAAGTGCACCTCACCAGGGCTGAGTAGAGGGGCAGGATCACCTCCCCTGACCTGCTGGCAATGCCCTTCCTAATGCACCCCAGAATCCCACCGGCCTTTTTGTCCACAAGGACACAGTGCTGGCTCATGGACAGCTGGTTGTCCACCAGGACCCCCAGCTCCTTCTCCACAGAGCTGCTCCTCAGCAGCTCAGACCCCAGCCTGTACTGGTGCCTGGGGTTATTTTCTCCCCAGGTGCAGGACCCTGCATTTGCCCTTGTTGAATTTCAAACAGTTCCCCCCTGCCCATCTCTCCACCCTGCCGTGGTCCTTCTGAAGGGCTGCACAGCCCTCTGGGGCACTGGTCACTCCTCCCAGCTTTGTGTCATCAGTGAACTTGCTGAGGAGGCATCTGCTCCTTCATGCAGGTCACTGACGAACTTGTGAAACAATACTGGGCCCAGTATTGAACCTTGGGGACACTACTGGTGACAGACCTCCAGCCTGATACTCCAACTCCAATGACACAATCTCCTTCTTGAGAAATTTCTGAAACCAAGATGCTACAAATACTTGTCAGGCCTGCTTGGATAGTGGTATCTGTCTAGGCAGAGATACAGCTAGATGATGTCTCAGGTGCCCTATTTTAGATCATGCACCATTACATGGGAAGGCACACCTAGTCTTTGCAGGGTGACAAGGGCATAACATCTCCCCACATTGCCATGTCTTCTAGACACCACACTATATTCCGTTTCAAAAAGTGGATAGCCTTGCAGTATACATGGCACACCACCAGGAAGCCTAAATGAACCTTAACCTGCTGTTCTGACAGACCTACCTTTGAGCTGACAGAGGACAGCCATCACTTCTTCATGGGAAATGCAGTGGTTTAGTTGGACTGTGGAGGTTCCTAAATTTGCACTTAACCAGAAAGGCTTATAACATCATTCCTGTGTACAAGAATCAGATGGGAAGTTTTCTTGAATAGGTCCCTCATTCGGTGCTGGGTAGATAACAAGTGGAGATCTAGAGAGGAGGTGGAGGAAGCCGACCCTTTGTGGTGATTGAAGTTAAACCACTAATGGAAGGTAAGGTGCAAATGTGGAGTAAACAACAGTCTTTGAATGAGGTTTCATGGCAGCAGGAGAAGAGGGGCTCAGTCTCCACTGGACCTCACAGCAGCCCTTCAGGAGGTGAAGCTGCTGAGTCCTCCAGGGATTCAGTGAGAAGATGAACCCACAGGAGTCCTTCAGAGCCATGACAGACTTCTGCAAAAGGCTGTCTAGAGCAGACCTGAGCTACCTTCCTTTTCACACAGACTTGTTGCCATTGTCTGCATGGAGAATCCTCTTCTGTCTGCTGGTTCAGCCTGGTGCTGAAGTGTGCAAACCTCCTTCAAACTCAAATGCTCTGTAAAAGCTGGCTCAAGCAGTGGGTGCCTCTGCTAGAGGGTGAGCATGTTCACAGAGGCTACATGGAAAAACTAGACCCTAAAACTCGCTGACACAGAAAAGTCAATCTACCACGCATTAGTGTAATGGAGGCACATTTGCAATGATTGAGCTGGCCTTTGCCTGGGTTACTGCTCTGAGATGAGAGAGGCACTGTGGTATAAACATCTGTCAAGAGCAGATGAGGTCTGCTGCAGAGACATTCCCCACAGGTTTATATAATTTTCAAGGACCTGAGGCCAATCTGTTTTCTGCTTCTCAGTGATTTCACAGAAAAACGACGTCAGTGATCTCATGACCCACTAATAAATAATTCCTCCAAACTCCTTGGCTAAATCACCCTTGTGTAATGTGCAGGATGAAATCAAGGGGAATAGCTTCCTCCAAGATGTTATATTGCAGCTCAAGAGTATTTGATAAGGCCATCCTGCAGAGATTACAAAATCCTCTGTGCCTGGAAGGGATAAGAAGGGGGTCACAGTGGATAGTACAAATTAGATCTTGGAAAGTACCTTCTCTGCATGTCCCGCTTAGCCAAGATGAAACTTCCCCAGCAGTTGGTTCAATTCTGCTGGATGAAGAGATGCACATCCCTTCAACCCTCAGAAGCTTCAACTGGCCCTCAGACATTCCTGGCTTTCATTAGAAACAAGTAGATTGTGTCTACACTGTTGATTTCTACCAGCCAGCACAGCTTTGCTGCTTGAGGGCACGAAGCAGGGAAACAGCCACACTAGCCAAACATCTCATAACATCTCATTTTTGTATCTGGCAAATTTGTTCCAGGGCCTGAGCTTGGAGGAGTACCACGACTTCCTCCCCTCCCTGTCTGACTGTGGTGCTCAGGAGACTGAGTCATCCATTTTTCATGTGGAGCTCCCCATCGTTCCAAGGAAAAGGCTGAGCTTCCGGCATCCCTTGGCGTGTGGGTTTCCATTCATCTATGGCTGTCCAGGCAACATGCCATCCCCACGACAAAATGGCTGCTGCTTAGTTCCTCTGCTATTAGTTCATCCCTTAGGATTTTGCTAAATTTCTCCAAGTCTTTTGGACAGTCTGAGTAGAGAGCACTCAGCGTCTGGAGATTTTGCACTGTGTTCAAGTCAGAAAGGCTGCCTGTTCTTTTCCCTTGATTCCTGCAGGTCCTGCACAGGGCAGGACTGAATCAGATGTTTTGCTGCTCCATATTTTCAGGCCGTAGAGGTCTATCTGTTCCCATGACTTGTCAATGGGCTCTGTTAGCAGGAGTAAAATTAGGGAACACAATATCCCCTCTTGCCTCCTGGTCGGGAGAATATTAGATAAATAAATATACCAAGGCAGGCCAGCCAAATCAGGGCCTTCTGATTTGGAGAAGTCAACCAAAGCAGACTGGGTGGTCATCAAGTGGTCCCCTTGCTCTGGGGAGCACATCACTTCATGGTGGGATCTGCTGATGTTCTCTTTGGAGTGGACAAAACTCCCGTTTTGCAGAAGGTGGTAAACAAGCCCTGGACCTCATCCCTTGGCTCCAGGGCATACAGTTGCAAAGCTCCTCTGATCAGCGTGAGAGGAAGGCCTCCACCCTCCTTATGGCTGCCCAGTAATGATCCCCAGCTGTAAGCCTCTCCCTTCCACGCTTGGAAATGCAGGCTGGCCTCAAGGGTGGGGCACAGGCTGTTTAACCCATTCCCTGGACAAACGGATGGATGGATGGATGCTCCCCAGCTGCTGCTGATGCACTGGGAATCTCCCTCTGCTGGACTGGCTCTCTGTGTTGCCAGAAAGGTGCTGAAAGGCTGGGGATGCAGAGGTGTATGGGTTCATGTGCCAGGGTGAATAATGATGGGTTTTGCTTGCTCCCTGCTCCGATATGCCCCAAGGAGCAACATTTTCCCTGGAGTGATGGCTCTGCAGGCACAGGAGGGTGTCTCCTGCTTGGCAGGAGGATGGGTTCTCCCCAGCACCTTCACAGGGCTGTTACCAGTGCTCCTGCCAGTGCTGTGGGGCTGGGGGTGTCCATCTGGCAGACGTGCAGGTCTGTGGGTTACTGCAGGGTGCTCTCTGCTTCCACAGCCTGGCATCCCGGCAGCACCTGGGACTTGGGCTCCATTTCTTTAGCAGCTTTTGTCCCTTGGAGAAGGTCGGCAGCAGGGAGCCATCTCTGGCTGGCTCTTCTGTGCAGACATAGGCGAGTGGCCAGCCGCTGGTGTGATGCCTACGTAGCACCGGACCACGGAGATGGGGCACGGGATTCCTGAGGTGACAGGGCTGAAGCGCGAGAGTGGAGCGGCGCTGGATGGTGAGAGACTTTCTCTGCTCATACAGCTAATAGACTAATTAGCAAGGAGCTCGAAACTTGGCTGTGTTTGTTGTCAAATGCAGGCCCCTTTCCAAGTGGTGTTAACAGCCTTTTCTTTTCACTCTGCGCACATTGTGCAGCCAGGGCTTTTCTGCTGCTTTACAGAGGATTCTTCTTTTAGTAATGGATATAGGCTGAATAGCTGTTGCAGCTATAGGTGACACCAGGGTCAGGAGCGAGGGGTGGCAGGGAGGGGGCAGGGTCCTGGGGCTGGGAGAGCAGCGGGAGGCTGGGAGAGGGGATGGAGGGAGCACTGACCCAGCCGAGCGCATGGTAACATGCAGCTGGGCTGGGGCAGCGTGGAGCTGTGGGGACACTGCAGGCTGCCGGGGTGCATCGAGGTACCTAGCCAGCTGAGCTTCCCAGGGCCCTGTGATGGAAGGGAGGGATGTCTACAGGTGAGAAAGGAGTGTATGGGCAAAGGTGTGCTTCCAAGCTAAAGGTATTGCTCCTTGTATGGCTCCTTGTGCCATTTGCCCACTTCTAATTAAGATGCATTTAAATTGTTTAAACGATTCCTTTGATTAACGCTCCCCTTTCACACAAGAGACAAAAAGTTCACAGAGGCGAAGGGCTGCCGGCACTGGCAGGACGCTGGCAGCATGCGGGCGAGGGGCGGGCGAGCTTCCCCGCCACCCTGCTGCCAATGCAAATCCCCCAGCGCAGCTGAGCCGGGACCAGGGGAAACCGGGAGGGTTTCCGCCAGGTTCCCACAAGCACGGGAGCCGAGGCTGTGCCTGCAATCACGTCTGCCCGCAGGCAGCGGCCTTTGTAGGCGCCCTGGCTAATGGTTATTCACTGCCGGCCGGAGCAGGGACGCTCGCCGCCCTTCCATCCGGGCACCTGGCATTTCAGTTCTCTCCAGTGTCCCAAACGATGTGCGTCTGACTCTCCAAATTCAGCTCCTCCTTAGGAGTGTCGTCCCTTGGTTCTCCCTGGTGCGCCTGAGACCGAAGTGCCTGGGGGCTCCTGGGGCTGCCCCGTCCCCCCAGGCCAGTGCTTTTTGCAGGGAAGGCAAGGGCGGGAGATGAGGGCTTTGCAGGAGTTTGCCTGCAACCCCAGCTGGAGGCAGGGTAGATTCCTGCGCCCCTGGCTATCCCTCAATGCTCCGCAGTGCCTGAAACAGAGTATAATTCACACCTTCACCACATACTCAAATATTGCCCCAGCCAAAACAAGGTGAGCACCTGCCAGCCGCATACAAATATTATCTGGGTGTCACGGCAAATATTAGGCACAGGGCCTGGAGCGTGCCCAGCCTCCCCCTGAGCTCCAGGAAGATTACTTGCCTGCGGCAGGCTTGGCTTTCCCACAGACATTTGCACTGACATGGCACCGCTGCTGCTGTTTTCTTTGGATTGAGGCCAGCTGCTTATGGAAAAGCAGCTGAAGCTGCACGGACAGCAGGTAGCACAGAGCTGGGCTGGGGGGAGCACCCTGCCAATGCAATGGCTCACTTCCCTGGCATGGCACGCCGTAAGTTGCCCAAAACCTCAGATGTAGGATGGTGGTTTGGCAGAGTCATGACTTCGTGACAAGAGCCATGACTGGAAGAGTTTGACATATACACACTCATTCATGTGATGCTTGGATCCAGAAAAGGCTTCTAAAAACATGTCTCCTCCTGCTGCCAGAGATCCAGGAGAAATTAACTCTCTTTAATAGCAGCTAGGGGACCTAATATCAAACCAGATATTTGAGCCCTCTTACACTCTTGTCAGTTACTGCCAGGCTGTTGCCTCTGTAAAATCTCTTTGAAGATCATGCAGTGAGTACTCCATGCCAACCCAAATTTAGCCAGTACCGCCTGGGAGCTGGTGACAGTGTGTGGAGTGTGACTTGCCACTGCATCATGCTGACTGTGCTCATCTTCCGCAGCTGAGCCACTGACCCAGCTGCAGTGTGGCCAGAGACCCTTCTGAGATGGCTGTGCACACTGCCGGGGTGCTGAGCACTGGCACCGACAGACTCAGGATCTCTATTTGGGCCTCAGGGCCAAAGTTTCCCATGAGCATCAGCTTCTAGCCTGGAAAATAAGTTTGGCAGCAGGGTCAGGTTTCCAGCTGAGAAGAATGGATGATCTCACCACCAACTAGACTATTTCCAGAATGACATTCCCTAATGGAGTGCTCCAATGCTAAGCTCCTCTGAAGCAGTGCTGGTGGCACATGGTGGGGCCAGGCTGTTTCCCCATGTGCCAGCTCAGCTTCATCATTTCCTTTGCTTATCCCCCGTGTGTTAGGGATTTCAGTGCAGACACCTGGCTGTATTTGCATTTCCAGCTTCTTTCTGTATTTGCCTCTCTGGGTCTGGATGTCTCCGCCAGTTTTCTGAATGCTAGTAATTCCCAGCCTTTCATCTCCCTTTTAAGTTCTGTTTTAAATTTGCACATCTGTTAATTTGTTGCTCGTTTGGGATCCAGGCCTAGAGGTTGGGCAACCATGGAGACGGTCTCTGTTCCAGATAGGTCTCAGTTTAAACAACTCCTGTAATTCTCTTTGAAAAACCTCTTCCCTTGTGGGCCTTTCAGTTTATCCCTTAACTTGTCTTTTCCTTTCTGCCCTTTCCCTTATCTAACCATACCACTTCCTACACTTTTCATACCTGCTTTCTATTCATCCCAGCTTCCCACCTGCTACTGCTTGGCTCCTCTTCTTCCTCTTCCCCAGTGACCTGCTTGCTTCCCTGGTGGCAGAGAGGTTGCCACACCACCCCAGCACTGTGCCCAGTGGTGTGAAATGAAGTCCAACCTGCTTATGTTGGACCTTGCCATGTCTTGGCCAAGATGCCTTTCCACTAGAAGAACAGAACTGAACAGCCCACACATTTGGGGAGCTCTCCAGAGCTGGTTTGGACCCAGGAGCTTGGACCTTGTTTGCACGTCTGTCCATCTTTGTTGCTCTGCTTGGGCTACCTGGATCAAAGGCTCACTCTTCCTCGCTGAGCACTGCAAAGGCACTTTGCAGGATGCAGTGAATGAAGGATATGATTAGATCTGCCTCATTTGCCTCCATTGAAGGGATGTGGTGGCAGCCCATCGCCAATCTAGCTTTTTCCAGTTTTATAGACACGTAATTACTCATCTGCTTCACGAAACCTGCGTTATTATTTGGCACCCTCTACTTTGCTGTGACTGGAAGTATAAATTATAAATCTGGTATGTACATGACCTGTTAGGTGGCAGTCAGGCATGCTTCAGGGCAGGGGTGAGGGGCAGAGGCAGAGCCAGGGCCTCAGGGCTGGGCTAGAAAGCCACAGTGAGGACACAAAGTTGGAAAGTGCTGCCTTCACGCAGCAGCTGTTACGTGTCAGGCCTGCTTATACACTTAATGCTTTTAAATGCTTTTGCTCTCTGATAGCCAGAGGCTGGATAGTAGCCTTCTACAGCAAGTAACTAAGAAATGAATTAAATATTTACAAGTATGATTGATGTGAGCTCAGAAGCTGGTGCTCCTGCCTACCCATGACATTTGCCTCTCCCTGCCCACAGTCTTTTTCGTGTTTCTCCTGCAAAGAGCCAGGGCTCTGTGACAATGCCCACTGGGCTGGTCTGGAAGTGACTCCCAGCAAGGGAGATGACTTGCTGCCCAGGAGCATCTCAGTAGCCTGGAAAGGCCTCAGATACCCCCAAGCCCACAAGCTATCACTTCCCCTTGGATTTGTCTGCTGCAGGATGAATATCTTCCTCAGAGGATCTCAGGTGCTGAAACCCGTCTCCTCTGAGGAGCAGTTGTTTGGGTTGGGTATCCCAAAGTGTGCAGATGGAGATGCAAATGACAGAGAAAAGCAGCTGATAGGCGCTGGCAGCAGAGCCGTGACCCGCAGGAGCTGCTGCGGGCTCTATCCCTGCATAGCTACACTGTTGCCACCTCCTCGGGGAGCAGAAGTGCTACGTGCTCTCCAGGACGTAGGGAAACCTCGGTGTGGTGTTGGTATATTCTTAGTCGTGCCAAGGGTGGGTTTGAGTAATCGAGTCACTACGTGCCAATTGTCCGGTGTGTGATATTCCAGGGACTTTCCTACCCCAATGGTGTCACCCACGTGTGTGGAACTGTTACTGACAGCTGCTGACTCAGTCAGCACACCGACAGTCTCCAACATATCTGGAAACCTCATCCATTTTCAGGAGAGGAGGACAAGAAGTAGACTAAGACTTAACTCCCACTTGGCCGGTGACATAATGCACAGAGGTGTGACCGAAGAAACTGTGTCTTCTGAAATGCTCCACTGTGTCAGTCCCCTTCCCTTCCCTTCCCTTCCCTTCCCTTCCCTTCCCTTCCC
>VYXF01010206.1:0-38069 GCA_013397295.1 Polioptila caerulea | reverse complement strand
GGCATTTTTGAGTGGGGGGTACATGTGACACTTCCTTTTGCTCCTGAATTGCTGGGTGAGAAGTGGGAGCAGGGCAGGATACTCCCAAAGAGGGGTGCAGGAGGTGGCCAGGATGCAGGGGGTTGAGCGGAGGGAGGGAGCTGTGGTGCTCTGTAGAAGCTGTGCCAGGCTGGGAACCGCTCCGAATCCGCTGACACAAGCAGAAGGGAGCAGCAGCAGCAGCAGCGTGATCCCCGGCACGGCATCGCACACGGGCCAGCGGGAGGAGGCATGTGGCTGGCCTTGGGGCAGCGGAGGTCACAATTTCTCCTTCTGAGGTCAAAACTGGCAAGCTGGCTGCTGAGATAGAGCCACACACCTCCCCGCGGGAAACTTGTGAGCACCGGGATGGCAGCGGCTGGGGATGCGCGCGGTGGCAAGCGCTGTCCTTGGGGCTGGCCGGGGACAGCAGCCTGTCACCCACCAGCTGCCCTGCTGCCCGCCAGGGATGGGGCTGGTGCCGGGAGCCCCCAGGGCGGCTGCCAGCCCAGCCGGGGCGCTCGGCCCCGCCGCGTGTGCCCGGCCCCGCTCGCCCAGCGGCACGTTGCTGGCCGCACGTACATGCCCGCAGCACAGAAGGCCCTGGCAGAGGCCGCGTGTCCCGGGCTCCCTGCCGCCCCTGCCGCGCTCCTTGTCTGCCTGCCAGCCAGTGCCCCATCGGCTTCCTCCCTCCCTCGCTCTGCCTTTCTTTTTGCTTCTTTTTTCCCACTCGCCCTGTTGCATAAGGAGAGGCGGAGGGCACAGAAAGAGGCGATGCCAGCAGTGAATGGGAGGCAATAGGGGATGGGAGAAGGGCCGGGGCATCATTGCTTGGTCTGTTTGGAAAGAGATGGGTGCTCATCCCACCACCACAATCGCTTCCAGAGAAGTCACTTCCTTCCCTCCTTCTGCTCTTTGTTTGGCGGCACAAAGGAGGAGCGGACGGTCTCTGTGCCAGGCAGGGAGCATGTCTCCCATGGGGGGGCAGCGTGCTCCAAACAGCTGCTGTGCCTGCGATCGTGTCTTTGTCCCGGCTCCCGCTGCCCAGAGCAGAGGGGTTCTGCTGCCAGGTGGGGCTGGGACCCCTGGGCCTCTGCCAGCATGGACTGAATCATTGCTCCTCTTCCTTCCCTGTGTCACATTGGGTCGCCCTGGGTCTTGCAGTGATGCATAGGGCTGGGTGGCCTGGCCCAGATTTTGGGATAGGTGGCTGACCCATCAGGACATGGTACAAAACACAGTGGTGGCTGGTGATGAGGAGCTCTGTGACAGAAACACAGATGAAGGGGCCTAAATTCTGGGTCTATGTATTGTCAATGCAGATGATGGATGGAGGCTTAAAAGGGATGCACCAGGATCCTCCTGGGCATTAGTAGTGTGTAGGGGTTACATGCATTTGTGTTTGTTAGTGTTCCCTGTGATGTCCAAGATGGTGTCCCTCTCCCCACTGTTCCTTCAAATCCCTGTCTCTTTCCCACCTTGCACCAAGTTCTTTTCCCCCAGCTTTCCCAGCCTGAGTTCTCTGCACTAATATCAGGGAAATCTACCCCTGTATTGTCATGACCCCAGAAAGGCAAAAGTATTATGGCAGACTTTTGGCCATAGTACTGTGCAAAGCCCTCTGATGCATTTTTCTTCATCTGTCTTTTGTAGGTGACCTAGGGCAGAAGGCAACCAAGTGGACTCTGACTCAAGGTTTGAGGGGGTTCTATGAGTTTTGCTTTCATTAACCTGTGAATCCTGCTTACAGCAACAGCACACTGATACTCTTACTTTCTTTCATTTTTGCCTTCCATTTGTTTCCTTTCTGTCCTCTTGAGTTCTCTGACTGGGAACAGTGACCTTGTCCCTCATCCAGGCAGGCTCAGGTTCTCATGGTCCCTGCCCTACACTTCCCAATCCCCATGCTGTTCATAGTGAGTCTCCCCCTGTCACTAAGGGAAAAGGTCCAGGGTATGATTTTTTTCTTTGCACCCTCTCATGGTGAATGTGTCTTTCTGACTGTACCCCGTGGCATCACCTTCACTCATCACGGGAATGTCTTTTCACATCCAACATACCCACAGATGTCAGGGGACAACTTGCCTCAGTGAGACCTCGTGCCAGCAATACATGTGGTGCCAGCAGCCCTAGTGCACCAGCGGGACTCACTCCATGAGCATGTGCTCCCTGTGAAGCTTGCCCTGGCCACGCTTACAGTGCTGGCCCCCACAGCCAGCCACATGCTGCTGTCACCTCCCCTGGTGCCTGTCTGAAGGAGCTGCTTAGTGACCTTGCCCATTTTATTCCTGACTTGCTTAGAAATCAGAATGTCTGTTTTCCCAGACACACTGCCTTGTGCTGGCATAGCAGTCTCAAACACACTCCAGCACTTGTGGGTGCTGCTGGATACAGTTCTGTGTCCTCAGCATGGAGGTGCATCTCCCTTCCCTCACCCATGTTTCTCCCTTGGCATTTGTCCTTTGATTCTTTAACCTGAGGATGTTTCCCCTGAGCTCTTTGCTGTTGGTCTGGCAGCAATTCCAGTCCCCTCTGACTATCTTGTCCATGGAGATGGTGACCAGTGAGGCCACAGGGCTGACTGGGTGGTAGATGTCACAGATCACCATGAAATGGGCTCCACCTCATTTTCTCCTAAGCCTGAGCCAGCCTCTCATTTCAGAGAAGTCTGTTTATTAATTCTCAGGGCTGGAGAGTACAATTATGCGTGCTTGTATAGCTTGAAGCTTTCTAACCAGCCCAAGTAAGTGGTTTTCACCTTTTCATCCAGTCATTTCCTGTAAGAAAAGACACATCCGTTCTCTTTGAGTACAGATCTCACAAATGAGTACAAACCTTACACATGCCAGCACTGGCTTTCTTCTGTCCTCATTCCTGAAGGAGAATCTCTTGTCCTGCACGTACCTTTGGCTCTCCAAAATCATATTTGAATGAAGAAAATCTTCCTTCAGCAGAAGGTTTGTGCTTTGCTAACAAAAGGAAATCCCTGAATTTGTTGATGTTCTTGGGAAACTTCTCCAAGTCCTTTTCTCTGGTACTGCAGGGGCAGTGTGGACAGTGCTGATTTCTTTATGTGAGCCCAGCGTGTCTCAAGCCATGCTTGAGGCTGCGGGTCGGTAATGAGGCCAGTCATTTGTTTGGGCTCCTGTGGATAATTCTGTCAGGGCCAAGCACTCTGCCAGTGAGCTTCTTTTAAGGACTGATTTTCTTTTACACAGTCAGGACTCAGACAGCCTATTATTAACCTCAGAGCCTGATGGCTTGCTTTGCATTCCCATCCCAGTCTGTGCTTTCAGTGATTCCAACACCCAGCTACTGCGCTTCCACGCACCCCAGTTGCCTCCCTGCACTTGCTTTGAGCCCTGCCTCTCCAGAACACCTTTCCCAATGCTGCACCTCAGCGAAACTTGTCATGTCCATCACCCATCCAGGGAGAAAAGGCCCGGTGAGTTTGCAGTCATCTTGTCCAAATTACTTGTCCCAGCAATCCTGTGGAGTGGGGAAACATGGCCTTGCTCTTCTAGATGGGTGAAGAGACGTGGCAGCAGCAAGGGGAAAGCCAATAGCAGCAAAAAAGACCCTGGAATGCAAAGCCCCAGGGTGCCAGGCTTAGGTCAGGACAAATTCCACAAATCCCGAAGGAGAACAGTAGGTGCAAGTGTGTGTTTTGTCCGTACCCAAGCAGCGGTGTCACCACTGACAGCAGCAAAGGATGAAGGGCTTTGCTAACAAGGACTCATAATGAGGCTGTGCCTGAGCTCAGACCTGCCTAAAACGTCCCCCGGCGCGTGAGGAAGCAAACAGCAGTGACCATAGCGGGGCAAGCCTCAGAGGCCACGGGAGGCCTGAGGGTGCCAGGCAAAAGAAGGGCAAGCCTTCGCCAGCATATCTCCGTGGAGAGGTGAAGCAGGCATCCAAAAATAGCCCACCCTGCTGCCAAGAGCAGTGAGCCTTCGATAAACAGTTTAAAAATAACCTCAGTGGGAAAGACATCGCAGCTCCCTCCATCAGAACTGAATTTGTGTCCTGTTTGTACTTCCATGCCCCTGCCAGCTTGCTGTGGAGCATGTTGCTCATGTGATGCCTGCTGCCTGCAGATACTGGCCCTGGCTGGGATGTGGGCAACCATGAGGGACCGGGAAGATGCTTGGCTATATTTTGCTTCTGCAGCAAGGGTTTGTCCTGGCTGGAAGCAGGAGCAGGGAGGCAGTCTGATGGGGATGTGCCTGGCCAGACCTAGAAGGTGCTTTTTGTATTGCAGCTTCCCATCTTGCTGTTGACATTAGGGGATGGCTTGTCTGGGTGTCAGGTGGAGAGGGGAAAGTGCAGGGTGGTCTGCCACAGGAAACTGGAGCCAGATAGGCCAAGGGGCAGCATGTCCTGGAGAATCCTTCCTAGGGAGGGGTTGTTTGGGGACCCTCTGCTCTATGTGCCCTCACCCGGCACTGGGACGTGGAGTAGGGACAGAGAGGAGCCCTCCCTACCACCTCTCCACATTTCCAAGATAACAATGCAGGCCATAGCCAGGAGATCATGCTGGGATGCAGCCCCATTCCCACATGGCTGTCCTGGGACAGCAGTACCTCCCTCTAGGGAAACTGGGATTTTGTGGGCTGAATCCCCTGGTGTGCTGGTTCTGCAATGGGGGACCTCAAGGCTCTGGTCACTTGCACAGGTGGCCCTGGCACACAGCAGATCAGCAGGGCTCACTGCACTGACACATGCTCTTGGACACTGTGGTGGCAGTGCTGCTGTCTGAAGGGACAATGCTTACATCCCCTTAGCCTGAGGCCACCACACACCCTGCCCTCCTCTGGGTTCAGGACACACACCCTGCCCTCCTCCCCTGCCTCAGCTCCTTGCCAAGGCCCCCTCCAGAGCAGAGCCTGGAAGGAAAAAGATACGTGCTGACAGAAAAATCGCCAACTTGGAAAGCTTGTTGTATTGCTCTGGTGGGTGGGGGAGAGTGTGATGGAGGTGGGGCAAGGCAGGGGCCGACAATCCTTCTCCAAACGTTGTCACTGTTGTGCAGTGATCCTTGGAGAGCCCTTGCCGTTCTGCTGCCAGCAGGCAGGAGCCAATTAAGGGCAATTAGGGTGGAAGCGGAGAAGGCGCCCCTTTAGCTGCCGCCAGAGCGGCCACTGGGAGCGCTGGCACGGCTCCACACTGTAAGGTTATTAGAGTTCTCCCCCATATTGTCCTTGGAAGAGGTGCTTCGGAGCGTCTGCTTGGAGCAGTGAGATGAAAGGGAGACACCCTTTGATGTGCTTGCCCGTTCACACAGCGCCTCTGTGGGGAATCAGCCCCAGCACTTCTGCAGCACCTTCCACCACTGCTAATCACCCAGGCGGGTTACCCTGGTACCTGAGGGCTCCCAGGCAGAGCATGATCCCCCAGGGCACACATGTGGCTTCTGCCCCACATAGAGAATCCTTTTCCATGAAACAAAATGCAGCAGGCAAGAGCAGAGAGCAGCAATGAGGACAGAGGATCTGGGGCAGAGGATCTGGGGCAGCCCATCTCCACGAGGAGAGGAAGAGAGGCCCAGCTGACAATAAATGGCCTGACTGCTGCCATACTGGCCATGGCTTGGTCCCAGGGCTCTTCCTGGGTGCCTGCATGCTCCACAGCTGGATGCTGGTAATCTCAAAGCCTCCCTCTTATCTGCATGTGGTGCCATAGCACATCAAACCATATGGAATGACAATGGCTGAGCTTCTAATAGCCTTGTTGCCTATTTTGTCCCAACATTTGCAAAATCCCCTTCCTTGGCTATCCCTTCCTCCCCTACAGCTCGGGGAGCTGAGGAACAGCAGAGGCAGAAGATGGGGCAGCTCTGTGATGTGGCATGAAGACATCTTCTAGGCTTGCAGGAGAGATGGTGCTTCCAGTCCCTGCTCTGCATGTCTGAATACTCAATGCCTCTGGGCACCAGTGTCCTGACAACACACAGGTCCCACCACAGCACAGTTTCCTAATATGTTGCCTGCAGCCCCTTTTTTCCTTTCCCCCTCTTCTTTCTACTTCTTGGACAGTCAGTCCCTCTTCCTCTCTAGGGGCCACACCTCCCCATCCTTATTTTCTCACACTTTAGTGCTCCCAGTGTCACTCTGCCCATCCTGTGTTGCTCCCTGCATTATTTTCACTGCCAGAGGACTGCAGTGGGGGTGAAGCTGGAAGAAGAAATGGGTGCAGCTTTTACCACTGGGCATGGGCTGTGGTGGGGTGGGAGGAAGGTCCATGGCAACTCACCGTTTTCACAGAATCTATATTTTTCCTGCCTCCAGGAGCTGCTGCTGGATGGACTTCAATGTTGTCTTGATGTGGAGGAGTGCAGGAATGCTGTCAATGCCAGGCATCAGACTTTCTGTTGCAGACTCCAGGCATTTTTGGTTTGGGCCCAGTTCCCTAAAATTCTTTGCAAACCAAGTGGCTCTACTGAGGTGACCCCTTGGGCAGGTGCCTTGCTCTGCCACCCTCCCTCTTTGGCTGGGTGGCTCCTTGCATCTCCCAGCCAGCCAAGCCTGCTCTGCAAAGCCGCTGTCCCCAGCACTGTGCACAGAGCACCGTGTGAACAACAGGCTCTGGGCGTGCTGCCTTACAGCCTCCAGAGTAAAGGTGGCCCCAGGGCACTGCCCATGGATTTTCCACCCACAGGGGCCACCACCCTTCCAGAAGGAAGCAGTCAGCCTTGTTTTGGGCAGCTGCCTTGCAAATGCATTCTCTCTAGCATGCAGCTGCCTGACCCAGGACAAAGCAACCTGTGGCCTCGAGGAGTGAAACACAGCATTGAAAACTGAAAGTGCTGCACACAGACAGAGCAAGTGATGCTCTCCACCAGCTCCTGTGACAACCACCTTTCTGCTTTTTGGTCTTTGTCAGGAACAGGAATGATCTCTTTAGTTTCTTTTCCTGCCTGGTGCTGCCTTTGCATCTGCTGCACGGCAGAAATTCAAGGAGATGGATGCCTTGGTCTGCTTTGTAGAAATACTTCTAGTGTTTTCAGGTTAGGTAAAGGTCTTTCATTAACAAATCCTATCTGCTGACCCCAAAGCATGTGAGAGCCTCTCAGATTTTTTGCCAGCATTCCCCATATTTTTGTGTTGCTTCAAACATGAAACAATGCTCTTGGAAAATCTTCTAGCATCGCCAGAATGGGTCCCTGGAAACTTGGTGAGCGAGTTGTAATGCAGAGCTCAGAAGTGCTCTTTCCCCATGTGCTACCTCGTGGAAGCCAAGGAGGGACTCCTAGGGCCGGGAAGAGAGAGTGTATGCCACCATGTGGCAGCAGATTCCCAAGTGTGGAGCTCAGGAGAGCTTCAGGCAGGCCCAGCTCATTGCTTAGGCTGGAGGATGGCTTTGCCCTCCCGGGCAGAACTTCAGCAAGGAGTTATGACCTTCTGTGCACGGACAGGGAGGTGCTGTACAGGCACTCTGTCCCATTTCCAAAGGCACCAGCCACCCCCTCGATGAAGGTAAGATTTATTCTGCAATTGAGCAGCCCTAGAATTTGCCATGGAAGACAATATTCGTCTGAGAATTGTGTTCCAGCACCAAAGACCCATTATTCACAGTGACAGCCTGCAGAGCTGAAAATAAACAAAGAACAAAGTCAAATCAAGTAGTTTTGGACAGAAACCACCCTGCCTCAAGGCAGAAGACAACTTCTAAGCAAGAGAGACAACTTCTGAGGAAGAAACTCTTTTGGAAGCACATTATCCCACTGATGCAAAGCTTCTTGCCTTTCTTTCAGAAGCAACCAAAAACTGGCCTGCCAGAAAACTTTGGGAGAGATGGAGGCTTAATTTGATCCAGGCTATTCTTATCTTGTACATTTTCACTGTTAAAAAAAAAAAAAAAAAAGAAAAATAAAAGTCTCTCATCTTTCTGGCAATGAAAAAAGCCCTAAATATCTGAAGTTAATATAAAAAGCCAGTGCATTGTTTGTAGTCTGAATTATGTTGCAGTGAGGACTCTGAGCTGTCACTCATATCAACAGGCTCTTAACTCTAAACTCAGCAATGGCCACTCAAGCCTTAGCTTCCCTCACTACTGCACACTGCCTGAGGATGTGTTTATCCCCTAGGCTCTGTGCTGCCCTCCTAAACAGCAAAATGCCTATTTCTGCCTCCTCAACAGCTCTGCCAGGGTGTTGCACAGTAACTGCTATCCTGTATTCTATAAATACAGCACTGTCAGCTTAAAACACACTTGAATATGGAGAGGAGTAGCATGGGGACAACTACCTAGTAGGGTTACTTGGGTAATTCATTTTCTTAAGTGCTACTCTGTAATTTGAAGGTGGGAATGAAGCTATTGACAAGTCTGAGGTCTTTTGCCCTAGAGATCCAGGTAGCCCAAAGGGCCCTGTTCCCAAAAACCTTGGAGTAAACTTGTCCCGATCATCTGATCCGTGCAAACTGCTGCTATATCGAGGTTTAGCTGACTTTGGTTGCTGGGCTCTGATCACCCCAGGTGTTTTCCAAATTCTCTTATTCTTTGCTTTTCAGAGGAAATGTGTCTAAGAGGCTAGACCACGCTGGCAGACCTCCAAGGCCATGTGCTGATTTGCCCTGATTGAGACTCCAACCTGTTGTTGCTGTCTGGGAAAATCAGATCCGTGTGTCCTTGAGATGAGCACATAGAAGATCACAGTATGGACTGAGGAAAAATGGACCAGACCTACCCCTTCTGCTTCTCTCTGTGATTGTGCAGGGTAGAGCAAAACATCGACTCAGGAGGCAGGGTGAGCCTGTGATAACCAAATGCAGCATGGAGGAGGAAGAAGAGGAGGAGGAAGAGGAGGAGGAGGGGGAAGGACATGGGGTCTTCAGTATCAAGGATGGAAATGTGGGACCCCAACTTTCAAAGGTCATCCAGCTGTGCTCACACTCCACCTCACCCTTGCTGGAGAAACAGGTTTTCATATACAGCAAAAAACAGTCAAAACAGATTAAAAAGTATTTAAAAATATTGTCCTGCCTGACTGCTCCAGATGAGTTTTGTAGAGAATCTGGAGGTGCCTTTTTTTCTGGAGTGCTGTGCTCCCATTATGCTGCCCATGAGCTGCTTGGGATCAGGGCTTGGCACCATGGGTCACCAGAGACAATCACCTTTATCAGCTTAAACCACAGCTTGACTCAGGCCTCAAACAGTGCCACCCATCCCAAAGGAAAGTCTCTGAAATAGAGAGTGACCGCCCTGAAAATTCCTCCTGTGGTCACTTTTGTGAAGTCCTGTTCAGCTCAGAGAGGGATGGGGAAAGAAGTTAGTGGCATTCTGTCTCTGAAAAGCAGAATGTTTCAGCTGTGATTCATTTCATCTGGGGATTTGGCCTGTTTTGCTAATTTGTGGGAAGCCAACTCAGCAGAACTGGTAACCAGTTGTTTGCTAATTCCACCTTTGGGATGGAAGGTTGTTGGCTTCCACCTGGGAGACATGGGGGATGCTATTACCAACACAGGTCGGGACAAAGCATCATTTCCTTCATAATGTCCTTGGACATGTACACAGATGGGCCTCTTGTGTCTGTGGGGCTAGTCTGGCCCATTTTTTCTTTTTCTTTGAAAGAGCAATAAACACCTTTGGACTGCCCCAGGGAGGACTGAGTTGTAGCACATTGTCCTCAATTTGCCTTCTGCTCCCACTGCCTGTTGTCTTTGCTCCTTGTGGCATGTGTGAGGATGGATATGTCTGTCCCAAGAAATTGTCTGCAGTCATTTTGCAGTCCCTTTAACATCTGACAGACCACTTGTGGCCCACAGACCACAGGCTGAGAAACACTGTATGGGATGATGTCTACTGAGTTGCCTCCCAGAACTCAGGTTCTTTGAAAGACATAAAAAGAAGCACTTTCTGTGCTGGAAAAGACATTGCCTTGGGCAGACAAGCATGGGGTAGGCAAGGACAGGGACTCCCCAACCACCCAGATGGACTGTCCTCCAGCCCAGGGACCTGACCCTCCCAGAGTTACTGTCTGAGCAGCCCAGGTGAAGATTTAGGGGGTCCCACTTGCAGCTGTGCTGTGACATGAGATGGGGATGCTGGCAAAGGGCTGGCAGGTAGGGAGGCACAGTGTGGATCTGTGGTGGGAGGGAGCAGAGGGGGAGGAGGGAGCTCTCACCAGCCCCACCACACTCCAGCAATCAAAGCCCAGCCTCTGTAATTAATACTATTTAGCCCAGGTTAGTAGCAGAGGAAAATGTCTCTTGTCAGCCTGGCTTTGCCCACTGGCCCTGATTTAGCAACATGAAAGCATTTTTTCTGATTAACTGTTCACTGAAGGAGATAAAAGAGATGACCATGAAATGTTTTCTTTAATGTGATGAATGTAAAGGGACTGGTAGAGCTGGAAAGGGCGAGAGAAGAGAGAATGCTCCGACAGCAGATGGGGCTGGGGTGGGAAAAGGGTGTAGGGCAGAGGTGGGGGGCTGGGATGGAGGGGTCTGTGAGGCAGGGGCAGAACTGGGGGGTGTCCAGGACTAGGCTGGCAGGGGCCCCAGAATGGGAATGAGTGGATAACCAGGATGGAGGCAGTAGTAACAGAAACATTTCTGAAAAGAGAACTATGGTAGCAACTGTAATTGTTACAGATGTATATATAGATAGATATGTATATATGCATGAGGTTTTTTAAGGCTTTTATGAAGTTGCAGTCTGAATGCCAAATTTCACTGCTCATCTCTACTACTAAGCTAAAAAAAAATGTTGGTAGCTAGGAAACAAAGTGAAGTAGTAAAGCTCAATTTCTAACATGATGTGGTTAGGATATTTTGGGGAACGGTGATGCTCCTCCTACTTTGTAAAACCATAGCAGGGGGTTGAAAAGCTATATTTGAAAGCTAAACACAGTTTCATACCATCCTTTAAAAGATATTTCACTGTCTTGTAGTCCCAAATGGCCTTTGATGGCTTTCAATGTGCATTTTAACATTGTTGACAGGTTAGATTTTAAACTTTTCTCAAGATGGATCATGAAGTTGGTCTGACCCACTTAAGATTAGTTTCTGCTTTCTGTGTGTTGGGAGGGAATAGGGTGGGTACTTGCCAAATGAAAAAATACTAATTTGGAAGAGAGAGGGAGAAAATACAAAGAACATCCCCAGTCAAGTTAGTTTTTGTAGCTGTTTATAGAAAAAGATTTTGCCCTGATGTTTTTATGTATTTCAGGATAGAAAGGGAGAGTGTCTAAAATAAGATTATTTCAGTTGAGAGGTTCTTATTGAAAGGTAATTGTGCACAGGTAGAGGATGAAAGTCCTTATGGATAAGTACCCAGTCACAAAAACTGATGTGTCTTGTAGAAGCTGATCATGCTAAAGGGGATGTAAATTTATGGGCAAGCCAGCAATCGTTACCTCCTCAGGAAGTGCAGTGAGAAGCTCAGACCTGCACAAAGCCATCGGCCGTGTTCGACACTAGGCTGGCTGGTCCCTAAGCAGATCAGATGTCCTCACACCCAGCTCCCCTTTCGAGTCAGCTCAGCTCCTCTCCCAGAGGTCAGAGGAGACACAGGAAAGGTCCCTGAGCAGGCAATGGAGACACTGAAAGGGAGGTGAGGCTTGAATGCAGATAAGAGGAGTGAAAACTAATTGATCTGAAAAAGCACTGTCATTGTGGGGTATAAAATAATGACTAGGAAGTCCCTTTTATTTACTGAGAGGCAATAATAGCAGAGGGCAGATGATAACACTGAAAGGCTGACATTTTAAGGCCCTTTAATCTAGGAGAGAGAGGCATAACAAGCAACAGGGGTTGCAGTTTCAAGCCTGGCAAATGTAAATAAGAAATGAGGCATGTTGCACAGGGGGTGCTGGCACACATTGAAACAGAGTATGTGTGGAGGTTGTGTGGGGCTCACCATCTCTTAATGACTTGGTGTCCAGACAGGCTGATTTTCTGGGAGATAAAAACAAGTTACTGAGCTGCAGTGATGGCTGAAATTCAGTGGCGGAGCGTTAGTCAGGCTAAGAATTCCTGCCTTTTCTTTATTCTGGTGGAGACTTGACTGAAAAATACTGTACTCACCCAAGCACCTCACCCACAGGGACTGTCCCAGGGTGGTGGTGAGTATAGTCACCTTCTTAAGGGGCTGCGATGTTGGCATGGCTGAGAAAAGCGTGCATGCCTTTATTGCCTGGGGGAAAACGGGATCTTGGAGTGGAGGCCTGAGGCCAGGAGGAGTCATTGTGGTGTCAGCAGGAACATCTCACACACATCGACCTGGGACAGCCACTCTGAGAGCTGTACTGAGTGATCCCTCCTGGCCCTGACAACTGGCCTTCATGGGAAGACAAAATGCTTGAGCCTCTGCACCCTGTATGAACTTCCAGCAGCTTGTGTCAGGTCTGCTCAGTCATCATCCCCACTCTCTGGGAAGCCTTTCTGTGAAGGCTCTGCAGACATTTCAGGACAATCCTCTGCATCCTTTCTTTCCCCTACTCAGAAATGTTTCCAAGGCTCATCCATAGCATCAATGCTTGTTGCTCTCCGACCTTTCAGAATCCCCTCCTGTTATGTGTCCCTAGGGCAGAGCCCTCCATGTGCTCCCCTGTCTAATAATGCCTCCTGTTCCCAAAATCTCCATTTCTGTGAAATATCCTAAGCTCCCTGTAGGCTCAGCTAATGTGCTGTGACCCATCCTACTAATCTGCAAGCAGCTGCCCAGGCTGCCAGCACATCACAGGGTTTTGGGATAAGGGAAGTCCATGCCAAAAGCCCTACCTTGCCTCTGGCATGCAGAGTGGGTCAAGTAGTGCACAGGAGGTAAAAAAACACCTGCCAGTGATGACTAAGTAATAATGTTTTCCCAGAAAGTGGCAAATCTCTCAGCCTGGAGTCCATAATTATAAATAATTTTTGTTTTAAAAGCCAAGTCTCCCAGCAGCAGGTGCTGGCTCCGTGTGAAACGCACCCTCACAGCCCATGGTTCACAGTTGTCTGTTTATTCTATCACTATTTATAGCTGGTCAAACCTTTCCATCCTGCCTAGTGTTTCCTATTTGCTCTATCTTACTAATTAATGTATTTACTGCTAGTATTTTAATAAAACAAACAAAAAATTGAATGAAAAATATTGCCTGTGGCCAGGGTGCTGCTGGCTTGATGTGTTTGGAAGGACACAGGCCAGCTGGGGAAGCCTGTGCTGTAATGGATGTTGGAGAAATGCTGAGATGGGAAAAGAGGTGGTGTATGATTAAAGCATGGGACAGAGCTCAAGTATGCAGGGCTGGGTCTGTCTTCCTGGTGTGAACTGCAGTGTTTTCACTGGCTTTGTCTGAACCACCCCTCATTTTGTGCCAGCTGTTATCCCTGTCCCAGTGAGGGCAGCGCCTGTTCCAGCAGTGGCAAGTGGCCCCTGGAAGGCATGACAGACATGGGAAAAGGATCATTGTGTCAGTCCAAGGGGAAGCTGTTTAACAAAGAGACAGGCTGGCTGTGGTTGTGGAGAAATTTTGGCTGGGACACGGATGCTGCAGGTGACTGCTGGCTGCTGGCTATGGCTGCTTGGTGAAGGTAGAGAGTGACTCCACAGCTGAAACCACTCTGGAAACCTGTGACAGAGGAGCATCCTAAATCCTTGGGATAGGTGACACTAGCCAACATGGAATAAATGAATTGGAAAATCAGTATACAAAAAAAATGCATGTGCCAATGAACAGTCCACCCTCCACTCTTCAGCAGATGTCCTTTGTACTGCTGCTACACGAGCCATGACTGCAGCCACCTCGCTGTGTCAGCTTCACATTTTTCTCCTTTAGGCTTGTATTTCCTTACTTAAGTGCAAGTTTAAGCACTGCTTTATAGCCTCAAGCAGACACCAACCATGTGCCTCTCCCTTATTTAAATTCATTTTACCTGCCAGCACAACACAAGATTCTGTAAAGCATGGCTGTAACTGAGCTTCTGCTTTGAGAGTTGGTGTTTTGGTCTGTGTCATGAAGTATGTAGGCCTCGTTGGCCTTAAAATCCTAAAAATTATCTCCCATGCTGATACTGCCTTTCTGAAAAGGACAGTTTCATTAATTTCATATTGGGTCATTTAGGCATTAAGCTCTAAACCTGACACTTGCTTCTCTTTCTTGAGTAGTGCATGATAAACACTTCTGGATTTTTGAACAAGTGGACGGAGTGTAGCCCACCTGGTTGTTGCATGAGCGGATATTTTCTCATTTAGAAAATATGATAATGCAATTTACTGCTTAGCAGAAGACAGGTCCATAGCCTAAAATATCTCTGATCCCCTGAGATATCTTTGTTCTCCCTAGGAATTTCCATGTCTGGAGAGTGGGCAGAGCCTTGCTGTGAAATGATGAAAGTGGTGCATACCTCTGCTCCCAGAAATAAACATAGGCAGCTAAGTGGAGCAGGTATAAAATGTAGATAGAGAAAGCCTGGTGAATTTTCCTTTTTTAAGTAGTTGTCTACCCAGGGTGCAAATTCTGAACCCTCTAAAAAGGCCAGTTGTGATCACAAATGTTTATAAAAGTAAGTTCAGGTTGTGTTTTGTTAATCTTAGGAGGTCTGCACTAAATAAATTTATTATGTATTTTTACACTGGATAATTTTCAGGCTATTTTTTTTTTAACAGGGGTGCTAATAGGATGGGACTGAACTGTTAGCAGTCTCAGGCACTGTCCAATGATTCACCAAAGCATTTCACTTGTACTACAGCTGATATTTGTGTGACATTCAGCATGCCAGACTGGAACATTCAGTATTTGGGACTCGGATTCCTCCCAGACAGAAAGGCGCTTAGGAGAGGCTTCAGCCTATCTCTGGGCTCCTTCCTTTAACAAAAATCTGATTAAGTTAATTATGTTTTGTGAGAAAAAAAAAGAATAGAAAAAACAACATATGAGATGTCAGTGAAAAGAAATAGGAAAAGCTTTCTGAGCAAAAGGCTTGAAACAATGGATTCCTGCCATCTTAGCTGTTTCACCTTTCCTACTGGCTCAGCTGTGATTTACATTTCTATTGATGAAACAGTGATCCTGATGTGAAACAGCTCTGCAAATAATCAGAGCAAAATCCATGCATCCCGTCTCAATATTCCAGCTCAATATTTAATGGAATGAAAAACTGAAGAAAAAGATTTTTTTTTAATTGATATTTTCTTTGGAAACTGGGCCATGGGGCTCTTGCTTCAGAATTGCCTTGGAAGATATAGTAGAGCAGGGACTGTATGCTCCAGAAGGTCAGGCTCTTTCTGCAGAACACCACTCCACATTCCAGCTTTCTCACCTAAACAATTTTTTTTTAAGCCAAATACTTTTTCTGACAAGATTTACAGGGTTCTTAAAGAATCTTATCCAAAATCAGATTGGATAAAGGTCTAATGGCCCTTCCTCCATCTGGTACAGAAAGGAGTTAACAGCATAACGATGCAAGAATGTTTAACAGTTTATGCGATTGCACAAATGTGTCTTTTATTCCTAGAAATGGGAATCAGAAAGGGCTTTATGAGTTTGACAGATTGCCCCATTCTACACTGTCAGTTGCTTGTTTCACTTCTAACGATACACAGCTGCAGCATGTTTGATGTGCCTGTGAACCCAAATCAAAGCAGTGAGCATCTTCCTAAATATTTCTGTAACAAAACCTGCTCAATAGACTAAATTATCTACAGAAGGAGTCCTACAGGAAGCACCTGCACTTTGGTATTTAGTTCAGCATTGTGTTACCTAATGCTGCTGACCTGTTCTGTGATCTTGAAAAAAAAAAGCTTTTTTATTTGTTTCCTCTCAGATCCCATCACTCTTTTGTCTCTTTACGTGCTGAGTGCTTCATAGTGGAATCTGTCTCATCCCCTTTGTTTGTGGGAGGCTCTGTGTGGCTCAGTCAAAGCCCATAGAGAGTGATGTCCTATGAATAGTGCTTGTCACCTGGGCAGAACAGTGGAGAGATCTGTCTGATTTGCCTCCTTGTCTGTTGTGGCACAGGACCATTTTATGGTGTTGTGAAAGTTGATGATGTGAGCGCAGAGATCAGACCTCACCTTGGGATGCTGCTGCAGTTCCTGGTTCCCTGCACAATAATGCAGAAATGCAGATGAGTTTCCTGCTGATGCCTGGAGTACATGCAATATAAAGCAGCTTGAAGGAAGATTTGTTCAATTCCAGCTTCAAAGAAGCAGGAGGTACTGTGTGGAAAGGGGAGCACCAGCATGGTTCCCTGTGAAGGTGCAGGTATTGCTCTGAGGCATGAGCTCCAGTTAGTGAAGTTAAATTCATGGGGAGCAGCAGAGTTAAGGAAGCCTAGCATTGCAGGGCTGGAACTCCCTATGCTTCCCATACTTACTCTTACAACATCCTCCAGCCCACTTCAAATCGTCTACTGGGCTGTGGAGCAGACAGCAGAGGCTGGACATGGTGCCTGGACACCAGACTCACCAGGGACTCTTTGATGACTGATGGGGAGCCTGTCAGGGGTTCCACCCCCATCTGTGTGCCTGCAGCACATCAGCAAGAGCACTTTCCAACCACCAGGACTACTCTTGGGCTGACACTATGTGCACTGAAGGCAAGCAGTTCATCAGAAGAGAGAGGAGGGGGTTTCATACCAAGATGTTCTGAGCTGTAAATGAAAGAAGAGCATGTGTAAAAGGAAGACAGTTTTCTGTAGCTTGGATCAGTCTGAGCAGTTAAGACTCCAGTTTGTACAACACTCCAGTCCTAGAGTATTTAGGCTTTTTACGTAACCAAGCTACCTGACTTTGGGCTGTTCTTTGCATGGGGCTTCTTACAGTTGCTGGACCAAAAACTTGGTGTCATGTAGTATTTCTTTGAAAGTTTAATGGGGATGAAAGCCATATGAAGGTAATGAGATAAAAATCTCATGACATCTGTTTGCGCTTTTTAAAACTGCACAAAAACTGAAAGCATGCAAATAAGCACAGTGATGAGTGGTGAGCAGTCTTCTCTCTGCTTGTGTGTCAGCCTGGAGCTGCTAATGACTAGACAGGCTGTAACTGCAGCTAAGAGAAAGCCACAAGAAAACAGCATTTGATTAATAAAGCAAAATGGCAGCCTTCAGTATTGCTGGAGTCCCCAGACAGGTGGGGTATGACAGTCTTGAGCAGTCCTGAGAACTGCTGATTCCACCAAGCTGGCTCAACACGAAGCCCATAGTGATTCTGGGGCCAATAATCTTTTGCCTCTCTTTCAAATCACTCTGACACTATCTAAACCTCTTCCTACACCCTGAAGGTCCAGGTGTTATTCCAGACTGTCACCATGACAGCCAGGTAATCCCCAGACTTGTAGCTGGTGTAATCACTCAATCAAATGCAGGATGCTCAATTTTCTCTACAGGTGCTGCAGACATTAAAACATGGGAGGCCATGGGAGGTGTAGGAGCCAAAGCCTGAAACTGTGCTTGCAGCACTAGAGAAAAAAAACAAAGGAGACCACTGGAAATACACACATGGAATGAATCCCTCTTTCCATCCTATGTCCAAGAGAAGCCAGCCCCAGTTTCCTAGAAAAGATGTCAGGGCTTGGAGGGCTCAAGTGTGGAGTAAGCATATCTCTGCTCTTCATCCTCTGTCAGGGGTGTACCTGCCAGCTAAGCAGCTCAGTCAATGAGCAGCCTAAGACAGGTCCTGGAGCAGGATAACTCATACTCCTTCTGATCCTTCTGAATGAAGTGGTCATTATTTGCAACGTGTCTGAGCCTTGATGATTGCCTTCAAAATTATAGAAGTTGGCCTGATGGTACAGATATAACTGAAGTCAGACACTCCTCCCCTCCCTAAGAGGGAAACTCCCTAGGCTAACTCTCAGAAGCCAGCAACAAGAATGAGAAGAAAAATTGCATAACTTACTGTTATTTGCAATGGCCCTGTGCCTTCTAGCTACCCAGGCCCTTTCTGAGTACTGCTGAGTTTATGGCTGGTGTTAAAATATGTGTATTCCACTGGAATTCCCCATTCCTTAACTTTTTTCCTCACTTTTGTGCTTATAAAGGGAAAAGGCAGGTTTTCCCAACTGTCCCTTTTAAGACCACTGGCACACTCCTACTTATGACTCCCTTTCTGCTTCCTGAGGCAATGTTAACCCTGGAATGCTCAGGGTCTTGCCACTACCATTGTGTTATCTCCTTTGGGAGTGGGTGATCAGATCCGTAGCTCATAGCAGCTGATACAAAGGTGTTGGGACCTCAGCAGGGGTACCACAATGATTACAAGTGCCAGCCGCCTCCCTGAGCATTGCTACATATCACCTGGAGCCCCATAAAGTCCATGAGTCAGAGAAGGGCTCCAGGATGCCTTTACTTGTTTTCATCACTCTGACCTTCTTTTGTAAAGGAAATTCCTCTTCACTGAACCACTGAGGAGTGACTCCCCAAGCTTTGTCAAGTCCTTTCTTATCCAGGAGGCATTTGCATTGCTTTTATATCATTAAACATCTTCCTTACCTCATTACACATCCTTCATATATTATTGTACATCTTTCTAGATCATTAAAGCAATCAGCACATGGCAGTGAAGAAGGGCTGCTGACCAGTGAGGGAGCCTTGCCAGGGAGGAATGTGGAATGAAGGATAAGATTATCAGATTTGGGAGCAAGCACGTCAAGCTCTGGAGTCAGGGAAATTCAGAAATATTGTACAATGCAAGGGATCTCAGGATGCTAAAAATATAGACTTGCCAACAAATGCAACCGTGCAGATTTGTAGAAGAGGCTGGATGATGAGTGGACTGAAGTCCCAACAATGCCAGACAGTTTCACTTCATTGATCTACCAGCTTCTGCCTTTGCCTTCAGGGCCTTACTAAGGGAATTTGGAAAACACACTATATCCTATCAGTTCTTTCTGGAAAGCTCTTCTTGAGTTAGCTGACTCTTCTCCTTAGGTCAGTCTAGCAAAGAAAAGCTCCTCCTGACTTGGGGACCTAAGATAGCAGCTCTTGAGTTCTGTCTCAGGACAGTATCCATGGGAATGAAGGGAGAGCCTAAGAGAGGTTCTGTTAGAGCCCCGTACTGAGAAAATGGATGATAAAATGAGGGGACAACCATGACAACGGTAGAGAGCTCATGGAGCCTGTTAAAGTCAGCTGCATGTAAGCACTTTCTTTGAAGCAAGTGCAAGCGGTTCCCTGAGTAAGAACTCAAAAACAAAACTGAGCAAGGCTTGGTGGCATAAATGTGGCTACAGTCAGAAAATACTCTCTCTTTTCCTTGAGATACAAACTCACTAACCCCTGTGGGATGGAGTCGGGGGGGACAACACTGGAAATGAGAGCAAGAATTGCACAACACACTGTGATAGAAACCAGGCTTGACTCCCAGCCAGTGTAAATTTGAAGAAAGTGCCATTCTGGATCAGATCAAAAGTCCACCTAGTTCATTCTCCCAGCTTTGACAGCAAATGACATATGAAAATTGGGCATTGACAGAGGGATCTTTTCGCTTCTGTACCCTTTTAGCACCTGACAGCTTGCACTGCAGACACATACAGAGATGGAACTTTGGCTAGACCACGGTATTTGACCACGAGAGGCTTCTTATCACCTGTTGTGCTATTTGAGCCACTGAGATGGTTGTTTTCCACAATATCCTGCAGCGATGAGTTCCATGGGGTGGTTGTGTCCCATGTGAAAGGGGATAACTGGGTACGTAGGAGGCCAAATGAATGTTTGCTGCCTGAACCACTACCCCCCCCACACCCTTTCTCAACATACACAGAATTAAAAGCTATAAACCTTTCAATCACTGCTTATGAAGAAATCCTGCAGCTGTACCACACAGAAAAAATGGGAAAGTCCAAGTTCAAAATGGGTTGTTGTCATTCCACATGAGTAACATCTTCACGGGAATTTTGCTGACTGAATTTAATTAGGATGCTGCAAAAATGTTGTGCAAATAATGTTGCTGTGATACATGTGTTACAAGTTATTACCAAGACATAAAGAAGCTGGGAAAGAAGAAACTGAAACACAAAATGCTCTGTGACGCCAGAACACCTTCTGGTGAGTATCAGTTTGCAAACCGCAATGTAAGTTTATGCCCACAATTTAATTGACCTCCTGAAAGCAAAGGTAAACAGGAATAGAAGGGCAGGCGTCTGCGGTTCTCTCTTTCCTCTAGAGAAATTCTTTCTCCATCAAGCTCTGCCCTATTTCACTGGCATTTTCTCAGCCCCTGAGCAATAGCAAACAATACCTAAAAAGCAACTCTTAACTTAGGTGTGTAGGGAAGGGGGCCTGTGAGACATGCTCAGCAGTTTTGAGGACACACAGCTCTCAAATCTGACAAGGAAACCTCAGACCCACCACAAAAATCCCACAGCCCAAAACAAAAAGATGGCTTAAGAAAGTAGTGTTCTCTGAAAGACTGCAATGCCGTGGTGGGAAGTGTGTCAACCAAACTCTTAAGTGGTCATGGCTGAGAAAAAAACCCCATTTTATCTCTCTTCCCAAAACTTGCAATCAAACGTCAAGCCCTTTGGTTTGGCAGAATTAACCCATTTTTTTTTCTTTAAATACGGTCTCGCAGTAGAAGAGCGTCAAAACAAACCGAGGAAGCACGAGGTGTATCCACTGCCCCGAGTAAGGCAAACTGCTGTGCTTGAGGGCTACCGCAGCACAGCTAAGTCGGTTGCTTACTCCTCCTGGTAGGACCCCTGGGACTAAGGATGCGTAGTTTTCCCCTCATTACAGAGGCTGCTGGTGTGAAATGCTGCTCTTCTAGGGAGAAAACTCCTCCGGGAGCCATTTGCCGCTGCCTTTTTGGCACACACCGATTATCTGCTGTGTAAGCTGTGACATATATTGGTATCACAATTATACACCCCCTGCTCCTTCCTCTTGTTTAGTCTGTTAGCACCTGGGTGTGTAGAGTCGGAGCAATGGCATTTAAGGTGGAAAGAAAGGCAAGTGCTAGGATTAAGCTGCCCTCCAGCAGTAGATACTAAATAAAGAAAAGCAATCACCAAGAAGGCTGTCTCAGCCCCAGTGCCTGTTCCAGCTCAGCCTCTCCTGTACACAGACACTATTTTTGCCACATTTGTGTCCAAGGAACCAGTCTATGGAAAGGGAAGTAGGGCTGCTGACATGTACTAAAGGCCGTCTGGAGAGCTGCAGACCTTCTTGTTTCCTCCTTCCTGGGGCATGGACTCCTTGAAGGCCACTGGACATCACCCTCTAACTCTGAGGCTCTTGCAGGCAAGGATGCTGTCATCCTGCTGCTGCCAGGCTCTCAGACCTCAGAAACTTCTCTGTGATGCTCTCTAGGCTGCAAAATGACAGGAAAAGGGCAAGTGGAGGAGGGGAACTTTGGGATGCATCATTCCCACGGTAGCAGAGGCACTTTGTGACCCCAAATGGGCTATGCCATGGGGAGTGAAGGGGATGTGTTTCAAGCTCAGTCAAACCAACAGGCAGACACAGAGTGTATAGAGCCACCATTAGCTTCCTAAATTAGAGCTGTCAGCAGGCTTGGGCCCCCCAGTATAACAAGGAAGATGTGCTCAACACAAGCACCTCCCTGCCATTTTGAACTCACTTTGTGCTACAACATCAAGGCAACCACATGGCTGGGCTTTGGTACAGGACAACATAGCCCAGCTCCCCGAGAACTGCAGTCCCAAATCTCACATCTGCTTTGGGAGAGGAAGTGTCACACTCCCTCACAGGGAAATTAGGCAGGGACAAGAAATACAGCAAGCCTGAAGAGAGAGAGGAGTGGGGCTGGTGTGACTCAGGGCTTCACCAGAGCCCATTTTCCCTCCTGGAAAAAGGAGGCCGGTGGAGAAGGGATGTGCTCTATCCCCTGGCCCCACAGTTTCTGATTTTGCATTCCCAGCCAGCATTAAGGATGGTAGAATGGGCTGTGCTGTGACAAGTTGTGCCTGCTTATCAGTGGGGTCACATCAGTCCCTGGCACAGCAGAGCCAGTTGCAAGTGTGAGGGAAGCCAGATGGTTGTAGAGGTGTCAGTCTGGCTGTGCTGTGTTTGTACACGTACCACATTCACATTTACATACATCTCCACCCACACAGAACTGAACTGGAACCAAGATAATTTGGAATAACAAAGTGGGATTCCTCTATGACAAATCCAATCTTGAGATTCACCCTGTGGATGATCCTCGTATAAACCTCCCACCCTTTCAATTACCCTTTCCCCATCCCACCGCTGCCTTGTAACTCCTCTGCTTGCCAGCACTGAGGTGGCTCAGTCGAGCATCCTAATCCTATTCTCCCACACGGGATCACTGGACCAGTTTGGCACTCCCAGGAGACTTCGCCTGAAGCAGGTGCTACTCAGAGGCTGGTGAATAAGAGCCCAGGGAGAGCCTGGGAGTAGCTGCCAGCTGCAGCCTCACTCCATTAGCATGAGATGTGCCAAGAGTTTCAGAGCTGATCAGCGCCAGAAGGCATCTTCCTGATGCAATTAAGATAGAGGTAAATTCAGACACATCTTGCCATTCTTCTGGGCCGTGTGTTGCTAATTAAAAGTCAGCCTGTATGTTTAGGATCAAGCAACACACACTTTGGTGGTAGAGAACATTTCTACGTGTCCTTGTGACACTGCTGGTTGGACCTACAGAACATTGTTGTGGCTACCAGTGAGTGAGGGGTTTCCCTTGGACTCTTTTAGCTTATGCTGCACACCTGGTCCCATTTAAAACCTTATTAAATTCAGAGAGGCAAGGCTGTCCCACAGGTCAGGAGTTGTAACGGAGCTCAGGAGTTTTCAGTTTTGCACTTGAATCAGCTGGATTCAAAGCACGATGTTAGGAAAGCCACCTGACTTGTGGCTCCACTCACAGCACACAGGCCAGGGAGTGCTGAGCCTCCAGAGGGACCCTGCCTGAGCAATAAATCTTTGAGTTAGGGACTGATTGCAGTTTCAAGTACAGAGCACAGCAAGTCTCTAGTCTCTCTTGCCCTTAAGACAGCTGTGATACAAATGGCCACTCTTCAGAGGATTTTTTCTTCCCATCTGTGAATTAAATTTTAACTGGGCATAATTTTCTCTGCAGCTGATGAGTGTTTCTGTAGGAAGTTTTGTGATCCCAGCAAGTGAGGAGAGTTCATGCTCGGACAGTAATTAAATGATAGATCCACTGTTGGTTTGAGGAGACAACATATGGTCTAGGGTGGTCCATCAAATGCAGAAACAGCACCATGCAAATGAAAAGACAGCTCAAACAAAGGATTTCACAATGAGACTCTTACAGCTAAGGCATTTGGGATCATTGGATCTGGATCTAGTTCCCAGCCACAGCTTTGCAGCATGAGCTGAGGCTGTCAGCTTCCTCTTCTCTGTGAAGCAAACAGTATTCTATCCGTTTTATATGGGAAGGCTGCACACAAATGTGAAGCTATCTAACAGGCTGGACAAGCCTCCAGCAGGAGCCACAGTTGACTGTCCCGATGGTTGCCTGCATGATCTCAAGAGACTAAAACCCCTTCTCCAAATCATGTGAAATCTCAAGAAAGCAGAAAACCCAAAGGCAAATAATCTAATTGAAAACGTACTATGAGTTAATAGAGAGCTCTACTCTGTAGAGTATTTGGTGTATATTTCTTTATATTTCCCTCCTACCTTCCTATTTTATAATTTAAAGAAATTCAGAAAAAAGCTAAAGGTATGTTTCAACACCAGCTCCCTCAGGTTTGTGACCAAGTAACTTTTTCCCTCTTTCAGCTGTGACAGGAAGCTGATTGCTGAGAATCGCTAAAAGAGCGGATTAGCGCCTGCTGGATGTTGCCAGTTCCTTGGGCTGATCAAAAGCCAGGCAGTGCCCCTGACAGCTCCCCCCGGCCCTCTCTGGTGGCCACCCAGGTGTTCTCCCATTCCATCCCTCAGATTTACAATCTGTCATGGCTCACAGCTGTGAGCTGGACTCAAAGAGGGATGGCGCCCTGTGGTTGGAAAGACCAGACCTTGTTTTTGTGGGCTGCACCTTGCTTTCCAAAAAATGTGAACAAACTCTCACAGTAAAGATTTCAAGTGGATGGGTCCCCAAAGCAGTGAATCTACCCCAAGCATGCAAACAGCCAGATACAAGGGCACCAAGAATCTCTTAGATATTTCAGATAATTCTCACTATCGTTTGGAAGGTCAGCATGGCCAATTGTTTTGCAGCTGCTCTAAACATGAGTTTCTTCTCTACCACTAGTGAAGATTTGCTACATCACCACTTGGCCTTTGGGAGGAACAATCCCTCATTAGCTCACTCCTCAGGTCTGGGACCATTCTCCAGAGTCCTCTTTTAATGCTGGTTCTTCAACACTAGAAGGTCAGACTACTGCCTGCTAATGGCTATCAGTTTACAGGACTGATCTGAGACCTGCAGTAGTGCTCCACTGATTTGATGGCATGTTGGAGGCTCTTAAAATGAAAAAAAAAAATGGTTGCAAACATTGTTACATATATAGAAATATTTTTTATGCTTCCCAGCTTGTTATATTCAAGCATGGCACATTAGCTTCCCCGAGAAATCTCCAGAAAACCATGAGACCCCCTACAAGCCTACAAGCTCCAGAAACAACATGCTCATGTGGCTTTTCAAAGCACAGCTAGTGTATTCTTGCCCTTGTTGCCCAAGTTTAGCTCCTGAAGGCTGGGAGACGAGGCCAGGCACTCAGCCTGGGACAACAGCACTGGGGTGCAATACAGTTCTGCTTCAGCGTCGTGCCAAACTCTAGAGTCACTGCCTGGGGAAAGCATGATCTTCTGTAGTTATTCTCTTCCCCTCCACCAAAACGCTGGGAGATGCTTTAGCTCTTTCTGCGCTTTTATCCCTCACACCAATAAAATGAGCCACTAATGAGAACCATTTGACTTGCAAGTTCTCATTGCTCTTTGATATCAAGGTCCCTAAAACTACTCCACTAGCTTAGAGACACAGGAAGTGCTGCTTGTATAGCTTCTGCTCCTGACACTCAAAAGCTTTGGGCTTCACAGCCACCACAGATTTCTGCTTCCCTCTGGTCCAGCCGCAGACTATTGACGACTTCTGTGTGGAGATGCTCCTGGGACTCTCTGGAACAGTTTCGCACATCGGCAGTCTTTGCCAACTCCTAAATTCAACAAGTTTTTCTTCCACTACCTGGAGCTCCAGAGTATTTCTCCAGAGCATCTCTCATTTCTGATCCTTCTCTCTTGAGCAGAGATTCCTAAAATTCCTTAAATTAAGATGTCAGTTCAGAAATTGCAACAAACAATCTGCCTTCTCCACATTTGTGGTGTTGGTGGTTCCTAAGGTGAGTGAATGCTGGGGCCACTTGTTCTGAGCTGAACAATTTTGTGATGTGATGGGATGACTTGGACACTATGGTGCCAAAACATGAACCGTGCATGAAGTCAGATGTTTGCAGTGAGTAAGAACGTGAGAACTGGGTGTGTAGCACAAACCATGGATAGCTCCAGGTCCAAGGAGCTGGGAGCTGGGGAACATTGGAGGAGCTTGGAGCCCTGCCTAATGGGGACGAGGGGGGTTTTGCGAGCAGCATCAAACACTGTTTTCAAAGAAGGGGCTGCATAAAAACACTTCTTGTCACTCGGTCAGTGAACAGAGAACTTTCTTTTTTCTCTCCAAGAATATGTTCAGGGTGGGATCTTGGAGCCTGATCTTTGAATAACGCTGGAGAGAAGGCCATGCTGAATTCCTTCTCTGTTCTGCAGGGCCAAAGGCTGGGCAGGGGCCCCTCTGTGCGGGGCTACAGTGCCTGAGGATGATCTTCCAGTTGCTTCTGTGGGGAGTCAACATGAAGATGAGCCAATATTCAAGGTAAAGACACTTTGCTCCTATAATTCTCAGGTGTTACTGGGAAGAGCATCAGGCCTGACAAATGCTCTGTCAGGGGCCTGAGACCACTCTTCACAATCATACCAAAGGTCTTCAGGGAAGAATGCAGGCTGAAATTACTCCTTCAATGTCTGGAAACACTGCACATACTGCAGGGAGGCCTCTCTGGGCAGCAGGTAGACCATTTTGACTCTGGATATGAGAATTTCTAAGATCTTGTCCTGTTATAGCAAAGCCCTACTTTCCAAGAATTCAGAGCATCCTCTTTTCTGGTAGCCTTCCTGCAGCCAAAACATTTGGTACCATTGACAACCGGGTTTTTTATTTAATGGGTAACAACTGTCTTACCTCCCACATGTCCTGTGAGGATTACTGAGTTAACTGCTTTGGAAATGTACAAGTGACTAATAATAATGGGAGTGGCACAAATATTTCACAATGAGCAGCCTGTCAGATTCAGCCTTCTCATTCTTCGCCTCGAATGGCACTCACTATGAAGTTTTGTTCTTCTTGCATTCTTGCATTTGTTTGTTGATTTAATCAATGAAAACATCTGGTCATCTCTTTTCCTGTTACTTGACAGCAAATATTTGAAATTCAGTGTGTGTTAGTGGGGGTGGCTCCTCACATGTAGATGGTGTTGCTTATCCCTAAGCACTTGAGCGAGTACGTTCTCTGAGAGGCAAATTACTGCAAAAATAATTCTATTTTGCCTATTTTGTGCAGAGGACTGAAATGTGATGGCTAGAAGTATCTTGAGCAGTAAAATACAGTTTCTCATGGAAGTGACATAGTATCATACTCCTAAAAGTCATGCGAAGGATTTGAACCCAAGTACTATGAGCACTTGGCTTCTGCCCAGTCACCTGTATTCTCCAAGGGACTGGGCAGTGCTGCAAGTACATTACTTCCTAGGATCTTTATTTTCACCTGTTGCTCAACCTGAATTGTTCCTAGTGCATGGTGCTATATGAGGGCTGACTTTTATGAGATAATCCTGAGCATTCTGGAAGTAACAGCCGCATCTCCAGGGAAGCTGGGCACCTCATGGGATCAGCACTGCATAGCTGTATCCAGCTGGAGCAGTACCTTGCCTGCCTTCCCTGCTGTGAAGCCATATGTTGCTGTGGCGATGCTGAGATGCCATTATTGTCTGAACAGCAATACACCCAAAGTCATAAGGAGAGGATTAGGATGACTTTGTGGCCAGATCAGGCAGAGCAACTGCTGTCTTCAGTTTCAGGAGTGGAGAACAGAGCACATTCGTGGGTATGTAGTCACTGCTTTCTTTGGAAAAGCCCTTCCCATCCTTGCTTGTACCCCCATGCCAATGCTACCTGTGCCCTGGCAAGAGGCCCTGTCCCAAAGCAAAGACCAGCAGGTGACACCCCTTCTCTTGTTAACCTGGCAGGAGAGCAGCAGACGGAGCCCTGCCAGTAGCAAGGAGGAGGCAGGGAGTAGGTACTGGTATCAATTAGCAGCCTGAACGGGGTTATTACAGGACAAGCTCTGTTTAACTTAACTGCTAACAGACTGGCTCTGTCATTTGGAAGAAATCACAGGCAAACAGACTTAATGGGGGCCCAGAGGAGTGGGGGCAGGGAGCATCATGGCTTCCCCTCCTCTTATGAGCAGTGTATTTTGTAAAATACAAATGTAATTGTCGTTTGAGACACATGTACAGCTGGATGGGGAGGAGGGCGGGAGGTTCACTGATCAGCTCAAATCTATGGAGCAATCTGCATCCTGAAGAGCATGGCTTTGCACATCTGTTTCACAGGCTCTTTTTGCCACCAGAGGATAATAGGAAGGCTTTCCTGCACTCCTGCCTTGCTCAGGGTGCTCAAACATCACCACCAGCCAGACCTCCATCCAAGGGAGACCCTCTGTACCTTTCCCTCCTTTTCAAGCCTGGCACTGCCATGGGCTGTGCCCAGCAGATCCTGCTCCTCTGGTGACCACCCGAGCCTGCTTCTGACCCCTCACTGCAGTGCTGGCAGCTTGAAGCAGCCAAGCCTGACTCCTGCTCTGATCTGAGGCATGGCATGGTCTGATTGGGACTTGCAGGTGTCACACAGAAGCTGCAAGAGCAGAAAATGGATTGAAAACCCTACATGCAGCTGGAGCTTCTGTCTGAAGATTTCACCAACCGAGATGAATTCTCTCCCAGATGAAAGAGGGAAAGAGCAGACATAGCACTGTATTTTCCTTAAGCACAGGACTCTGGCTCATTCAAAGCACAGTCTAGAGGTCCAGCTCCAGAGGTCCATGGAGATTCCTGCAGAGGTCAGGTGGCTCTAGTGGGAACCTTGAGCCCACACATCTTTTCTAGATTGGAAACACTGGCCATGTCTGGTTTTATGAGGAAAGGAATACCACCGATATGTTAAATGGCTGTTTGGGTGAGGTTTTGGAAAACTGATGTCTGTTAATTCAGTAGGATTGCTCACTGAGTCAGAATTGTACTGGCTTAGATCAAGGAACTTTTTAAGGATGAAGAACAGACTCTGCTTTCCTGAATTCTGTGTTTTGATCTCTGGGAAGCTGGGCATGAAGGAAGAAAGCAAGTTACATATCTGGTATATGCAGACACTACCTATGAGTCCTAAATCCCAGCAAAATTTTACAAGTCCCTCCTTCCCAAACTGGAGCAGCTTTTCAATCCATGTAATCTCATGACAGCATCAGGTGTGGAAAAAAAATGAGAGGTGGGTGGGCAAGAAAGTCCTTTCCTGATGGGAGGTAGCAGGGGCAACCTGCCACCAGGCAATCAAACACAGTAAGCAGCAAACTTTGCCTGCTACACTCTGAAGTTGTTTCCATGAGAGATCAGGGCTCCTGGCTTCTCCTCATTTCAACATTTAACAAGAGCAAGGCACCCACTGCTTTCCCACAGAGGGCAAGATGCCACCAATAAACTGCATGCTCACAGTAACTTAGTATGGGAATGACTGTGCAGAATGTGGCCCTGCAAAGATTACTGACTCCCACCCTGTGCTGCTGGGTTTCTATTTCTAAGCAGACACTTGATGTGAGTAATTTTTGTTCAGTGTCAGAGAGGTATTTCTTGTGGAAGATGCTACAAGAGACAACAGTTCATGTGATGTGTTAATTTAGTGAAGATTAGGAATTTGCAATTGAATAACATTATAGCAATGGACAGAAAAGGGGTTTGGCAGAGTTGGAGGAAGGGCATAGCAGGGGCTGTGGGGCAGGAGCTAGTAGGGTAGAGCTGTGGGGCCAGGACTAGGCTAGTGGAGAGGCTGCAAGGTAGGTCCAAAGGCAACAGTAAAGCTATGCAGTTCTTGATGGTACTGGTATTACAAAACCATGGCTCACAGTGCTACCAAACACATCTCCAGAAGCAGAGCACTGGCTGTCTTAACAGAGCACACATGGTCTTCTCCTGAGCAGCATCCCTTTGCATGGTGTGGCCTTTTAAAATGTGCCAAACAGATTGAGTACAAGCAGCACACACATAATAAATGTGACACAACAATAAAAAAAGAGCAACAATACCGCACTCCCAAAAAATGCTGGAAATGCTACAGAATTCATTGAAGATGCCCCAACTCCCCCTTAACCTCTATGCCAGGAACTATTGTTTCTAATGTTAATAATGCCTGGTAATAAACAGTGGCATAACTCCAGGTCCCTGTAGGTCAGGGATAATGGGATCAGACTGAAGCAATGTAATCAGTAGCAGAGCTCAGCTTGGATTGCCAGGATCTCTTTTTGACAGCACATACCACTGCTGGTAAAAAAGAAGCCACCAAAGATAGGCACGTAGCAGGTACGTGCTTCCTCCTGCAGCCATTCCTTGAGTTGCTGGAGTTCAGAGCAAGAAATGAGGTGGCAAAAGACCCTGAGGAGTTTCACAGGCTTTGGCCCTGCACCAGGAGTAGCATTGCCTCATAGAGGTTGGGTCAGTGAAGTTTACTCGGATAAGCAAACGCTGGCAGTCCATGCTGAGGTGGAGGGGGAGAGCTTGTCCCTGCCAATCTGTGCGAATAATGGCCATGAGGTAAAGCACACAGAGCCACTGGACAGGAAGGCACTTCTTTCTTCCATCCCTCTGTGATGTGCCGACGCCTCACATCCCTCTCAGATACATCTCCCCGTCTGGATGTGGGAGCCTGGAAGAACTGCTGACTGAAATGCGGTAGAATCAAGTACCTTGCTCAGCACAGACACGGTCTTTTGAACAAACAACAGGTACAACATTGTGGTATTGATATGATACAGAGTGGCCCTCCGTGCCAACCGCTTATGCTCCTCGCCATGCCAAAACTAGCCCTTGGGCCAGGGCTGTCTTGCTTTGCATGTGCCTCTACACAGCCCTCTGGGAGTGGGCTGTGAGGGGAAGGAAGGAGTTAAAAAAGCCAATACGGCCCTAACGACCCATCTGCCACCTCATCTCGTGTGACACGATGGCGATGGCGGGGGTTGGGAGGGCAGGGAGCAGCTTCCTTTCTCTCCTGTTAGCTGAACCTCTGATTATCATTTCTGTGCAGCCGAGGAGGTGGCAAGCCATTGTGTGTCAGCTGGGAGAGCTGCTGAAAGGGGGGGCTTCTCCCTGTCTTAAAGGAGAAAGCCCTTCCTAAACCCTCCCTTCACAAAGAAGGAATTGCCCTCCTCCCAAGGAGCCTAGCCAACAGGAAAGGGCCCTCGAAGAGCTCCAGCCTACCCAACCATCGGAGCTCCAGCCCTGGGGGCACTGGGTTGATGTCTTTGACAGGGATGCCCCCCCAGCAAGGAGCAGGGAGCCAGGGTCCCCAGCCTTCCCAGAGAGGCTGGTGACTAGCAGGGCCAATTAGCAGCAACCTCAGCATCAGGTTTTGTGTGATAGAGGCACTTGGCCATGAGGAACTGGTCGAAGCTCCTCACCTCAATTCACACAGGCAACAGCAATCAGATGGTAATAACCATGGGTCACTAGAAGGTGACCTCGAGGTGAAAGGCTCCATATCCCATTACTGGCTTACTTAGCTATCAGCCTAGCACGTCTTTCTAGCGCTTTGAATCAGAGAATGGTATTCAAGCTCTTTGAGAAAGTTCCTGCTGGATGGTGTTTAGCATTGTGCATTTCCCAGCAGACACGCAGGAATGGTAATTAAAATCCTCCATGACTACTATGTACTGGGACCTTGCCATTAGCACTGTGTGACTAGGCAGGAATGTATTGATTTCTTGTCTGAGCTGCACATGCTTACAGCAGACACCAGCTCTGATTTTTGTCCTGCTTTATTATATATGTGTGTGTGCTCATCTCATGTTAGCCATTAAACTTCCCATTAGTATCTCCTGGTATTCTACAGCATGCAGAGAGGCCCTGAATGGTAAGTAGCATCCCTGCTCTAATCTCTGTCAGATCTAAACAGATTGCATCCCGCAGCACCAACAATTTAGTCAGCTCATTTATCCCACTCAGGATCATTTAATTCTTTCTGGCCATTTGTGTCATCTTCTTTTTCCATCCTAATCTGTTTAGCTGGGGGAGGGCTGGATGAAAATGGCTAAGAGCCCTTGTTTCTGAAGCAATTCCCATCACGGGATGCATTTCCTGAAGCTGTGTGATATGCTGGGAGTTCTGCTCCCTCCTCATTGTGTGTCTGCACCACTGTGTGAGTTACAGTTTTGGCCCTGATCAGGAAATTAAGGTTTTCTTTACTCATCTGCCTTCCTTGGCAGCTGAGTCACGCTGTCTCCTCTGGTAAGCATAGCCTCTCCATAGAGCTAGCAATAACTCTGGTGCGACCACCATGCTATACCAGCCATGAAGCTTGTAGGAAGAACCAATTTCTTTTTATACAGCGACATATTTTGAAAAAAACTGGGAAAACTTAGGGGCAGAAAAGCCTCCTTTTCAATTTTGAACTACAAACAGAAAACTCCTTGAAAGGACTGGCTGAGAAGAAATGTTTTGGATTTAGTTTGGGTTTGGTAATCAAATGGGCATTCTGAAAAAAGGTGTTTAGCACCTCTAAAAAGGTGAGGGATGAGAAGTAGTGAGAAATAACAAATACTTTGTAATAAAATAGTGCATTTATGGAGTTGATGAGCTTTGCCATCCAGAAGTACCCTGGATTCTAGCTCCCAGCTTCTTCTTTGAAGGCATTTTATAAATCTCCCTGAGGATCAGGTTGAGAAGTCAATGGCTAAAAGGCAATTCCTGTGTAGAAAGCCAGCTAGATGCTTATGTCTCTCTATCAGTTGCCATCAATAATCTGTCTGGGGCTGTACTGCTTGCTCAGCATCACCCACAGTTCCCCGCAGGATGTTTGTTGCAGTGGGGAAACATATTACATGTAGCTGGCTGGAAAATGGTTTGTACACATAGAAGCACATATGTATGTTCATCCGCATCCATGGCCAAACCCCAAAGGGTAGCTGCTTCCCATACCCAAGGAACATTTCAAATCTAGCATTCCCTGCTTTTCCTGGCTCTTCTACAGCTGCTCCTGGAGACAAGTGCTCTTGAGCAGAGGGCAGCAATACTTTTTTTAGTGCAGCACGGCAACCTAAGAAAAATGTGGTGCTAAGGGTTTCCAAAACCGAGGCACATTGGGATGTAGTACATCATAACTCTCTCGTGTGATCTGGCTCATTTTTGAAGAGTAGGAGGAGTAAGAGAGGGGAGTAGATTTCGGCAACAGTAAAGAGCAACCCTGGAGGGATTTTCTACATGGCCACTTATGGAGCTCTTAGCCTTTGTCTTTTACCTCTCCTTTTTGACTATCAGGAATTGTGTCACCAAGATAATCCTGAGAGTGAGGTGGCTCTGAGACCTGGTGTCCCATGTGTTAAACATTTAATTCCTGTGAAGAGGAGCCTCTAGATATGTCTAAAACATTATGGTGTCACAGGAGTTCACCAGGAAAGGATGCAGGCCACTGATCCCTTCATTTGAAGAGACATGTGAATGGGCAGCATGACCCACACAAATCTTCTGGGCAGGATGTGCTGTCAATCCACTGTGCAGGATGTGCTGTCAATCCAGACTCCATCATTCCCTGCTCTGGCTTGCTCAGATGGTTTGAGGGTGTGCAATGAGAACTGTCAGAGCAGTCTCTTATATTTCTGCTTTACTAGGAGTCCCCTGGGCTTCTTTAATAAGGGTCTCCTAGTGATTCAAGGCTGAGACATCATGAACTGGCAGAGACGATTTTGAAGTTGCTGCAGGGTACTGTGTAGGGTACTGTGACAAAGGGAAGCACAGCTTGCTCCTGCAATTACAGATTCATTACTCATATAATAATTTAGGTTACAAGGCACTTCTAGAGGTCATCTGGTCCAAGCCTTTGCTCAAAGCATGGTAAATCTTTATGTTAGATTCACCTTCAGAACTAGATCTTGTTGTTCAGGGCTTTGTCCAGTTGAAGATCTCCAGGGCTGGACATTACACAATCTCTGGACAGCATGTTCCAGTGTTTGACCACCCTCATTGTGCAAAAATGTTTCCTAATATCTAATTATATTTTCTCTTGCTAAAACTTGTTCTGTTGCTTCTTGTTCTTCTGCTGTACGCCTCCAGAAAAGTCTCAATTTTCTATATAATTTCTAATTAGGTGTTTGAAGAGATAATGCCTGGGAACAGAAAGGCACTTTTGGCCTTTTACAATATGAAGAGGAGCCTAGAAGAAGCAATATCAGAGTAGCCAACCTTGAAGTCTTTTCATGCTGCTCAGAGATGCACCTGCCACTGAGATCAGAACAAGCCAAATGATTATGTTACAAACCAGTAAAAATTATTCTCAGGAAAGCGGTATGATCTGATCTGTCCTGGAGGATGGAGTTACAGAATTAACTCTTGGACAGTCCAATGCCTTTTCCTGGTCTGTGCGTAAGACAAGGGAAGGTAGAGAGGAAAGGTAGCTCTGGGGAACTCAGTGATACAGGATGGGTGGAGGGGATTAAGAAAAGGATCAGAAATCAGTGTCTTTTAAACACTGCTCTTCTGAACAGGTATTCCTGAGCTGGTTGTGAAACTTATCCATGCTTTTGGGGGTGCCATCATACACAAGCTGAATGGTTTCTCTCCTTCAGACTTTTCTGCCCAGCAATGACTGAATATTTTATGTTGCTGTTTACCATTGGGTTCTGAAGATTCCCAGGATAGCTCTGAAAAAGCTGAAAGAGGGGGCCAAAGTGTCTTGTCACGTCTGGGAGCTTGTTCGAGCAACATAGAAGGGGACAAGTTTGTCAAAGCTAGAAAGAATATTGTGTAGTAGTATGTGCCTTTCCATAGTGGCAACTTTTGTCTTTTGATAGGGGCGACTTTTCTCCAGCCATAACAGTTTCAGGAGGAATCAGAAGTGCAGGAGGCAGTCCAAGGGGACTGTGATCCTTCCAAACAGCCCAGGTGGTCTGTGTTATGTAGTTAAGGGCTGACATTGCATCGAGGGGGCTCACTTCTTGACTGCTGTAAATCAGCACAGCCTCTCTGGAGGCTCTGGAACTGTGCTGGTTTATCCTTAAGAGAAAGGGGCCCATGATATCCAGGTTCAGACTGCATGTTGTAGGTTTGTCCTCTGTACATGCAAAAGGTACTCTAGGAGTCTAGGACATTATGGATCACACTAAGGAATTTCTAGCTGGTGGGTGGAGGAGCCCACCTAAATCAAATACAAGTCCCGTATGTCCTGCCTAAAAATCAGTAGTGCTAAAGCTGGACACTGCTGGGCTCAGTGCCCTGGGACAGCAGTAGCTATCTGAACGCTGGCTAGGCCAGGGAGCCAAGCAACAGCATCTGATGGGAAGAAAAAGTGTCCTCTTTCTTGAGAGGCTTTTCTCACAATATTGTGACCTATCAGTTAGGAGGAAGAAAAACTACTATGGAAAATAACAACAGTGCCTGAAAAATCTTGTATTCAGCTCACTTTACACAAAATGAGGGGCTCGTAAACCCTTGGCTTTACTTTATTCAGAGAAATACTCAGGTCAACAAAAGTCTGTCTTGCTTTTTGTAGAGGAGTGTGTTTGTCCCTGTGACTACAGGGAGGGTAGAAGGTGCTTCCTAGAACTCTGTACCCCAGGCACAGTATTCTAATAAAGTCCCATGGGAGGAGAACTCCCTAGTAGAGGTCAGCTGGCATGGTAATGCCTGAGTTTTGCAGGAGGGCCAGAGTTCTAGCCTCCATGTCAGAGTGAAGGAGACCAGACAGTAATGAAAAGATCATGACTGTAAAATTAGCATGGAGTGGATGCTCCTGACATAGTGTGTTGGAATGTTGGCAAAATCTCAAGGAAAAATTAGAATGGAAAGAAAAGTTAGAGAAAAGGACCATGAGAATAAGCAGAAAACTAAAGCAGAGCACTGGTAAACGTTTGGGTTAGAACAATGGCTGGAACATGGGTGGACTATAGAAGGATTTAGGCCAAGCTCTGACTTGCAAACAAAATTCATGTTTGGATTTGACCCTGATGATTGTCATGGGTGCTGCTGAGTTTACAGTTTTCCTCACTGAGGAAGGAACATGTAGGGACGAGAGCAGTGGGGTCAGGGGTGCCTTTGCACTTCTGGCTTGGCACATTTTCCTCTCTATGGACTTTCCTCAGCCTCTGGGAAAGTCCATTGTTGTTACAGCCTCATTTACTGTAGTTTTCCTCCTAATTCTCATTCATGCTCAGAAGGGAGCAAAATTTGCAGTCAATCAGAGAGACTTTGACAGTGGAGTTTGTCAAAGATAAAGTCTGGAATCGCCTACATGTTTATTTTTATTTTTTCAAAATATGCTGGGATGAGTCCAGTTTGTATATCAGGAATGGTTTCTATTGCTTTTCTTCATTTTAATGGCACCAGTTCTTTTTTTCCCCTCAGATTCTTCCATTTGCTGCAAAATATATTAGGGGAGAGAATTCCTTTCTATGCCATTTTCTCTCTCAGGGTTGCCAGAGCATAAAAATTATTGATACCAATCCTTCTTCGACTTAGTCCTGCTACCTTTTAAAAATGTTATTTTATTATAACACCTTTGCATTAAATAGGAATGCCCAAAGCCAGTTCTCAGGTGCTGTAAACACACTCCTGCTTTGGGGCAGTCAGCAGGTTCAGCAGCGCATTTGCAAGCAACAGCATTTGATGGGAAGCTCCTGATGTTCACACTGAGCTCTCCTGCATAGCTGTGGTGCAAAAGCCTGGCACAGATGCACTACAGTAGCATGTGGCAAGCCACAGCACTTGACACCTGCAGAGCGGCCCGAGGCTTTACACTGTGACTGCAAACCCACCCCTAGAAAACCGTGGTGGGGTGAAACAGAGACTGGTCAGGGCAGAGAAGTTCAGTGGTGATGGTGATAAGGTTAACTCAGGGGAGGGGAGACTGGAAGAGGTGAATACTTATGGAGTATTTAAAGGGAGGTAAGAGAACATGGGACAGTCTGGTATGGCAACTATACAAAAAAAAGGATAAACTGGGAGGGACCAGACTGACAAACAGGTCAGAAGATGTGGAGATCCTTCATTGATTTCAAGGAGAATGGATGTCTTGGTCAACGTGAAAGAGAAGAAAAGACGTGCAAAGAAGTGAAAGAAGAAGAAAAGGGAGGATGAAAGAAAGATTTTGTTCAGCATTGCAAAGGTCTGCGGCAGATCCACTGGGAGAGAAGGGGGAGATGTATACAAGTAAAAAGGGAAGGAAAAGTGAACAAGAGATTGATGAATATAAGCTGTTGTCCATAGTGCAGTCATAGCTATGGCTGCAGTGAGCCATGGGTGCATCCAGGGAAGTCTTAAATTGCTAGTATTGCCATGTGAGTAGTGCCACACCATTACTCATGGTGTGGCTGTGGCAGCAAGGGGTGCCAGCAGTCCTGAAGACAATTTATAAACTGAAGAAATCATTTTGGGAAGAGAAACAGAGCTGCTCAGGGAGGCAGCAACAGAACACAACCACAGCAGAGATTTTTTTCCACTCAGGGTGGATGAAATACAGGCCTTCATTCCCCTCTTTTGTCTTCCATGGGTCCTGTCCCCTCTAACTGGCAGCTACTCTTTCCCAGTGCAGGACCAGTATCTGCACTACCAATATCCACCTGGGGCAGCATTGCCTCCAAGGGCTTTCAGGTGGTCCATGAAAGCCATGACAGCTCTTTCCCTACAGTGACCAGAGGCTTCAGCACTTGTGGCACAAAGGGGTTGGAGTAACTTCTCCCTCCCAATGCAAATGAAATGCAGGAGCCCTCCATCCCCTCCCTACAAGCAAAGTTCTGAATCTTAACCAGAATGAAGGGATGGGGGGCTATAAAGCAGAGAAGAAACATATCTTTGTGTCTGCTTGCAACTTTGTAAGAGGCAATGTTACCATGGCAATGGGTGGTCTTTACTGAGAAGGGGAGCGAGCTACAGTCTTAGTGTGAGGAGAAGGGGGGAGCGACGTTAAAGGGAGGCAGCCTGAAAATCTCATGGGAAGGGAGAGAAGGGATTGTAGTGCAGGGTAGGGAGATGCTGTTCAGAGAACCACCTTTGGCAAAGTGGCTGTGACAAGCCTGACATCTGGCATGGCTGCCCCACAATTCGGGCTCTCTATTGAGCTGCTACAAGATGGGGACCTTTAGGCTGAGCCCACATATTTCCAGTGAGGTCATCACCCCTGCCAAAAGAGAAGGCATTGCAATCAGCCCCCGAGGCCTCCTGCTTGACTGAAAGCCCCGACCTGGATGTGCCCATTCTGCTCCCGGCCCTCTCCACCCCTAAGACTTTTGGTATTTCAGCAGAAGCCCTGTGGCCCAGCCCAAGATGACCACACTGCGTGGCCACCAGAGACTGGTCAGCTGGCAGTGCAGATCTGCTGCCTGGTTCGGAGCCAGCCTCACAGAGAACCACCACTGGCAGCCCAGTACGGCGTGGAAAAGGTCTCCTCCCCATTTCTCACACGATGCGGATGGGAGAGGAGTTTCCTTGGTCTCCTGTTTTTTGCAAGGGGAGGGGCTGAGTGGCCAGAGCTGTGCGTGCCTGAAACAGTCAGACGATTGTGCTGGAGGTGGGGAAGAGAGGGAACAAAGAGCCGGGGCTGACAGCGCGGCACCACCAGCCATCACAGAGCAACTCAGCCTTCTCCCCACCTCTGCCTCTGCAGCCTGGGGCGGGCCACGTCCCTTCCATTCCAGGCCACCGCTTGCCCCAGCGCCTGTGCCCTCGGCAGCTGTGCGGCTCCGCAGGCTCGACAGACACGGGCAGGGCTGCCCAGAGCGCCGGAGCCCCGGGTCTGACCCAGGCCGCGGAGGGCGCGGCGGTCCCTGGCGGCCGCGGCGCGGTGCCCTTCCCTGAGGGGCGGCCCCGGCCGCGGCCC
>VYXF01010202.1:141646-167299 GCA_013397295.1 Polioptila caerulea | reverse complement strand
GTTGCTGCTCCGCGCCCGCTCCGCCCCGCCGCCAGCGGCGCTTTCAGCCAGACGCGGCTCCCGGGAGGTAAATATTTATTCTCGCGGCCAGCAAAGCTCCGAAACTCGAGTTCGGCTGGCAGGTCGGTAAATAAAGCGCTTTATTGGCCTAGGGCAGGGGGTTCAGCGAGCGCTGTCAGCAATGACACCCAGCTGCAGCCGAGCTCTCTAAGGTGGGAGCCCCCCCTTCCTTCCATCCCCTCCTCGGGCTTTGACAAATAAGAAAAGCGGTGTGTGGGTGCCACAGTGGTGGGAAGAGGATTGTTTAAAGGGTGTTCAGGAAAAGGCAGCTGGAAGATGAAGCCGACTGTTGGAGCAGTACAGAGATAAGGGAGGTAAGGGTACGAGGGGATGCCAAGAGATCCCCAGTCCCATCCGCTAGCGCTCATGGTACCGCGCTGCTGTGATAAAAATACCTCCTCCTAACACTCGCAAGAAGGAGAAGGACCCACCTTCCTTCGTGTATCGTCCTTTGCTCAGCTTTGCACGGGGCAGAAGGAGATGCTGGGTGTCATTTCAGCAGCCGCGGGTCTGACTGTGCATGGGTGCAGTGCAGCGTGTGCTCTTGAAGACTTGCATGCACCACACTTCGTATTTCCACAGCCAAAAAGGTCTTTTGCCATGTCAGATTTTTAATTTTGAGGTTGTGGAAGGAGGGGAATCGCTGAAGAGCACTTCTCTGGAGTTGTTTTGTTGGGTTTTTAAAAAGGAATATATGAACAAGTGCATGGAGGACTTCATCCTGAAATTTGTATGGATATGTGGAAAGAGCAGGTGGGAGAGCAAAGAAAGTAGAATTCCAGCTCTCCATGTTTATTTATTGACTTTGCCTGTGCTCCTGATTTTACTTGCATCTGCTGTATGAGCTTGTTTAAAACCAATGAATCTTGATGCTTCTCTGCATCTTTCTAATGGAGAAATACTTGGACTAAAACTCGGTATACCAGGAAAGTGAAAGGTCAGACTGGGACAAACATAAGCAAATATGGGTTGGTGTTTTCTAAATGATATGGATTTTCCATGCTCTTGCTCATTATTCCAGCTGAGAACAGTCTTGAGGACAGGTACAGCTTGGTACCAGAATACAAGAAAAAATACCTTCCAAAAATAATAATAATATCATTTATAATAATTTATAGTATATAAAATAATTTCAAGTCCCCAGTAAGCTGAGGGATAACTCAAGACTGGTCTCACCACTGACTGCTGAAGTTTTTTTCTGTTGTAGAGACACGTGACTCGCCTGTAACTCTTTTGAACTAAAGTCAGCATCACTTTTGAGAACTTAAATGCTCTGTTTACCTAAGCCAGGTAGTAATCAAGTGTCTTGACAAAGTATACAGCAGCTTATCTACCACACATCTGGGACTCTGCCCTATGGGAAGCCCAAATTAAAGGGAGGGGGCAGAAACTCTTTGAGCTGTGAGACTGGAACGTGGTAGGAATTGGGCTGGGAGCATCGTTCCCTGATTCCAGGTTTCCTGGCTGCTCTCATCCCCCGTCCCAGCAAGCAGAAGAATTAGAGGGATGGTGGCAGAGGGCACTGCTGCTACCATCCTGATTTCACTCCAGCAGCTCCATTCACGTGAGGATAAGCAGGGAAGACAGGAAGGAGGCAGGGAAGGAATAGGTAAAGATGAGATAATAAGTGCTACCTTCCCCTCACTCCTCCTGTATCTGACCTCACTTCATTTTTCTTCATGTGGTACCAGAAGTGTGGAAAAGTGATCAGGGTGTGTGTAGAAAAAGGAAGATTGTTTTGGTGTAGGCACAGACCACAGAAGTGCTTTCTGGGTCTTTGAATCCATTCTCCCATTTTCCTGTCGTGCTTGTTACACTCAGTCAGGGTTTCTCCAGACAGACCATGCGGGCTCTGAGGCAGCAAAATGTGACTCCATGTGGCAGAGAGTGTTTGAATGGAGGATGGGAAGAGAACATAGGGACAAGAGTAGACTGGAGACCTTAATAATCACCTTCTCTCAACATGCTGATAGTGTCAGCAAACAGGCAGGAAAGGCAGAGAGACAATGTCCTATGAGTGAAAAAAATGAGAAAATGAAACAGGAGACAGCGAGCCACGTCTTTGTTATTCCTTGTGCAGCTGTGCTTCCAGCCCTCATTTACCTGGCTTGTTTCCTGATTGCCTCTTTCTTGTCTCTCTCCTCCAAAGAAACAAACAAACTCCCACAAAACCCTACAAGGCATTCTTCCCGAGACGCTGCCTTCACTCTTATTAAGCTACTCAGAGGCAGACCAGAAACTCTGTTCGTTTTCCCTACAGCTAAGGATTTGTTTGAGCCCAGGCAGCCTTGACCTGCTAAGATTAGCAAAGGATTGTGCTCACACAGGTAAAGCAGGGCCTCGATAGGGCTCTGCTTATTAGCAAAAAATCCACCTTCCTTCTGCTGCCTTCCCCAGAAAAGGCATTTACAGCACTAGGATGAAACCTCCTCCTTGCTTTAGAAGCCTATAATGTGATGGTTTAGTTTACCAAAGCAGAGAATGATGAATAAGGAGGTATGTTTTATAATAATGACCACTCAATATAGGTGTAAAATCATTGAACATGCTGTGCAAGGAAAGGCTTTTCTGTGTTTCCCAGAAATACCCAACGGTGTGGAAATTACAATGCAGAAGATGACATTGTTTAGGGCAGCAGATTAGGACAGTCAGAAGTCACTTTTCTATCAGTGAAGTGCATCATTACAGTCTCTGGTGATGTTTATTGCTCCTGTTTGCCAGCCTATCCTGAGAGATCACTTCAACCTCTTTAGTATAACCTTGAAAGTCCCAGAAGCTACTGGAGAGGGTTTAGGAGCAGTGGATGTCCCTGGAGGGACACTTGATCAGTTACCAGAGAGCTCTGTAGATGTGTATGAAATAACTTTCCTTCAGTCAATACCCTGACAATTGGAAAATCTGAGCTGTAAATTCAGTCCTTTAAATTTTCCCCAGTTTGCTTTTGTCTGTTCAGTGCTATCAACTCCCCTGTTGCTTTGAAGCTGAAGAAACTGAGAGTCCCACCTTTGCTAAATCTGTTCTTTGTCTAAGCACCAGCTCTGAGGTGATGTGTTTGATAATAGTGACCTGTGGCAGGCTGAATTTCTTCCTGCCACACCTTTACAACATTTTAGTTCTTTTACACAGATGCAAGTTGAGCAAAAAAATAAAGGTGCTTTTTTTTTTTTTTTTTTCTTGTAGCTAAATGCCTCTGCCTGTTTTAGTGTGATTTTTATTTCAAGTCTCTCTGACCTTGTAACGTTATAGTTACCTCTTTTGTTTCCATCTGCACGTGTTTATTTGCTATAAAACCATTTCTCAATAGCACTTTGCTCTTATCAGGCAATTCATTGATGCAGAGAACAAAGCAGTTAAATCACAAGGATAATTTCTTCCGGAAACAAACATAAAAAGTAAATCCTGATGGCACTGTTGCCAGTCTAGGTCAATTTGTGTTTATAATGTGCCTCTGCCAAATTCCAATGTAGTGGTTTGGAGGACTTTAGGCACAACCTGGATTTTAAACTCTAATTTGATGACCTGTAAAGCCAGATTTTATGACTGTTTTGTGGTTCACTTGTATTTCTGCAAAACCTGTGACTGAAACCTGCTGAGTGGAAAGAGCTGTACATTTTCATACTGATCAAAAAGGAAAATTTGGTGTCTTCAAATGCCTAAGACAAGGCATTGTTTCTCTCAGAACATCAGCAAACAAGTGTTTGACACCCAGCTGGGAACCATTAGTAGTTTTCTCAACTCTGTGTATGTGAGATACAAAACATATTCTGTGTTTCTCCCTTTAGTAGAATTTTCCAGGTTAAATCTGAAGTAACTGAAGATAAAAGTTGAGGATTGAATGTGGGTTAAAATAGAGCACTTTACAGAGGGGTAAAGATAAACCTGATGTGACCAGATAATATGTATCATTCAAGGAATGGTAAATAATGGATCTGACTTCCAGAAAGCTGCAAGTGTGAACTGATGATTGTATGGGAAGCCACTGGCACATTACCCAAGGAAGTGGTGGCAAATTGGTGGTGGTTTCCTGAAGCAGATGTGAATTTGGAGAAAACAGATCAGCTGATTCTCCTTCAACGAAACCTTGCATTAGTTTGGAGTGAAACCAGACTGAATGCTCAAAGTCAAGGAAAAGACAGGCCCAAAAGATGCCTCTGTTACAAGTCCTGCTTATCCAATGCTGACTGTGAGCATTGTTTTCATTAGAGCAATGCAAAGTGTATGAATATTCATAGAGAATGATTCACTTGCTGCTTGGGTCTTCCTACTCTTTAAGATCAACAGATTGTGTGTCAGTTAATCAGTGAAGATAAATCTAAGCTGTTACATTCTAATCTGGATTTCCAGCACTTATAATATGGGGACTCCTGCTTTACCTTATCCTCTTCTGAAAACAAGTCTGGTTGGTCTCTGCATTCAGAGGTGACTTAGCTGGGGTTGCCTCCTTTCTTCTGTATGTACTGCTCATACAAAAAAAGAAAAAAAAAAGTAATTTTATTTCCAATTTGCACTATTTTCAACCCAGACTTTATTTCAGAAATCTTATTTGGACAGGGGAAGATATTTTCCAAGTGTCTCTTGACTGTAGTGAATCATATTTTTATTCCTCTATAGTGCATATGGTAGCATCTGCTTTAATAAAGCATAATCAAAACATTGTATTCTAATGGCACTGCAGTAAGATTTATGAGTGTGTTTCTGGGATGATCATAAACTAGTGAACATAATCCAGTCAGCTCCCAAACAGATGAATTCTGATGTTTCACTCCAGACAAAAAAAATAAAAATCCCTAGCAAAGACCTTGGGGAGATAATCTGTTTTAATGGATTGGAAGGAAACAAGCACAAGCCACTTATGAAAGTAGGATATGTTCTTCTCTTAAAGTGCATGTTCATTACATCTGAAGGAAAAAAAGAAAATCAAAATTAGTGAAGTCAATATTTTCTTTTCTTGAAGTAATCTTCTGTAAATAAAATAAAAGTATGTGCACAGTAAATAAAAGTATATGTACAAAATATTTTAGTATTAGTGCAGATTATATTAAACCTGAAAATTTCAGTCACAGGCATTATAAATGATTTGTTAAATATTTCTTGAATCAAAATGTTATTCAATTTAGACAGCTGTATGCATTCAAAGTAGAAATTTTACCTGAAACTGTAAAGTACAGTTTTCAGTCTGCTCTGGCACACTTTGTAAGTATAAAAAGAAAATCCTATTAGAACCTTTGTTACTAAAAGAAAGTTGTTCTAACAAGCTTTTGTGCAAGAAGAAGNGTTTTCATTTAACTGGCAAAAGAAATATTTTAGAAAACTGCGTTTTAATTTTTTTTTTTTTTTTTTTTTTTTTAGCATGAGGAGAGGAGTTTGTGTTCAGAGTAAATGGTTTGTTATAAAGGGAATTCATACTTAAAATTTAGCTGGGATTCACCAGCCATTTGTAGTTTTTATTTAGTCAAAGCTTCTGATTATCCAGGACTAATTGCAAGTGGGAGTAACAGCTGCTCACTTCCTTTGGAAACCCAGATTTGGGTACTCAGAGGAAGAGCTTCCAAATTAGTAGAGACTGATAAAAGTGCCATGCTAGGCAGAATGCCCAGTTTGCAGAATGTTCATAAATATAATTTCACTGTAAATGTATTTTATTTGCTTTTCTTAACTAATGAGTAAACAGAACTGTTACATGTACATGTTTACAGCACAGTCTTGAAGCAAAACTACCCCTTATCAATAAACACTAATAGAGGGAAAAAATTCCTTCATGACTGAACTGTATTTTAGTGTTTGCCAATATGACCATATTCTTCTTTTCAAGTTGGAAAGGACTGGATCTACATTATTGTGGAATTAATGAAACTGTCTTGAGTATTTCCACTTGGAGGTCTGAAAACAACTGAAACAAAAGGGACTTAATCTCTCTTATATAACAGCAAATCAAATTTTCCTTGCAAATGTAATAGAAGAGTACAAAGATGCCACAATTACTGATATGGAAGCAGACTTTGATCCATTTTCTGGAAAATTAAATAAACTGAAGAAGCTGATAGTGAATTCTGATTCCCTTTTCTCTCCTAAAATAGAAGCTAAAGATAATGTTATCTAACAGATAATTTCAATATTTTAGTATCTTGTCTGTATTTTATTTTGATTTTGATGCAAGTGGCCCCAGATGCAAGGAACTTCTGAGAAACTTTACATGCAGGAAAATCAGCTGATTGCTGTTAGGGATTAAAGGACTTTGCCAGTCATTAGCCTGAAAAAATTTCATTTTGTGGCTGTATCAATAAACAGGTTGAAGGCATTGTTATCAAGAATTAAAATCCATTATGAAGTTATGACCTCAGGAAACTCCATAGGTGTATTCACAGACCAAATATGAATAGTAGGACTTTCAAATAGTTCTAAAAAGCTGCCCTGAGTCTTGACATGAAATACTCTGGAGCAAGGCAGGATGTGTAAAAGCCTGACAATCAGCATGTCCCCAGGTGTCATTCCTGGTTTTGGCAATGATTTTATGACTTCTGGCCTTGCTAATATGACATTCAGGCCCTCTAAAGTAATATAAGAATTCTTCTTCATTTTTCTGCTATGTCAGTACAAAGTTGTCTATTCCAGAGGCAGTAAAATTTGACTAACTTTATAACTTTATATATATTGTTTTGGCTACAATTATACACTAGCATTTGTAATTTTTCCATTTATTTCAACCATTTGGAAGAGTTCTTCTTGAGACTGGAAGTAACATATTGTACAATTTTAGTTACAGTTTCATTGTTTTGGCAAATTCTTTTGTGTCATTGTTCATGTTTGAGTAGTTAAATGCTTACCAAAATACTTATCTGGGAAGGAATCTGGAGATATCCTACACATGTTCCTTATAATGGTTTAACTTGTGGATTTTTCATGCCTTAAAAGTAATGGGAATTCAGAGAACAAAAGGTATCCTTTAAATATACCCCAGCAAGGAAATATGCTGACAGCATCCTGAACTTCAGCTGTAAATATGTATATAAAACCCAGAAGAACACTGAGTTTATGAACAAGTCTGCTTCTAGGTTCAGCTCCTGCATACAGTTGATTTGCAAAACTTCCAAAAGCTTTCTGAATCACGTGTTTTAGCAAATCTGTGAGCTAAAATGGCTGAATTGGAATATGGAAACTTTACAGACTCTTAAGTGGAGGCTTCAAAGCTTTACTGAGCAATTAGTCTCTATCTGGAGATGAAACATACTTTCAGAGTTTTGCAAATTCAAAAAGGCATCTGGATGCATGGAACTGGGGCTTTGCTTTTTCTTATCTCTTTCTTAACCCCTCAGAAATTTACATTGATTTGGCTTACCCTTGATAAGATGATTTGACATGGAAATATATTCATTTTACATTTGTATAGAACTTGGAATAAATACCATTAAATGGCTTGCAGACACTTTATGATGGGCTTTGTGGAAGATAAGAACTTGAGAACACCTTTCCTAGTTGATACTAAAAGTTGCAATATATTACAGGAGAATTTTGGGATCTCTTTTGTGTCCTGTGCCATAGGAGTATCCACTTTGTGGAAGCAGCACAGTGAGCACTTCAGAACTCTTTTTAAGCCTATAAAATGTTTTCCCCAGATATTCAAAACTGGATATACAGTTACCTCTTTTTTTAATTATTTTTAATTATCCTATTTTTACTCAACTTGTTTTATTTGTGGTGACAGAGTCAAAGCAGTACCAGTGCACACAGATGAGTGTGAAATACAAGAGCTGAGCACTTGAGTGGGTTTTCAGGGAGGTGAATCCCTTAAGAGCCTTCCCTAGGTAAATATGTGTTTCTGTGAGCAAATACAGCTCCTCCATCAAGCAGGTCATTGAGGGGGCCTGTACATCTTGTCACACATTCATTGTGGGCTGCTCTGTGCTCCCTCTAAAGCCAGCTTCTGATTTCAGTGCATGCCTAATATGTCTCTAGGCATCTTGGTGTTCACTTTTCCTCCAGGATTTGCTGGAAAAACAAGGATAAAGGGTGTTGAGTTCTTCTTGCCACCTGTAATAATGTTTCCTCAGCTGGGGGATGTTATATGTTTCTCTCACCTCTGTGAATCTCAGAAGTATTAAATGTTGATTTTGGATGCCCAGTTACTCTTCTGTCTGTCTCGCAGCATTACCTATCTGTATAATGCCTTTTTTTTCCAAAATTAGAAAATTGTGTTAGTCCATTAAGTATGGAAAGCAATTATGATAGGAGGCTGGGATATAAAATCCACACAGAGTTTGATATCAATACTTTTTTACTGTTGGTCTGTTCTGCAGGGAGTGAGACGTCCCACATTCTGAATAATGGAGGAACAAAACCAACAAAACATATTGCTTTAAATCAAGGTTTTGCTTGCCCTGAATAATTTTTGCCTCTTGGTTATGATGTCCAGGTGTTGGAATGATGAGTTACTTGTCAGTAGAATCGTCCTGGTAAAGTTTAGGGCTTGACATGATCAGTGATCTCAGACTGAGGGGGAACTTAACAAAGCTCCAGGGAAGGATGTACCACTGATCGTGGGCACAAAGAACACAGAATTCACAGGCCACAGGGACTTGGGGCAGAATTCCTAAAATAAGGAAGAAAGTATCAAACCAACTCAGCAAATGGTGCAGCTCTGCTCTGTGGGTTGGTCTCTTGCACCCCAAGTGAAATAATCTATCTGGGGACAAAAGTTCTACCTATTCTTGAGGCAGAGAAAAACTTGAAGATGGCTTTTTTCCCCAAGATATTTTCAATAATCTTCAGGAATCAATCTATATAGGAATGTTTTTTTTTTTTTATAAGCACAGACATTAAACTGGCACAGCTGTTAAAATTTATATTTTTGTTGATATGTTGAGAAATGGTGCTTCTCATAGTGATCCATTTGCTGTTCCCAGTTTAGTGCTTTTAATCCAAACAGATTCTATTCTGTTGAATTGGCTGCTTCTAGCAGAAGTATATTTTTCTTTTCTTTGTTTCTCACAGGCACTTGCCTCAAAATAGCCACTGAAGCTTCAATTTATACAGAAGTGCTTGACACAGTTCCTGTTAGCATGAATTCAGCATATTGGTATCCACAGATGCAGGTTGGATAATATTAAACCAGCTTAGTGTTTTTTCCCATTATTTATAAATTGCTGCACAGAATGTTTCAAAGGGGAAAAAATACTCATATGAAAATGAATTTTGCAAAGTCATGGAGTTGACTTTTTAATATACATTTTTAGTCTTTACATATAAAGCTGAGTTTAGACTTCACAAGTCTAAATGTAGCATTTGTAAAGCTGAGGGAAATTTAGGACAGAGCTTTATAATCAAAGTAACCCAAGAATAGATAGTTTTGCAATAATAAAAAATTTCATAAGAAATATTTTTCTTCATTGTGTCCATGTTGAACTATTTCTCTGTGCAGTCTAACCCAGACCTCAGGGTTTTTTACCTTAGATATCTTGTGGATGAGAATTGACTCTTTGGATTGCAGGAAATCAGTTTTCTTAGTCATCAACCCTGCCCTTTGTTCTGAGGTTCTGCTGCAGAAAAACACATCTCAAGTACCTCAGCATCCCCTGGTGCCAATTCCTTCACTGATCCTCACCTATTCCAGTGTCTGCCCATGTTAAGGAGCATTTAATGCTCTCCACTCTTCTAAGCCTCCAAAGTGAGTGGTTTCTGTAAAGATTTGTGGCTTTTACTGTGCATGGAAAAGTTCACACCTTCACCTGTGTCATCATGTGATCCTTTTGTGGCATTTTTCTAAAAATCAGCAATACCCTGCACCTTTAATCAGGCTTTTCCAAGGGCTGCATGGGCTCCAGCAGCTCTGCCAGTTGCCTGAGGAGTGTTTGCTCTTTGTTGGCAAGGCAGCTGATTTTTGCAATGATCCTCTTGGTACATCAAGGAACTGATGTACAAAGTTGATGTACAGTTGATGTACAAACTGAAGAAATGGAGAAGATTTGAAAATTGGACCTCCACGTGTTTCTTTGAGATGTGAGATCTTCTGGCCCTGTGTAAGAACTGTTTATTTTGTCTAAATTTTTAGGAGTTTTACAGAGGCTAACTTTGACAATTTTGCTTATCATATCTACCTGATCTCTCTCCATTTCTGTCAAGGGTTTGCCCTCTGCTTTACTCTAGGGCAGACTTAATTTGTGCATGAATTCTGTGTTGACTTTTATTATAACTCCTCACCTTTCAATTTACCAGAGCATGAATTTACATTCATGACTTGGGGCTGAGGGGAAGGTGTGGTCTGAGCAGTTTCCCAGGCTCATGGCTGGAGCTGGATTTAAGTAACCTCAAAGATCTCACTGAAATGTTGACCTTCATGGAGGAAAACACAGAGCTGTGACCTTGGGGCCAGTGAGAGTGGAAGGAAGTTTTTTAAAAAAAAACAGTTTATTTTAAATATTGAAATTTTGAGGATCTAACTTTTCTTAGGCTCAAAGGAAAAGTTGTGAAACTCTCTGAACTAGCTGTGAACTGCAATACCAAATCTGACTTTTTTATGTGTTTAAGAGAATAAATGTTCCTATTTTGGCTCAGAAACTTTCCTCTCATGTATTTTATCAGGTAGTGTTTTGTTCAGCTGAACTTTATATCCAAACTATTTATTCATTTTGTTGCTTTCTTTTTTTTTTTTTAATTTTAACTACTTAGCAGCTGGAACTTGTTAGATGACAGAGATGTGGACTAAAATAATTAGACTTTTTGGACTTAAAACCAATATTGTGTTAATTTTTACTGTATTAAGATTTGCAGAGTCAGAAGCTATAACATTTTTCCTTTATACTGTATAAGACAGAAAACTTCCTTTATCTGATAACAATATGAAATTAAATGATGAAGGCCTTTTTAAGCTTTTATGGACAAAGTTTAAAGCAACATTGAGGCATGAAGGGCTTCCTGCAGTTGCTGGAAGTGTTACAGAGAGGAGCTGGAGAGAGCTCACTTTGCACATGCCATTCTGTCAGCGTCAGCTTTTATATGTAAGGATGAGACTTTGTGCAAACATGAGTCAGGAAATTTGGTTATGGTAACAGTAGGAACTGTAACTCAATATGCATCAGGCCCGTGGAGGAGTTTCTGTGGGGTGATTTGTGTTTTAAAGCATCAAGTATCCATCAGATTTAACATTTTTTAAAGGGGGGTTTCTTTTTTCTTTCACCCTCTGTTCCCCCCAAAACTGAAATTCAGACATATATTAGCAAACTGAATGGATTTATTTTTGAAAAGAGACGTTTGGCTTTGACTTTGCCACTTCATAAAGCAGTAAGTTTAACTATGCTCAGTTCTTTTTGTATTTTAAATCAAATTATTTAGCATATTATGTTTAAAAGCATCATTGCTTTATGCTTGTGGCTCTGACTTTCATCAGGAGCACACAAATGTGGTGGTTTTGCAGAGCCAAGGTGCTGTGCTTCACTTAAGGATATCCCCTCATATAAGGACCCCAGTGATGCCTTAGGTTTTGGCTTTTCTATATTTTAGATTCTCTGCTGTTTTGGTGGGTAGGTTTAGGTTTCACATTCAGTGCTACTGAGCTTTCTTCACAGAGCAGGCAGACAAAACAAGTCCTTCTCCAGCTTGGGATCAAGGACAACTTTCAGGCCCAGGAACAAAACCACTGTGAGGTGAGAAGGGAAAACCAGAAGGATGGAGCTTCATAATCTGGAGCTGTGGTTGGACAATGAACTGCAATGTGCTGATGGACCAGCACTTGTAAAAACGTGGAACCTCATGATCAGGTGTCCATTTTGTGACCATTTTTGGGCTCACCTTGGGTATGGCCAAGCTGGGCCCTTGTGCAGCCCAGGTGTGTCCAGTGAGGCTTTTTAATAAATCCCTGCTTTGTCCTCTTACTCTGCCTGGTCTCTGTTCCAGGTCAGCCTCCAGAAGGCATCACCAGCAGCATGTTGAATAGAGACTTTAGCAGTTCTGTCACCTTCCTGAAGTAATTTGCTATCAGCTCTTTGTTCAACATTGGCTAATCTCTATTTCTCTTTAGAGCTGCCCGTTCTGCCTTAGTGTGGGCACTTTACACTTTCCAGCTGAAAATCAACTTGTTTTTTTTCATTCCTACTCTAGCTATTCTTAAAAACCCTCTGAAATAGCCTTGATCTTGCTTATTACAGAATGGGTAATCAATGAAAAAAAAAAGTTTTTTTACCTTTCTGATTATTCCAGTGAAGCATCAGAAGGGGAAATAGAGCAAGTACTGTCTGTATTTGGAAAGAAATGAAATTTAAACTAGAACCATAGAATGTTTGGGGTTGGAAAAGACCACAAAAGTCATCTGGTTCCACCCCTCCTGTCATGGGCACAGATGCCTTCCACTAGCCCAGGCTGCTCTGAGCCCCATCCAGCCTGGCCTTGGATAGTTCCAGGGATCCAGGGGTAGCCACAGCTTCTCTGGGCAACCTGTGCCAGGGCCTCCCTACCCTCACAGTAAAGAATTTCTTCCTGATATTGGATGCAAACCTACCTTCCTTCAGCTTAGGACTCTTACCTCTTTTTCTGTCACTCCTGCCCTTGTGAAAAGTCCCCCTCCAGCTCTCTTGAAACCCTTTAGGCACTGGAAAACTGCTGGAAGGTCTCCCTGAAGCCTTCTCTCCTCCAGGCTGAGCAACCCCCAGCTCTCTCAGCTGTCAGATAAATAGGATTTCTGACTGGATAGCCCTAGAGGATCCAGCAGAAGCAGTGTTCCTTGGGCAGTCATTCTAGTAGCCATCAGAAATTCCCTGGGTTGTTTGTTAGGACGAAGGATTATCTTAATTAGAGAGTTACAGCAGGTTCTAAAAGGGCAAGATCCAAGTATGAGTTTATAACTTTTGTAACTGATGGTGCCATGAGTTGGAGGGATGAATCAGTGGCTGTGCCCCTGTCCACAGAGGAGAAGAAAGAGAGAGGGTGGAAATTGGGCTCCTTTCTGCATTCCAGGGCAGGAGTCATCTTGCAGCTGAAGGGGAGCTTGGAGCACTTCTGAGGCTTATCCAAGGCACTCTATATTTCATTATGCCATTAAGTACAAAGCAATGTAATACTCAAATCTGAGTATTTAAGCAGTTTACAAACATGTTTTTATTCATCCTAGGAAAAAAAGGTGGTGGTAGTTAATTATTACGTGTGTCTGCTAAATATAAGAGGAATTCATAGGCCACAGACAAGATCTGGAGTTTCTGTCAAAAACCACACCCCTTGTAATTGATAAAGTTGGTAACCTCATTATTATGAGCAACCTTGGGAAAACATCTGAGTTGCCTAAATTCATGTTGTTCATATCCTTACCCCTGGGTAGCTGCTGGGTCAAGCCAGCCATGAAAGATTCAAATTTAATGAAGGCTTTTCATAATTTTGAAGAACATCTTGCTAATAGTGAATATGCCTGTTAAATATTATGTTCTTTTTGGACACAGTAAGTTGTAGTTTTACATAGAGAATGTAGGTTAAGAAATTTGCAAGGGATATTGGCTCTGAGCACAATAGTTCTACCAGAGATTTTTCATTTTATTTGAAATGCAAATCTCAGATTAGGATTTGTAGTGTCAAACTAGCATAACAAAATAAGTTTCAGGAATTCAGACCTGAAAGATATTTTGCTCTGTCTCCACTTCCTGGAAGATCTCCTTACTTAGGCAATTATAAACAGGGTTGCAATATCTCTGTGGGTTGGGCTCTAAATTAGTATGAATGAGTGGCTTAGAAGGGATGATAATAATTTAGACTTATATCTGCTTGACAGTAAAACTTTGGCTATTAATGGCAAGGAAATTTTAACTAATCAGGCAAAAAAAAGCAAGTTCTTTCCCTCCTAGAGACCTGAAAAGGTGAGTGGCCTGGTTCTTGTGTTTTTGGCATATAAATTAATCTAATAAATCCTGAAGGTTAGAATTTGCTAATATTGAAGCTTGTACTGTAAAGTGAGAGGTAGCTTTTATTCAGTCCTTACCAATGCTGAAAAAACTTGGGGTTTTTTTTAAACATATGTATATATTAACATAAGTAATAAGTCATGGTGTTCTGCATCTGTTGATGTCATTCAGGAATAAAAACTGCAAAAATATTTGTAATTAAAATACCAGCAAATAGATGGATCTTGTTTAAGGGACTGTTACAAGTGTCTTGTTATCTAAAAACATTTTAAAAAGAACCCACAGTTGAAGATATTTCTATAGAAGTAGATCAGAAATTGTAGCTGAAAGCCCAGGAGATCTAACAAGCTCTTTTCATAATACTGCTCAGAACAGCCAAGCTGTAAGAAGGGAGTGTCTGGGAAAGTGAGACTTGCCTGGAGCACACACAACAGGTCTGTCTAGAAAAAGATGTCCAGCAAGTCATATTACATTATCTCTCTGGAGCAGAGAACATTGCTTTTATTAATAAATCCTTGTTTGATCAGCAGGTTTTGCTGTAGCTTAATGCAGTTAAGCAGCAAATACACCGTGGGTACAGGTGAGAACAGGCTGATTGTGGAGGCAGGAAGGAGATAGAAGATTTGCAGTTTTGGAGTTTTTCAGCAAACTTTCTGGGTTTTGCCAAAGCTTTGATGGGAGGTTTCTCCATGAGTGAATTTTCAAGTTTGTAATGCAGTGTATCAGCATTTTCTGCAGCTTTGTCACTAGAAATGATGAAATGCTATATCAGATGTTAACCAGAAATGTAGTCCTGCCTTTCTTGTTGGAGCAGCCTTGTGCTGCTCCAGCCCACGGAGCAGCAGCCTTCATTACAAACAAAAGCATGGAGTGCAGCCTAGAAATAGAAACTCTATGCTATATTTAGCTTTTTTTCACTCTTTTTCTGCCTTCTAACTCTGAGCCTGAAATCTGCTGCCCTGATTTCCCAACACAGCTGGTGGCCATGCATTCCTGGGCAGTGGCTGGTGGCACGAGGAAGCCTTGGTGCCCCTCTGGCACCTGTTTGCTGTAGGTGGATTTCCTGTCACTGAGGTGATTATTCCCTGTGGTATGGTTGCTTTGAACTAGAGGAAATACTGCGGGGAAGGAGGGCCATTGCAGCTGAGAGGTTTTTTGTGGCCTGTGATGTGGCAACAGAAGATGGAAGTCTCCCAAAAAGCAACAAATGGAAGCAGCAGGATCGGGGGGAGTGTCTGGAAAGTTCAAGTGTGAAAGAAAGCACTCTGAAATTTTGTTTATATCAGCTGCCTTAATGACTTTCCAAATTATTCTGCACACAATTTATGTTATTTCCAGTGCCATTAAATGAAATATTTGGGTGACACATACTTTGGTTAAATTTAGCATTGCTCGTACTTGAAAGATTATTTTGACAAAAAAAAACTGAGGGACCAAACCCACCCATTCATTTACATTAATCTTAGCCTTGGGTGGCACTGAAGATGAGGCATTCTCACATTGCTCTTCAGATCAATGTGATCTGAAGTTGAATCGTGGCTTACCCACTGTGACAAGCTATAAATGACAGAGTTCAAATTAGAACCTTGCAGTTTCTGACTCATTCTGCATCTGTGTCTCTAGATCCTGGGGTTATCTACATTAACTGGAATCAACATAGGATGCTGAAAACACAGAAGGTCTCAACAAATTAGCTTTCTTAGTGTTTATTTCACCAGCACCATGGAGAAAAGCCCATGTGTCAGGATTCTTAGTTTTCAAGAGGAGAAAATAGTTTTGGTTTGATGGTGCAAATTTTCACTGTAAGATTTATTTCAATTCAAACTGCTTAAGTTCTTAGCACAAGTAATCTCATGATAAATGTATATTTGTAGCATTTCAGTAACATTGGCCCCACAAACCCAGGCCCATTGCCTTTGCACTAATCCTGAGTTATTTGAAGGACATCTTCCTCAGACAGATGTCTTTGGTGATAGCTGCTAAAATCGAACAGTTTTAAATCGTAGCTCTCACAACTTGCTGTAAAAGAAGACTGAATGCCAAGGGGCTGAATTGCAGCCTTCATGGAAAAGGAACCACAGCCCTGTGACCCTCTGTGGGCTCTGTGAGTGCTCTGAGCTGTGTTAGAGCCCTGGGAGTCACAGGCAGGGGAGCCTTCCCTGTTTCCTCACTGTGTGGGCACTGCCCTCGTGCTCCAGCAGTGAAGTGATGTGCAAAAGGGCCTTATTCCACAGGGGATTTTTTCCCTGGCAGTGAAATGGACTGCATAAATTCTTCTCCCCTTGGAAATGTCATCTGTTGGCAACAGCAGCTGCTGCTTGACTTAGAGGCCAGCAACACCAACTCACAAGCAGAGACTCATTCTGGAATATTTTTCTTTTCTTTTGTTACCTCTAATGTCAGATGATAACATGAATGCATTTAATCCTGTTTTAAAGTAGCAGCAGTACCTTCAGAGAACTCAAACCTGGGATGTTTTGGTTATTTGGACAGAAAGAGTTGGATTTTCAGTGTTATGAAAGAGGTGCTGGAAAGACTGAATGGGAATATAGGAGGGAGTAGTAAAAACTGTTTCGGAATTTTCTTTACTCTTAAGGCAAAAAAATCACAAAGCAGAACTCCTACAGATTTCTACTTATAGGCTGGACATATTTTACCCCATGTTTTCATTCTTTCATTGAGCCTTAGTCAATAATCTTCTTTTCCCCACAGAGGAAAAGGCTGAAATGCACTGAACTCTGAATTTAGGGAACCATTGCTGAGGATGACGAGTGAGGAGCAGGAGAATCTCAGGCTTCCAGTATTTGAAATTCTTTGGGGTTTCTGTTAATTTGCATTTGATTGTTTCAGTAAAATCTCTTTTAAAAAATGAATCAGAACTCCCAAGTCACCTACAAAGAATAGAAACAGTTTTGTTAATTTTCTTATTACTAGGCTGTATTTTTGTAGCACTCAGCTGTAGGCATGGATTTTGTTTGTGTAACCTAATGTATAATGAAATAGTGAAACATATTTTACCATCAGGCTATTTAGTGTAATACATATGGTTTATTCTGTCTTTTCAGTAGAGGTAGTGAAGATCTGAAGAAATCCCAGATGATGGCTTCTGATGCCAGTCACATGCTGGAAGCAGCTTTGGAGCAAATGGATGACATCATTGCAGGTACAGCAATACTTTATTTTATACCATACTGTCTTGGGATTTAACTGTGTCTGGTTTACTTTTTAATAATTACTCTCAATTTATCAAGTTCTCTGGCGTGCAGATTTCACTATTAACACTGGTTCAATAGCTATGTGGAGAAAACTGAAAGTCAAAGAAAGAAAGTGAAATAAACCCTACAATTTCCCCTCAGAGAGAGGAATACTGAAGTAAGAGAGATTTACTTTGCTTTAATGCTCTGTGGTAACTTAAACACATCCTCAGCCATGTGATAACATTCTGTATTTCATATGTTAGTTTTTTATTTCAATGTGTCTTTAAAAAATTTTCACCAAGTCCTCTGCCTAGCTGGATAACATAAACTGTGTCTAACACAGGCACATATAAATATATAAAAATATGTGTGTATACATAAAAATATACATAATTTTAATTATGCCTTGGGGTTTGTGCTCACATGCTGTGCAGCAGGAACTCCTTAAAGGAGCGTCAGGGTAGGGCCATGATCTCACTTGTGCACAATGGGAAAGAATTCACTAAAGCTTCATAAATCTAAAGAGTGACACCCAAGCTGAGCTCTCTTCCCTGCTGATGAAGAGAGTGACATCAGCCTCTTGCTGCAGTTTTGCTGTTCCTTGATTTTCTTCCTGCTCCTCCAGGAATTCTTTCTGTCCAGAGACTGATATGGGGCTTTAAATGCCACCATCAGGCAAGATCATTATCCAGGATTTTTAGTTTAAACAATCACTAGGGTTAGGTTTGTTTATTTTTTTCACCCTCATATGGGTGTTTACTTTATTCTAAATGTGCAAGCTTTAACAGACTGCAGGGATACACAGAGTTGTAAACATTAATATGGGATAGATAAACCTGAAATTATGTTTCACACTGATGGAAAAAATTCTAGGCAAATGGGAAAAGTCACACATATATTTCATTGTCCTCAATGCAAAACCTTATTTTAACAAGATTTTAACCAGTGGAAGTTAACTGGGATTTTATTTTTTCACACCTAACAAAGCAAACAGATAGGGAAGCATTGAATTTCCCTCAGATGCTTAAGGAGAGAATAAGAAAAGCAAGTATTTTTCCACAATTCATAAACTAGGAGACTACAATACTTTTTAGCCACTACAAGCCTTGGGATGCTGTGGAACCTGTGCTCAGAAATCAGCTGCACACAATTGGAACTTGTTGTCTCTCTTCTTGACTTACACACTGGGGATATCATGGGTGCACTGATGGTTCCACTCTTCAGAAAAAGCAATGGGAATGAAGAAAGGGTCACTCTGCTTAAATTGATTTTCAGATTAGACACTCATTTTTTTCCCAGGAGCTATCAGTTGAGAGGCGAGTCCTGGTTGTGACAATAGGTTTTGGGTGGTTTGTTGTGCTATGGAAAGAGAGCCTCATAATGTGTGGCCTAACTGATTAAATAGCAATATATGATAGCCTAAGAAAATATTTTTTTTTTCTAACTTTTGTCCTAGAAAAATAATTGAGGCCTGAAGACAGCTTTCATTTTTGTTGGTTGGTTGTTTGATTTTAATATTCTTTTCCCTGCTCCTTTTTCAGATTGTTTGTGCCATGCCATTTCAGGGTTTAATCTTGATAAATAAGGAGTAGAATTAAATTTTTCCAGGCTTTCAAATGACATCACTTTTACCCCCATCACTTGACTGTCTTGGGGGTGTAGAACAGTAATGCAGAGAAGCAAAGCAAGTGTTGGAAGAGCCATTCACTGGAAATCAGCTGACCACAGCTGTCCTGTGCTGGTGGCCAAATTCTAAACTAAAAAGATTCAGGCATGCCAGTGGCACGTGGAGTTTATTTCCACAGTGCATGGGTGGTCATGAGCAGAGAGCTGACACTCAGAGAGTTGACTTTGAGACTTTGCATTACTTATATTTTCAGTCTAATGTCCACAGATAGGCAGCATAACATTGAAAACAGACTTATATAAAGATACCCAGTGGGAGAAGAAACAAAATACTTCCCAAACAGTGCATCTGTCAATCCTCATCAGTGTTAATTGAATGCTTCCCATATGATTTCAGAGTTATCTCTACCTGTACTTATAAAGAAACATATTGACCTATTCCCTTACTTAGGAAAAACTCAATTGTTTGGAAAGGTTCCTTACCTTGTTTCTTAATTATTTTCCTTTGCCAGAAGTAGATAAATCTTTTTAATACAGGTTAAGTCTGCTGTCATTTTCCCCTAGCCAATGTTCTGTGTGTTCCAGAACAATTTCTTGAATATTCTGGTATGACTGAAGGACCAAGTGGACCTGCTGGAGTCTATACTTGGATGCAGTTATTATCCAAATTTGTCTGAAACTGAGGAACAGAATGATTATTCAAGTTTGATTCTCCCTAATTCAATCCAGTAAGCTTCTGTATGCAATTTGGGCAGGGACTGGAAAACAGGAATGGTCTCTAGTTCTGTATGATGAGAGAAAAAATAAGGCAGAAAATCCCTTTGAAAGGGTGACTGTAAGACTGTACTGAAGCAAACCAGGACTGAGATTTCTTCAAATATGGAAAAAAAGCATCTGTACAAATGTAGCTGCCCTTAGAGTGGACAGGAAACAGCAAAAAATAAATTGTTAAGAGTTTCTGCTATTTCAATTCACTGTATCCAGATTCTATGGAGGTCTCCTGGTTTCTAAGACCAAGGTTAAACTTCATGACAGATGTAAATTTAGGTATCTGTTAAAAAAGATGTTTTCTTTTGCAATGAGGCCTGAGTGAGTACTAGGAGAGCCACACACTTCTCTTGGCCTCAGAAACTTCATCTTTAAGCACAAAATTAGCATTAATCCCATTTTAGAGAATGAGAAGTCCAGGGATGTGTATCTGACGTTGCTTAACTTTTGAAGCATGAATAAAAATGTATATATACACATACAAGACCAGCATCCTTTCTCTTTAATCAGCCCTCATTTCTTTTGTTCGCTTTATTATCCTTAAAATATTGGATTGTGGCCTTGTCCTTTAGGGTAAGAACTGGATATATGCAAATATATATTACAAGTATTTACAGATTTGCCCTTTTAGCCCTCCAATTCTAGAAGTTGTACCCCTTGCTCCAAGAGGTAACATCTCTCATGCATGATTCTGATGAATCCAGCCAAGAAGTCCCACTGCAGCCTGTGCTCATCCTCAGTGCAACACAAAACCTATTAGTGCCCAGACTGCATGAGGGGAGGATTCTGAGGCAAGATTAACAAATTGAATTTCACTGGGCCTGATCAAATTTGACAGATAGGTCAGTGTTCCCAAGCCTTTTATGCCTCGGTACATCTGTGCTGATAACCCGCCCTCATAGCTATATAAATTAGGCACACTGAATGATTAGCCTTATTTGACTAAAAGAGCAAAAAGGCCTAATGTGATTGTCAATGCACATCACTTATCCATTAGCTGGAGTGGCTTGCACTCCAAACATAGGCTTCCTCCAAAGGAAGCATCATACATCAGATTTATCTACTCATTCTTCATTTAAGGTGCATGACTTCGGCACTGCTTCCCCCAGAGCTTTAACCAAGTCATTACTTCTCCTTTTGTTCAGCTTGCACCCATTTAATAAAATGTGTTTCTTTACAGGACTGTTATTTTTCTTTGCAATATATCACAACAAATCAATGTAGTTTTTCTTTTACTGTTATTTTATATCAAACTGCTTCTCTCCATCACCAATTTGAAAATCCATTATTTCCCTTTGTGATTATTAATTGTAAGGTCTAAAAACTCCCATCACAATATAGCTTACCATAGAGTCTCTTCAAATTCACCAAGTCATCAGTGTAATTACTGAGTTTCCTTTTAACCAGAGCTCCTGCAATTATTGCTCTCTGGAAAACAATGAGAAAGTTAAATATGTTATCAGATGGGTCTGTACTAATATTTCATTATTAGCACAGAAAGACTAAAAAGTAAATACAATTAAAAAGTTGGGCAAGGAGTATTCGTGTTTCAATTCCCTTCTCCTGAACTGGCAGATGTTGGAGTTCAGTTCATGGCTTTGGCTGCTGTGTTACAAACCCAACCACTGCCTACAGCTTTGCTGGAAGAGGGGCCTCCAGAGGAAATTGTTCTTGAGAGAGAAACAGGCTTTTAGTTAAAGTTTAATATATTTTCCTCATGGGATTTACCAGGCAGAATTTGAAGGAGGACCTGTTTGGGGGGATTATTAAATCCCCTCTAGTAAGTGATTAGAACTTAGATTCTAACCAAAAAAATACTGACCCTCCCTTGAACTCCTTTAGGAGTTCAAGAACTCCTAGTTTAGGAGAACTAGGTTCTGTGGAGTAAAGTTTTCACTGGGTTCCTAGATAAATCAAAGGAAATCACAGTAGTTCCTAGTGACCTCATCCTTCACCCCTGAACAGCCAGGTGTCATCACAGGATTCATTCTTTGGCTGAAGAGGATGGACACCTCTGCTCTGCTTCATGAGGGAATGAAATTGTCCAGACCAGGCACAGAGCACTTAATCCTATTTTTGTTTGTGTGTTTTGGGAGGTGCTCTCATTTGAGTCCATGCAGCTGATGGGCACAGCTGAGACTGTGTAGAATGGCTAGAAAACAGCTTTGATTTGTTTTTTTTTCTTTTCAATTTGTACACTTCCAGATGGTTTTATATTTTTATCACTTAAATCCTATTCAAGGTTCACAATACTTTCAAATTCAAAGTTTGGTTTCTATAGTAAAGGTGTACAATGTTTTATATTTGTAATAGGAATCTTCACAAAATTTCACTTCAGAGCACTGAACTGACTGTGGTTAAAATAATAATGGGAAAAACAGAACAATTTTAATATTAAGCAATTTCCTTCATTGTAGATCAGAGTAAGTGGACAACAACAGTTGCAGTGGTTTTCTTGCATTTTCTAAATAAATTACAATTGTGTTAAAAGGCTATGCTTCACTTATGGTTAGTGCATTTCCTTTTTATTTTCTGTTATTTTTCAATCATGATTTAGGCTATTTTTTCTGAACAAAAGAAATAATACATCCAGAACACTTGTTTATCTTGTTACAGCTATGCATTAAGTAAGGTGTGCATCTGTGAAGTTAAAATATTGTGGCTTTTTTAACCATTAACTACCATGTGCTTATGCATAGATCTTATAGCAATAGAGATATGGAAAAGTAAATTACATAGAAAATTACTTGAAATTAGGTCTTTGATAGAGGAATACATAACTTCCTGTCATAACAGTTCCAGAAAATTATGTGTCAAGAATGATGAGTGCTTAGAGGGAAGGGAAAGATAAAAAATAGTGTGTGACTTCTAAACATCCAGGATATTAGAGGAGGAAATATAAAAGCCTAACACAATATTTATAGTTTATAATTTGTGGGGTTTTATTTTACAACATTTAAAATTTGTTTGAGGTGCTGACATTTATCTTCAGATACTTGACTTCAGAACAGCTGATTAGTTAATTCCTCAGATATCAACAATAACCTATTTGTAGCAATTAAAAATATGCTCAACATTTTAAAATAGAGTTTATTATTTTTCTGCTTACTCAATTCAACATTTTTCATGTCAGCTCTCTGTGACCTTGCTTTTAATTTTGGTAACAATGCCTAAAACAAATGCACACACTGGAATAACCATTTTTTACTATAATCAGGTGTTTACTAAAGCTTTTAGGTGTGCTGTAGCCTTCAGGTTAAGACCTTGCATAAGTGTCCAGGTGCATTTTTGTGTTTTAAAAGCATGTGAAAATCAGGGCACCTTGCATGCTGATTTGTGCATGCACAGCCCTGGCAACTGATCCCTTCCCCAGGGTTGCCAGAGCAACCTGACCTTTGGAATTTCCTCAATTTTGAGTGCTTAAACTTGCAAGAGGTCCCTACAGCTGTCCCCAAACATGCTTCCTATTCTCACTCCCTCAAAATCATGGGGATCTGAGCTCAGGATTGAGAGGGAAGAATCTCAGTCTTATTTTCAGGACCAAGGGATGCCCTCTGTAAACAGGGCAGTACTGCACAACTTACAGGGCTGAAGGCACTGAGAGCATCTCTCCTATAAACACTTGATTATCATCTAAATATAAGGTGTTTAAAATTGTTTTCTGTAAGGCAGAGTGGTCCTTTGAAGGTCCAAGTCAAACTGATTTACTGATCAATTTGGTCTTGACTTCCCTTGCAAGTGTTTCTGCCTTCCCAGCAAAACAACAAAATTAGAAGTTTTCTTGAAAATGGGAGCTAAAACTAATTCAAAATGGAAAAATACTTACAGTTTGAATATGCTATTTTAAATTCTTTTTCTGACAAGAGTTAAGTTTTTTTTAAGTATAAAACAGCAAAAATATTGTCATGTCCTAAACACCTACACCAGTTTACCAAACTGCAGCAATGTGTTGCATTTATACCAAATAAACTCTGTACATCATTGCTGCTTGTGCTGAGCTTTGAGGAAGGGCTGATAAGAAACAGAAACGTAAATAGCTCCAGATACAACATGTGGCAAAGAAAGGCAGTGAAACCATGACAGCCAAAACTCCTGGGATCGAAAATCTGAGAGACAAAGGTCCTTTTGTAGTTTGTATGATGTGATCTGTTTTTCAGTACATGAGGGAGTCAGTTGTTTAACAGAGAAGTGAACAGATTTCTGAGATTTAAATTGAAAGTTTGATGTCATTAAATTCGAAATCGTGTCTTGTCTGCTTCTTACTTTAAGCTAATGGGTTGATCTGAGAGTCTTTTTAAAAATTAAAACAGTGAATGAAATGAATGAAACAAGTTTTCCTTCATTTTCTCACAAACTGAACTCTCTTACTACTTACTGCTTATTACAAACAATTCTAGATTTTGTGCTAAAAACACTCTTTTACTTAGACTACTGGTTTCACTGGCCCTAAATACACTTTTTTATGTACAATTTAAAAAAAAAAAAAAAGAGAGAAAATTCTTGAAAGTATTTTTTTATTCTTTAATAAATGTGTCGGTCCTGTTTTTCCTGTGCAATGGGGAGACAGCCTCAAACCTCCATCACAGCTGCACAATCCATCCTCCTTTTTCTCACCAGGCTGCTTAGGTTGTGTTTCTAGATAGGAGAGACTTTTCTTTTGTTGTAGCTGCTGCGTGCAGTCCCTAAAAGTGCTGCACATCACAGCTCAGCGTCTAGAAAGGAAAGAAGTCTGAGTAATTACATCTGTAATTTGCATAAGAAATTATAGACAGTTCTTGGAAATTATCTCAAAGATTCCACGTGTGATTGTAGGCAGGGCTCAGCTGAAAAATCATCTGAGCTGCTTGAAGCTCTCATCTGAATGTGGTCATTAGCGTTTCAAGGCTTGGAAATTTTTTCCTACAGCTTCCTGCTAATCCAACTTAATAGTTACTTTTCCCTGTAGTTAAAGATCTAAAAGCAGAGATTTGAGGAGAAGTGAATATGAGCTGTGATTCAAAACACACTGTTGGTGATGTATTCTGCATTGCAGTATGAGAAGGGAGGATTGTGTGAGCTCCCTCTTCACTCATCCTGCAGGAGGCTTAGGAACAAGGAGGCTGAAATATGTCCAGTCCTTACTGCTAGTTTACATAAATTCACATTTTCAAGGCTGTCTTCATGAGAAAAGGAAAACTGTGCTTCAAAGAAAATTACACTTTGTAGTCTTGAAGGAGAGAGGAAGAACTTGGACAACCTAGATGCTCACTGAGTAAAAATTCAGGTAAAAATGTGTTCTCTAGCAGTGTAATGATTGACTGAAAGGCCAGAGGAAATGTATGTTTATAACTTTATTCTAACCACTGTTGGTCAGATGTCAATATTGTTACTCATGAATATTTCAGCTTTATAGGAAGTCATCCTTACCCAGCATAGATGTAGTTTTTGGTGTTTGCTGTGGGGTTTTTGTTGGTTTTTTGCTGGTTTCTGATCTAAAGGAGCCACCAGTCTTACAAAAATCTTCTTTTAACCACTCATGGTTGAGTTGTGCATTACCTGGAATTCATTTTCAAAACTGGTTGGGTTTGAGAGTGAAAAAATTGTGATGAAAAGGGTGAATGCAGGGGATCAGAAGTTAAGATGCAAGGGAAAGTGAAAGATCAGACACAACAGCTACTGCTAAGAGAGATGGAAGCTGTGTGATGGAGGAATGAATACAACATAAGCTGAGGAGAAGGGATTTTCAAACTGGCAGGGCTTTCACCTCTTTCTTTACTCGTACTTAGTAACTTATTTTTGCAGGCTATTGGCACTGCTATTTTCTGAATAGGTTATGTATTTGCCCAAAAGGAATGTTCCTTTGAAGCCATACTGCTAATTGCAGGGACCTCTGAAAGAAAAATGTGCTTGTATGGTCAGGGTGTAAAAAATGTGTAACTTAAAAGTTGTTTTGCTTGTTTTATTACTTATTTTATTCTTTCTTCCTGCATAAAATGTGCAGCTGCCTTTAACCTCCTTCACTCACTGACTGCTTGGGGAGGCCAGGAGTGAGATACTTGGAATGTCTTCGTTCCAACAATTAATTTCTTTTTCTTTCTTTCTTTCTTTCTTTCTTTCTTTCTTTCTTTCTTTCTTTCTTTCTTTCTTTC